>JAZKJV010006722.1:0-391254 GCA_037367405.1 Ottelia alismoides
TTTTCATGTACCTCGAAGCCCATGCTCCACTATACTTCACGACTTAAATGAGAGTATTGTAATCCCACTTAAAGTCTTCCCCTTTCTTGAACAAACTTCAAAGAAGTATTTTTTTCTCGCACTTAGAGGAAGGAATCCATGCATTGAGTACATATTTTACAAAAAATCTAGAAGCAGATTCCTTTGGAAAATATTTTTTCTAAAGCTTATGATGTTGTTTATTGGTGGTTCTTGTGGTTTGCCTTTGCGAGACATGGGCATACAGATTTATGAATTTCTTGGATGAAGCGGCGTGCGACAACTACTTCGTATACTATTCTTGTGAACGAACGAACTAGAAGGGGGTTTTCTTCTATATGTAACTGTGTGTGCGCCAAGGATGCCCGTTAGTGCCAATGCTTTTTGTTTTGCTCTGGACGTGCTTACACAAATAATGGGGTAGGTGGTTTACCAAGGCATCTCCTCAAGTTACCATTGGGAAAGATCTCCATCCCCATTTTGCAATATGCAGACGACACGATCTTCATTGAGGGAGATAAGGAAGACGCTCAGGGTATGGTTGTTATGCTTGGCATCTTTGGTGAACTTTCTGGCATGATGATAAATAAGGACAAGTCATCAGCAGTGCCTTTGGCCTCTCAGAAGCGAATACAATCGAATGTGATGTTGAGCTTGGAACGACTTGCATATATATATATATGTATATATCAATCTGACCTAATTTATGTCAAGTCGGGCATGGACCAAAAATTTGGTCCATTAAATAAATGGGTCTGGCCAAGGTCTAATAAGACGTCGCATATAATAATCCACGATATCAAATTATTATAGTGCAACTCTGTATATTCTCATCAATCTTTACTACCTTTACACACATAATTGTGTACTCTCTTCGCTTTAAACAAACTCATGGTTAGACTTTTCTCATTATCTTCACTGTAACATCACTTTTCTCACTACATGACGAGTATTACTTCTGTTATTGTTTTTTCTTGTGTATCTTAATACATTTTATTTTATTTATGAGTTGTTAGGTTTTAATCAATGCATCATATACAATAATCCTCGTATACTATTCATCTTCATTGTTCCATTAATAACATAAATACCTTCAATCACCCATTTTCCTTCTCCATGCTCCTGCCCAACTTTTTTTAATTAGATGGCCTGACCCAAACCCGAGTCCATATTAATCAGGTCAAGCCGGTCTGTGGGCCGAGTGGGAGATAAAATTTTGCGCCTCGACCCAACCCACGATCCATTATTTTATTGGGCCTTAAATCGGGTTACTTTGGACACGAAGGGGCCTGCCCCAACGCTCATCTCTAGTTACCAATTATTAAGAAGATGTAAAGGAAACTCACACGGTGGAAGGCTTCGATGCTATCGCGAGGGGGTCGTTTGATCTTAGTAATGGCCATTCTTGCAGTCATTCTGATTTTCTTTATGTCATCGAAACTTCTACTTGTAGGGATTTGGAAGGGATAATGAGGCGATTCTTCTGGGATTTGTCTAGCCAGAACACATCTGCCATGCATCTTGTTGATTGGGACATTGTTACACTTCTCAAGGAGGAGGGGGGAAGTCTGGGAATCCCATGTTTGCTTTTGAAATGGGTTGTAAGGATATGGGAGTAGTGGTGAGGACTTAATTTGCATATTACTTCACGGAATATAGATCATCCATGCACACATACACATAACGACTCGGCCATGCCTTCAGACTTCTTTCTTTTGGAAGGGAATATGCTCCATTCTATCTCGACTTCCATAGTTGTTCTGTCCTATAGTTGGTGATGGATGTTTCTATGCTTTCTAGGTAGATGATTGGACTGATAGTGGGGCTCTTGCTGCTCGTTTCCATCACCTTTTTGCTCTTGCAATGGACCAAGAAGCTTTGATTTTAGAAATATGGGTGGATGGTGCATGGCTACCCACCTTCTGTACATATTTTTTGGAGCAATGTTTCCAAGGTTTTGTTGAACTTATGAATGTTTGGTCTTAAGCTCTCTAGAGAACATGTCAGAGGGCATATACCATTGTGCATGAGAGATGGTAACTTTACAGTGCGACATGCATAAAAATCTGTTGATCAATCAGGCCTATTACCAGTGTTGCAATAGTCGGCCGACTATACCGAATAGTCGGTCCGACTATGAGGTGCGGTGGGGTACCCGACTGAACAGACCTCCAGTCGGGCAATAGTCGGCCCGACCGAATAATCGGCTGACTATTCGGCCGACTGGCCCGATTATGAGGCCGACTGGAGTTTGACTCTTCATATTTTTATTTTTTTTATTTTCAATTTTCAATATTTATGGGTTACATTTTACCACGGTATCGCCACAAATGTCAAATTCTATGTCTATTATATTGATTGGTACTTTTATCTTGGATTAATGTTAAATAATGACTATATATGTATAAAAATATAAGAATATATGTATTATAAATAATTTTTATATTAAAAAATACAATACCGAATAATTCCGAATAGTTGCCCGAATACCGATTATTCTCTATTCAGTGACCTCTCCGACTGAATACCGAATACCGTCTTCTGCAACACTGCCTATTACATGACACCTAATTAGATATTGTAGGTTTATTTGGGACTTGAAAATCCAAATGTAGATTGAAGTTTCTTACGACTTTTAAAGGCATGGTAGAATACTAATTAGGGAGAGATGTGCCAGATTTTGTTCGAGCAACAACAATTGCTGTTCTCTTTGCACGGGAGAAGTAGATATGATTGACCACACATTTTTTAGGTGCGAAGGAAAATGAGTTGTGGATACAACCATGCATTCAGTGGTTGAACACTAGCTGCCTAACTTAGTGTTGGGAATAGCTCTTCAGCTCTTTCTTCCATCCAAATAAGGAGCTGTTATTACCAGTTACGGGTATATGAGCGATTCGACAGTCATGTAGTGGTGTTATTTTTTGGTCAGAGCCAGTGTTTGGAAATGCGGTCCATGCGGTCGCATATGCGTATTCGGTCACTTGACCGAAGCGCATATGCCATATGCGACAATATGAGGTCAAAACGCATATGCGGTCCGCATATGCGGCATATGCGGCCGCATATCTGATAGAACTCATATTAATCCATGACATGTTGATGACACATTAACTCGATTTTTTCCCGAGCAACTCTTATATCATCATTTACATTGATGCGTCTTTTCGTTATTCTCGTGTATGTTGCATTTGGAAATATGATCTAGGTTGTTTTTTCTCGTATCCATTTTTTCTCATTATTCTCAACATTTATTAATGAACTATTAACTGCTTTTGAATTTTCTATCTAATGAAATTTATTCTAATTCTTCAAATAAAACATGAAATAATTGACTAACAGTCTGTTACTTTACATTTTTGTGCTTCTAATAAATTTTATATGCAAATACGAATTTCCCTTATATTTTGTGCCTACATATTTTGTCCCTTGGAGATACATATATGTTAGGGTAAAAGAGTACTGAGATAATCATTCCATAGAGCCCTCGGGTCTCTTATATAGGGAGAGAGCCCTTGGGTAAATTACATGAGAGGTACATAAAGAAACTGAAATAATAAATAACATAAAAGATGATCAACTCTCTCTACACTCCCCCTCAAGATGGAGCATAGATATCTATCATGCTCAGCTTGGAAGAACATCTCTGGAAAGGTCCTCTGAGCAATGGCTTAGTGAATATGTCCGCTGTCTGGTCCTTTGAACTGACGTGAGACGTGGAGATGAAGCCCTTCTGGATCATGTCCCTAGTGTAATGACAATCCACCTCTATGTGTTTGGTTCTCTCATGGAAGGCTGGATTGTTGGCAATAAATAATGCTGCCTGATTATCACATTGAAGGTTCATAGGCAAGGGAACATCAACATTCAGATCTTCTAAGACTGCTTTAACCCACATCATTTCTGTGCTTGCCTGTGCCATGGCTCTGTACTCGGATTCGGCACTGGATCTCGCCACAACAGTCTGCTTCTTGCTTTTCCAAGAGACTAAAGAGCTTCCTATGAAGATAGCAAATCCAGAAGTAGACTTACGATCCCTTGGACATCCTGCATAATCTGCATCTGCACATGCTGAAATAGACAGATCTGTACCTTTCTTGAATAGCAACCCTGTGCCTGGGGAAGATTTCAGATATCTCAATATCATGTACAAGGCATCCATATGTACTTGCCTCGGCTGCTCCATGAATTGACTCACCCGGTTTACTGCAAGGGCAATATCCGGTCGAGTTATAGTGATGTATAAGAGCTTACCCACCATTTCTCTGTACCTTCTCTTGTCCACCTCCTCGGTATCATCATCGTACAACTTCATACTCGGGTCCATAGGTGTACTTGAAGGTCTGCATCCAGTCATTCCTGTTTCAACTAGCAAATCTGTGACATATTTTCTTTGAGTCATCACCATTCCTTGTGCATTTCTTGCAAATTCTATCCCCAGAAAATATCGTATTGTGCCTAGATCCTTTGTAATGAACTGGCTGCCCAACATAGACTTGGTTATCTCAACCCCCTGTGCATCATCTCCAGTAACCAATATATCATCAACATATACCATAACAACAATGGTACCTCTAGGGGTCTTCCGGACGAACAATGAGTGGTCCGCATTTGATCTTCTGAACCCCTGTCGTTCAATAAGCTGGGAGAGCTTCTGGAACCATGCTCGAGGACTCTGTTTAAGGCCATAGATAGCCTTATGAAGTATGCACACCTTCTGAGTCTCCCCTTCAGCAACAAACCCGGGTGGCTGCTGCATGTAGACTTCCTCCTGTAGATCACCATACAAGAAAGCATTCTTAACATCAAGCTGGAATATGGTCCAGTCACGTACCACTGCAACCGAAAGAAGGATGCGAAGGGTAGAGTGTCTCGCCACCTGTGAGAAGGTATCCAAATAATCTACACCATATGTCTGAGTAAATCCCCGTGCAACGAGCCTGGCCTTGTATCTGTCTAGACGGCCATCCGCATGATATTTCACTGTAAAAACCCACTTGCAACTTACTACTGAGGCACCTGAAGGAATGGGGACAAGAGACCAAGTTCCCCTAGATTCCAAAGCACGCATTTCCTCTTCCATTGCAAGACGCCAGCAGTCAATCTTCAAGGTATCCTGATATGTCCGCGGAATCTCAACTGACGAGACCGCAGCTGCAAACTTCTGGAAATCCCCAGTGAGTCGATGAAAGGAGACTTGAGAGGCAAGGGGATATGTGGCACACTGTCTGCGCTGCTTCCTATGAGCAATGGGCCGGTCCAAATCATCCAAGACTGTGCTGACCGGTTGCTCCTCCTCCTGTAGTAAAGGTTCCTGCACAGGTGCATTATCTAAGCCATCGTTAGTGTTAATTTCAGAACAAACCTGAGGCGTGTTGGATGGTTGACTTGTAGTTTGAGCAGGGCCTGTCCGCCTCGTATAGAACTTAGTGAAAGGGACAACTGGAGGAGGTGGTGGTGGTGGTGGTGGTGTTGGTCGAGTAGATGATTGACTCAGGCTTGGCGGTGGTGGAACAAAGACATTGGAATCTGGAGAAGTGGAGGAGGCCAATCTGTCACCCGCAGGTGAGAAATACATGACAGGTTCGAAAAAAGTAACATCTGCACTCACATAGTACTTGTCATGGACAGGATCATAGCAACGGTATCCTTTCTGTGTCCTGGAGTAACCCACAAAAACACACTTGATAGCCCTAGGAGAAAGCTTATCAAGTCCTGGAGATAAGCGGTGGACAAACGCAACAGGGCCGAAGACCCGAGGTGTAAGTGCAAACAAATCTCTGTCTGGAAAAAGAACAGAGATTGGGGACTTTTCCCCAAGAACAGTTGTAGGCATTCGGTTGACTAGATAACATGCTGTAAGTATAACATCTCCCCCAAAAGACAATGGAGCACAACTTTGAATGAGTAATGTGCGAGCAATATCAAGAAAATGTCGATGCTTTCGTTCCGCAACCCCATTTTGTTGTGAGGTGTAAGCACATGTGGTTTGATGAACAATGCCTTTTGAAGAAAGAAAGGTAGCAAGAGAGCGAGTGCAGAACTCCAATGCATTATCAGTTCGCACATACTTAACAGTAGAAGAGAAAACATTCTGGATTTCATTAATAAGATTTTGGATAACACTTCCTGCTTCAGATTTATTTTTAAGAAGAAACGTCCAGGACACTCTAGAGAAATCATCAACCACTACTAAATAGAACCTGTGCCCCTGATGATCTGGGACACGACTTGGACCCCAAATGTTTACATGAAGTAATTCAAACGAGGAGCGACTGCTCCGACTCTGACGACCTGGGAAGCTAGATCGATGGTGCTTCCCTAACTGACATGCTTCACAACGAAAGGAGGAACTCGGAGAGATCTGAGGCAGTAGGTGACGCATCTTCTGCAGTGGCAGATGACCGAACCGAAGATGCCAGGTGAACGGAGATACGGCGCCTTGGGAATGCAATGAGACACCAGCGTAGGAGTTACGGACTAGACGATAGAGGCCATTGTGCTCAGAACCACAACCAATCACCCTGCCCGTCAGTATGTCCTGAAAAATAACAGACGATGGATCAAAAATAGCACGACAATGCAAATCACGTGTAATCTGACTAATGGATAAGAGGTTCATAGAGAATTCTGGAGCATGTAGGACATTCTGTAAGTGCATAGAGGGAAGCAAAGCCGTCTCCCCCTGACCGATGATAGGAGAATGAGTGCCATCAGCTATGAGTACAGAGCGACCAGGCTGTACAGCTCTGTAGGACTGCAGAATATCTTTCTCACGGCATAGATGATGGGTAGCTCCAGAGTCGACAATCCATCCTGTGAGATCATGACAATGAGGTGAGACTGAAGGACTACCTGAGGCACTGGCAGAGGCAGATGTACTAGCGGACGCCGAGGCTGCAACATCAGAAACTTCAGCACCCTCTGGCGACGATTGTGGCATGATATCACGAAGTCGTGCCACCAACTCTTCGAACCTGTGATCTGTAGCAGGAGCTGAAGGACCCTGAACATGATCCACGACACGTGCAGAAGGAGGGAAGCCATGCTTGGAATAGCAAGTATCCTCCGAATGACCAGTACGGCGGCAGAATGAACACGTGGAACGTATGCGACCACCGCGTCCACGTCCACCACTTCCTCTACCACGAAACGAGGACGAACCACCACGTCCCCTGGAAACTGCCATTGCAGACGGAGGTGCAGTCGCTGTAGTAGATGGAACCGGTACACGACTGAGCCTCCTGTAGAGGGAACCGGTACACGACTGAGCCTACAATATATGTGTATAATTTTGGATATATGATTTTATACCTATGATTATTCTTTAGCTTTTGTTATCTACTGAATCTATATAGACATTAAAGTTTTGCTTATAGAATTCCTGTGTTCCCTGTTGAATCTAAATTTGTATATGTATATATATATATATGCATTAAATTCAAAATACACACTAAAAAATAATCAATTTATAATATCATACTTATATATCTTATTGATTATATTATCTTATTTGAATTTTTTATTTTCGATTTTGTTAAATCATCAACTTTTTTATATAATCTCATTTTATTTTTTATTTTATAATATTTTAAATTAAAATATTTTAAACCGCATATACTTCCATATACTCCCCCGCATATCCACTTACTCGCTTTAGACCGCATGACCGAACGAATACCGCATTTCTGAACCTTGGTTAGAGCTTTTCTATATTGAGAATATACTCCTTTCTGCGAGGACTTTGCTTGAGTCTTGGCTCGTATAACTTTCTTTAATTAATTTACTTGGGGTGGACATCTTTGTGCCCCCCTCAAGATTTTTATGATAAATTAATCATGGTAATTGAATGATTTTCTTAAAAACGAGAATGTAGTCACAATTGTCGAAAGTAGAATTAAAGCGAAAATGATCATAAAAGCAAGTTCAAAGGCTTTGAAGCACTTAGAATTAAGAGAGTGAACACACATGCTTGAGAG
Organism: Ottelia alismoides; assembly: GCA_037367405.1. Classification (NCBI taxonomy): domain Eukaryota; kingdom Viridiplantae; phylum Streptophyta; class Magnoliopsida; order Alismatales; family Hydrocharitaceae; genus Ottelia; species Ottelia alismoides. The sequence continues at coordinate 7,998 of JAZKJV010006722.1, forward strand.
AGTGATTGTATATAGCGAGTTTGTATGTAATGAAAGAAGACACTCTTCATTTCATAATAAGACATAGGAGGAATTAACCATAGACCTATAGACAAAAGGCAAAAGAGTGCCAATGGTGTGAAAAAGGCATTAATTGGCTTGTATTAATGTTGGAATTCTGGTGGATTGGAACTCGATTACTAGGTCCAAGGTGGATGAGGGCTTGGGGTCCGCAATCTGAAGGAGAAGAACAAGGCTTTGATGTGCATGTGGATCACCTAAATATGGGACGATTGTGACAGTTTGGTTTGTAATATGGTTCATAAAATATATGGCTCATGTGCGACCTTACCTACTCATGGGGAGCTTGTTGCCATTCCATCCCATTTTTGGTAGGGACTTTGTTCGATAATTCAAGATGTGCATCCTTTCTTGAGACCTATACTTAGAGATGTGAGAGGTTTTCTTTTCATACGTGATGATTGGTCGGAGGAAGGGGTGCTGGTTGAGAGATTTCCATGGTTGATGGCGTTGGCTGCTGACTTAGACTCCACTATTGCTGATACTTGGGATGAGACATCCTTTTCCCATCTTTTCAGTTCGAACTTTCGGACTAGTAGTTGGGGGATCTCTTGGAGTTACTGGAGATCTTGGAGGAACATAAATGTCCTTTACAAGGGCGAGATTGATGGAACTGATTTAATGGCCGTTTTTCTGTAGGTAAGGCATGTAAATCCCTGAGGTGTCCCGTGTTGTTTGATCCTGGGGGGTTTAATGAGGACTGCAGAAGGGCATGTCGGTGGAAGATCACTATGCGGGTGAAGATGTTTCTTTGGATTATGAGACGCGATCGGCCGATGACGGGGGTAAGACTTACCTGATTTTTTTCTAAGCGCGTCATCTACTTGTAGTCGATGTTTGGGGGATACAGGGGATGCGAACCACTTATTCTTTTTGTATGTCAAATCTGTGGAGGTTTGAGAGACTTTTAACAACGTGATGATTGTTTAGGATTGCACTACGAGCTTTTAGGAATCAATTGGTTTTAGCTGAGAGGGCATTGAGTGCTTGTTTGGTTACCAGGTTACCCCGGGGTAACCTGGTTTACCCCTCTGCATTCCTGTGTTGGAATTCCATCACAAACCAATGTGACATCACATCACATTCATCATTCCAACCCTCTCCAACCCCCCTAACCATCCAAACAAGTATTATTCACGACAAGTTACTTCAACCCAACCCAACCCAGTTACCAAACATTCCCCGAGAATGAGGAAATTGGCATTATTGTTGTTGTGTGGGCTTTGTCGTTGGCTAGGAAAGGCGGTGTTTCATAATGAGCATTTTTATGGTGAAAATGTGATTGCCCATGCAAAGGTGTTGACCGAGAAGGGTGGATCATGCAATTATTGTGGGCTATTCGTAGCCTTGTACCTATAATCTTGTGAATTAACGGTGAAGTTTTTGGACGCACACCTACTAGGTGTTCTTTTTTCTTTCAAAAAATTAACTCTGGCATTCCAAACGGCTTCAAAATCACAAAACTAGTTTATTGGAAATGTTAATTAATCAACTGCAAAATGTTTGAGTCGATCGTACTGGTCAGCAATCAGCTCAATCAATCAACATTCGTAAAACAATTGGTAGCCAATATGAAGAATAGTGGACGGGGGTATAACATTGATCGGCTGAAATTCGGTTCATTCGATTGATTAAAAGCTTTAGTCGACTAAAAATGTGAAGAGTATCAACAATCAGCTGAGTCATCACAGCAAGGAATCGATTATTGACCTAGATTAGTTGACTAGCTGACTAATTAGTCGACTGGAATGGGATTTTTTGCGGAAACTGGATTATGAGTTTTCTATGTGTTTTCAATCCTTTTACAGAAATTCTATTTAACAAAAAAATGAATCAGAATTTCCTATATGTTTTCCGCATACTTTTCTTTAGAATGAATACATTTAAATTGCTTTGGTGTTGGTGCTTCAATAGGTTATCTCAGTAGGATACTTGGCGGTGGGTCCCAAGTTCTGGGACATTAACCTTTTCCTTCTAAAAAATGTTATCTCAGTAGGTAATGTTTTAAATTCTTCTAAATACGATTTAGCTTGATCATTAATATGCTCAACGTTAAATAATGGTGTTTTTGAGACAAATGACTAAATATCATTCAAGGATAAAATCAGATAAGCAAACTTAACCTGTAAAAGTTCCAAGCCTTCTCCCACTATGAGTAGGGCAGGCTACATGGATTCTTGCTCAAATCCATGTTGAAAGGTTCGACTATTTTTTACACTGGTTGTCGACTACCTAACGCAACCCCTGCAAGAGGAGGATTTGAACCCTGGTCTTTTGGGTGGTAGACACACTGTACTACCACCAGACCATTTAAGTGGGTGCAAGCAAACTTAACCTGAAATAGGAATTAATATAACAAAATTAAATATGCATTGAGGAATGTAATTATTGAAAAGCTCAAAGGGGAGGGATGTTATGTGGAGAATAGTCTTTGGTGCTAAAAAGCTGTACTCTTTGTGGTAGATTTCGTGCAATGGTTGGGAATAATTTGTGTAGTGACATCCTTGCGTTATTGTCCTTAATGCATGATAACTGGATAAGTATCCACAACAGATAGTCATCCTTTGGCTTCTAAAAAAAGAAAAACATGGATAGAGCAAGAAAGTATATATTTATTTTATAGAATTTTTGAAGTTATAATAAAAAAATAGAAGTGTTCAAGTTTCTCTTCGGTGATGCCTATTGTAATAAGAGATCTCAAACGGTTAGAGTTTGTTGTGAAGAGATTATTTTCTATTGGTAAAAAGTCCAATAGTCTTTTTGTTTATAATCAAGTATGACATTTCCGGACTTTTAGTGATACCGATTTAGTGATATATCCTTGTAGCCAAGGTGGGCCATGGGGTGTATGTATTTATCTCTGATGTGTTTTTTGTGTGTGTTTTTATTATTTTGTTTAAAGCAGATACCTGGTGTTCCCCTGATCTATGCTTTGAAGAATTCTTTATTCCTTGAAAAGCCATCCTCAGAAGATCGCAAATTTGTTAAAGTGTCAGAGGAGAAGCGTCTGCATGTAAGTGATATGGAAGCAAGGATGCTACGTAAGAGGAAGTTGAAGGATATTTTACCATCAGAAGATGGAGATGTAACTCCGGGCGCATATGATGACAGGGGGGAAGTAGGGTCTCTAGAAGAAAGGAGAAAAAAGAATGCCAAGAGGAAGAATTTGGAATCAGCTGATCATTGGCAATTTAAACGAAAGGTGGCAAAGGTTAGATCTTATCTCTTGCATAATAAATTAGCCGTTATCTTCATGCACAACATGACACCCCATATCTTCTTTGGCTTTAGAGCCGTTAAGAATGTAAGTTTATTTCATCTTGCTGTTGGATCAATGCTTGTTTCTTGCATAAACCGAAGCAGTATTTCTGGGATTAACTTAAATAGATGCCACAAACTGATTCCACCAGCAGGTCTGCTTGAAATTTCGTTATAGCCTTTCTTTTAATGAATAGAAGCTAAACAGATAAGGGTGCTGATTTTAGCGGAGCACTAATTTACGATGTCGAGGTCAAGCTAGAAACCTTATTTTTAAATTAGATGCCTTTTTTGGGAAAAAAAATATTATAACGGGTGGTCTCGACAACCTACATATTTATTAGATAATTTAACAATTAGAATATAATTTAATGATAATAGGGTTTCTAGAAGAAAGGAGAAAAAGGAATGCCAAAAGGAAGTGCGGAAGAGAGTGAAAATGTGATGAAAATGAATTAGTCATGGGTGTGGGGTTTCTTATAGCGTAAATGCTTAGAGCCTAAAAAGGTAGAAGTACATAAAAATCTCAAAGGGTTATAAATAGAAATAAAGAATAAAGAAACAAATATAAGAGGAAATATATAAATAAATATGGCTATATTAACCAATAACGTCAACAATCCCCCTCAAGTTGGAGCATATCTATCGATCATGCCCAACTTGAAAGTCAACATTGACATGCATTTCTTTGGAAGTGTCTTGATGAATATATCTAGACGTTGAAATTCCGTTGAGATGTGCAAAGTAGCGATCTTTCCTCCTTGTATTGCATCTTGGATAAAGTGGCAATCCAATATTCTTGGTCCGCTATGGAAAACATGATTGGTAGCAATGCACGTTGCGGACTTGTTACCACAATGAAGAGGAACTTGACTTGCAGCAGGGAGTCCAAGTTCTTGAACCATTGCTCTGTATCCTGTAAGGCCTTCAGATCAGGATACCTGTTTACACGACATTCGCAATATAATATTCAATAATGATCACATTAGATGCATGAATTTGAGAGGAAATTTTTCACGTTTTGCATTTGGCCTTCATAAACAATGTAACAACCACAGAACCACAAGAAGTGTCACCAATTTGCATTTCATTAATTTACATATATATATACAACATATAACAAAAGAAGTTGATAGTGTATACATGTATCCCAAATGTACAAAAGAAAAAGAAAAGCACTACTAAAGAAATTGGACCAAAAACTGTAACAACTGTACCGTCTGCTATAGCGGCGGATGCTCGAAATCATTAGTCAGCTACTGCGACGCAGGCTTTTTGCCTACCAAGCATGCAAGGAACAAGAGGACATCAACGGATGTTGTGTACATTCCAGCAGAGTCAAATTCCTAAGTAGTACCTGGGATTTACTTAAATCCCCAGGTTCTACAAAATCTTTTTTACTTAAAAACTACAGAGGTGTCGCATGTTGAACATGCGACACCCTTTAAGTTTTTCTTACTCGGAAACTACATGTATGTCGCATCTTCAGTATGCGATATACCACGGTCTCACTGGATTTGTTCCGGGGTTTTCTCCTATAGCGCATTTTAGACATGCGTTATACGAGAAAACCCCTGAAACGAATCCAGGAACTTTCTCATATGTCACATGTCCAAAATGCGCTATAGGAGACAAACCCTGTAACGAATCCAGGAACTTTGTCATATGTCGCATGTCCAAAATGCGCTATAGGAGAGAAACCCTGTAACGAATCCAGGAACTTTCCCATATAACACATGTTGAACATGCGCTATATGAGAAAAACCCTGGAAATTGACAGGCCATGTCTGTATATATGAGGAGTTGAAGCTGTTGGTTTGACCCTTAGTCATCTTATGACAAGAGACAAAATCAGAGCAAAGATGAACCTCCTCTCATGCCAGACTGAGACCGTGCCTGTCAATTTATATGCTTGTCTCATGTCGATGAACACGCATTCAAAGATGTATCGACAATCACAAATGTGGACTACAGACACAAAGACATTCACAAAGGAAAAATATTGTGATCCAGAAAGACGTTCCAAACATTTTATATATATAGAATTGTCCACGAATATACACTACATTTGTGTATCACATTAACAACTACTAGGTTTACAACTCAACGCCTTTTCCTCCGCTGGTATGTTATCGTTGAATCAGGAGGATGAAGGGCAACAAACGGTTCGCCCCGTCGATCATGTGGATTTGAGAGGGTCCAGCAACATCTTCGTCAAAGGTTGGCATCGGCGGCGGCGTGAGCGTGCAGTAAGTTGGTTGTGTTTCTCTGGTATCCAATCCATACCTCAACGGTGCCTGAGGCGTTGCCATATCACCTCGTGGTCGTTCGGCGGCAGGTGTGACGAAGTCCGTTGGCGCAAGGTTTTCATTTACCACAGCGGCTTCTTCATAGTCCATGGGTTCCGCCACTTGTTCACGCGCCCTTCCCCGACCTCTTCCTCTTCCTCTTGCCTTTCCTTGCCTTGCTTCCGCCCGAGCCACATCAGCATGGTCGTCATGTATTGTGACGGCATCCGCAAATTGAAACGACAACCACTCCGTCATTTCCGCCTTGGCTTGTGTCGCAATCTCGCGGCATTTCTCGTGTCCAATATCGTATACACCGCTCCACTTGACGAGTTGCATCAAAAAAAACACAGAGGTAAATTTCTAACAGTCTTCTTAAATTAATTTCCCACAAAGTTTATCCGAGCACTTACGTTGCTTGCCAGAGTTGCACATAATCGTTCGACAAATCTTCTAGTAATATTCCGATACCGTTGCTCGTATGCAGGCGTCGTGGATATCCCATGGGACCGATCGATATCAACGATACTATCTTCACGCTCCTCCCATTGGATAATATACAACCAGTGTTTCTCCCTCCAATTGACATGGACCTTCCCCCTCAGATCGATTGCATGTAGATCGTCAAATGTGAAGCAAGGTTGTAGAACGTCCTGAAGACTGCCAAATTATCTCAAGAATCGGTCGGGGAAGTAATACTCCACAATGTGGAAGTATATCAACGGGACCTGCGCTCTCCAAATGCTCTCGCTTTCATGACAGTTGGCGGGTAGACCTGCGCAGATTTCCTCGGTCTACGACGTCCACAATATCTGAATGGCAATATTACAATTAGATTAGTAAATTTTTTGCAAGAAGTTGAAACAAGTTGTGAATGTAAATTTACCTGCTCGGGTATCTGCATGTCAAAAGCGTCCCGGTATGGTCTAACCACGTGTGTAGGTTGTCGACGATGGGCAAACGTTGTTACCCAGCGGACTCCTAACGAGCGTCCGTGCCATTCTCTGCCTTCCCTCACAACTGGAGCAATGTGGGGGAAATGTTCCCATGCCCACAACTGAAGGAGTATGACCGAGCCTCCAATCTCTTCGGTCGCCATATCCGCTGCTAAACAAAGGTGTCTATATAGATATGCAAGAACGGCGGATCCCCAGCTCAATGTCCCAGAGTACTTGAAATCATGCAGATGTGGTAGAGCGATAAGTGATACCAACGATACTGACTTGTCCGTGAATAGGACTCCACGAAGCAACTGCAAGATGTATGCTCATGCATGTCTCTGTACGACCATCTCGTCTGCATCTTCTGACAAGTCTGCAAAATGGGTGAATAGCCAACTTGCTAACACCCTGCTGCCAACGATCTCTGCTGAAAGAGGCCTAACACCCAACAGTTCCTCGCAAGTATCCGCCCATGTTGCTCCAGGTATTGTCTCCCCAGTAACCGCAGGTCCATCAATTCGCAGCCCCAGGATGAACGCGACATCCTGCAAGGTGATGGATATCTCCCCACTAGGCATGTGGAAAGTGTGCGTCTCCGGTCTCCATCGTTCAACCAACACGATCACCAAATGCCAATCTACAGTAATGAACTCCAGTTCTGAAATGCATCCAAAGCCCGCTTGGGTTACATACGGCTGTAGTCGATCATCCAAAGGAATCCGACGTACATGCGTCTCACGTCGTCGGCAACGCAACCATGAAGATTCCTACAAAAATATTTTTTAGGAAAACGAAATGAAGGAACCAAATAATTAAAATTACTTACATCGCCAGCCCAGACACGACGAGAACGATGTCGCTCCTGAAGATGCAAAACGGATGGGTCAATTGGGCCGGGATCCATCTGCAATTTTAAATATTCAATGTTAGATAATACAATGTAAAAAACAACAATATACAATAAGAGTAAATTCACCACCACAATGAAAAATAATAATATACGAGGGAAAAAAGCACACTTACTCGAAGTTGGACATTTACATCGGTTGTGACCTACGCCACCATAATTACCACATTTATTCTTATTCCTTGCCGGTGTCGGCACATTTGATGTTGATGCTTGAGAATCCCTTGCGGTTTTATTGGGACATCCACGGTGTGTGTGACCCAATATCCCACAAAAGGAACAAGTATTTTGGCGAATCACATCTCTAACATCCATTTCATTATGAATTCTTGTAGTACGTGGACGACCTTTGCCTCGCTTACAGTTTGGGTCCGGACGTAACTCTGGATAATCCAAGGGAGCCCATGTTTCACGATCACCGATGGGAAAAAAATTCCCTCCATAAACTTTCAGCTGGTGCTGTCAGGTGTACCACTCTCCAACATAGAAATCCACTTCAGCCCGACGCTTTGAAATGACTGCAATGGCGTGAGAACATGGGATACGAAATATTTGCCACTTATTACAAGTGCATTTCCTTTGGAGCAAATTTACCGTGTACTGTTTGCGACCGCGAATACTACTAGACGTCCGTCGAGCCCTGCTAGACACCTCGAATAATATTTCTGGCTGTACTTGTATCTGAGTTACTGTGTGCCCATTCACGGCTGAAGTCCAACGGGTCAACTCTGTGGATGTATAATGCGTGAATTTTCGACCAGCAGCAATGGCTGCGCTTGTTTCTTCAGCATGCTGAATGAAGTATGACACACAATTATAAAAAGTCTTCTCGATTAACGCAGAGATTGGTAAGCAACGAGCATCTTTAAGAATAGCATTGTAGCTTTCGCTCAGATTTATAGTCATCTGACTAAACCTATAACCACCGTCGTAAGCCAAGTTCCATTGCTCACGACGACAATCATGAGTCGAAAACCATCTACCTGCTGCATTATTCCACTCTTGTAATTTCCTCATGAAGTACGCGGACTTCCTAGTTGTCGTTTGTAATGCTGCTGCTTGGACCAGGGCTTTCATGGAGCCATTTTTAAAGACGCTATTGAAGTTGCTCGCGACGTGCCTTGTACAGAACCGCCAATATGCAAAGGGTTCTAATAAGTCCACGTCAGCATCTTTCATAGCGGCTTTTATTCCAGCATTCCGGTCAGAGATGATACATATTGGTCCAGTTCGCATGCCGATTACCCTGATGCGCACCAACGATAGAAACCACTTCCATGAAGGAGCGGATTCCTCGTCAACAATCCCGAATGCAAGGAGAACAATATGTTTATCCCCGTTAATCCCGCAAGCAATGAGCAATTTCTATTTGTACTTCCCATACAGGTGTGTCCCATCAATACTAATCAGAGGGCGACAATATTTGAATGCCTCAATCGAAGGCCCAAATGCCCGAAAACAACGTTCAAATCTACGACAAAGCGGTTTCCGAGGATCAGGATGGTCGCTGTATTCAATATCAATTTCAGTCCCAGGAATAACAGCCTTCATTGCATGCAATAGAATAGGCATTTCAACGTATGACTTCTTCCAATCACCAAATACAATTTCGATGGCCTTCCTCCGAGCATCCCAAGCCCTTTTCTTTGTAACCCAGTAGTTGTACATCTCGTGGATGTGAGCTTTACAATTTGAAACACGAACATTAGGGTCATCCCTAACAAGAGTTAGCAACGATCTGGACATGAATTTGTAGTCCTACTGAGGGTGATCCTGATTAACTGTTGGGTTAATACAAGTGTGTGCCCCAACAACCTTGGAGATCACTCACAGTCCATCAAATTTTCTAAAATATCCTCGTAAATACCAAACACAACCATTCGATCTCTGCGTGCAAAAAGCTGACCATATCAAGCTGGTAGATTCCTTCACAATGAAGTCATAGTGTGCCAGAATGTGGTACTTCTTGACGGCGTAAACCAAATCTTCTCTACATTTGAATTTTCTACCCTTGCGTATTTCGTCAACGACACCATCAAGTCTAGACTTCTCTCGAATGTCGTCTTCAAATGTTGAACGAGTATTTGATCCTCTAACCCCAAAAAAGGGTATACGAGGCGTAATAGTATGCGTGCTTTGTTCATCAGCTGGGATCTCCTCGTCCACCGCATCATCGTCGACATCTTCGCTACCTTCTTCCAGGTCATCATCGGCCCCCCAAGGGATGAAATCATCCAAAGCATGGTTTACCTCTCGCAGCAACGAGTCACTCATGCCCAATTCCCGATCCGTGCATGGTTGCGGTATAGGTGCATCAGCGTCAAAGGAGGGTTCCATGCTAGGGACAACTATTGGTTGTATACTTGGGAAGATTGTTGGTTGTGTGCTACGGACAACTGCTGGTTGTGTGCTCGGGACAACAGACGGTCTATTGTTAGTCACAACATTGGGGACTTCGCTCACATATACATCTTCAACAATAATGTCAGTAGGCATCGATTTCCCAATGGTCCGAGCATACACAAGAACAACCTGCACATCATCATCATCGACAATAGATGAAAATGATGGTTCCTCCCCTGGGCCTCGAGGGATGCGGTGTAATAATCGGATTTTTAGACTATTGGCATCCAGGTTGAACTTACGATAAACCAAGTTCATCATCTCATCGAACGTCATATTAGGCATTAGCACAAACCCCCTAACGTTGGTCGTCGATCCGCTAATGAGTGTAACCCTTAAATGAAACATACAATACAATGGTTCCATTCTGACCTAATACGTGACACAACGTACAAGTAAACAAAATACATTCATGAAATGAAGAATAATATGCATATGCTATAAACAATCATCTCAAGAAAAAAATTTACCAAGTCTAAGGCAATACAACAACGGCTTAGCCCTAATGGGAGGCGGTGGCGGCTAGGACGGTGCCGACCAAGTAAACTACGGAAAAGGAGTATTCCGCGAGGCAAAGAGTGATCAAAATGGATGTTTTTGAGAGAGAGGGAGGTCACAATGGGCGAGTGGCGCAGTGGGGGGTCGCGGGCGGCAAGGGCACATTCACTGGGAAATGGGAAGGCCGATACGCGCGTTCCTTATTTAGGCTCTATATCGCATATTCAAGATGCGTTTTATATATCGCATACTGAAGATGCGACATACATGTAGTTTCTGAGTAAAAAAAACTTAAGGGGTGTCGCATGTTCAACATGCGACACCTCTGTAGTTTTTAAGTAAAAAAAAGATTTTGTAGAACCTGGGGATTTAAGTAAATCCCAGGTACTACTTAGGAATTTGACTCCATTCCAGCATATTAAAAATAATAAGTAGTTTAATGTGTCCAAAAGAAAGCAAGTAGAAAGGCAACGATATTTAAAATTTACAGCTACTTACGCGGTAAATTGTTTTCAAGCTGCCTAGTTTGTATGCCCCATGATTTCCCATCACCCCATAACTTTCTATATATATAATAACATTTTTATATATTAGTTGGTGACCCATATGTGTATGTTATTTTCTTTTCTTATTTAGAGATTATGTTTAGGGATCTTAATAATGAGAATGACGAGGTTCTGATCTAATTCGTGATTCTAACTAACTTCTCAAGTCTAGTGGATAGTCTATGGTCTTCATCTGAATACGACCTCACACTATGACTCTAAGGCGTGGAGATTGCCTTAGGGTTGGGGTGCCTCCGTAGGCATGCTATGGAGTGTAATGCATCTTAACTAAGTCCCCAACACATCTACTAATTTATCTAACACCAGTAGTAGTATTTCTAAGATCCGATTAGTTGTCCATGATTGATGATTGATGATTGATGATAAATGATGATTCCATACCAATCTCAATTGTAGTCAACTCATTTGTAATAGATCTTTACTCTAACCAAACTCAATTGTGAATGATCTCAACACTAGCCAAACTTAATTATGCTTCATTCCAAGTTCAATTGTAACTCCTTCAAATTCAACTGCAACTGATTCAGATGTAGCCATATAGGGTTCAGACGTAGCCATCGTTAAGCCTATTGACGGAACGGTAACCAAAACTCAAGCGGTGAGGAATTCTCTTAAGAGTCCTTCCGTCCCACCCTCTAAGTGGAAGTGCGCTCCATTAGAGGGATAGGTCTACTCCAAAACTATGCCATTAAGGCGGGTGAGAGAGACTCTCAGGAAAAGTCACTCTAGAAATCGGGCCCGACCGGTACGGGGTAACAAGCTCGTAAAGAAAACGAAAACCGAGGGCCCCCCAGCCTAGGTACCCTAAAATAAAGGGTCAACGGAACTGGTCAAAAATCGAGATCCCAAGAGGCGTAAAAACATCGCGAACTCGCGTAAAAATCATAAAAAAACTGAGATCCTAGACCCGCGCACTAAGCGACCGCTGCCCTAACTGGGCTTCCTTTCTTCCGCCCAGTTGAGGCCCATCGCGCCCTCACACGATCAGGTATAAGGATCACCATGACCAGTACAATTAATTGTTATTACTGACTCACCATTGCTTGGTTCATTTTTTTTTGATCTAAATGGATATTTACTTTTGAGCCTTGTCTAGCTACTACATTCTCTAGTCATACCAATTATGAAACTTGAAATACCTAAACAATAAAGCTATCTCATTCATACTTGTACCTTAGAAGAGGGATCATCCCTCTAGACTTCTTTAAATGTATTCCAATTCACCTAGTAACTCTTATCCTAATAAGATTCTCAGTTGGAAGGTGAAGATGTCATGAAACTTTGAGATTTATTTCAAATAACAAAGCTATTGTATAAAAGTCTTTAATTTAGACACTTAACTTTATCATGAAGTTGCATAAGGTAGTGAAGATTACTTAAGTTATCCACAACCAAGATGAAGATTGATTCCTTTATAGTGAGTTTTCACAATCATACCAGGGTACATACTTTCATTATTCATGTTTTTAAAGGTCAGACAATAGTATGTGATGATCCAGGGACACTTGCGATGAAATCCTTGATCAAATCAATCTTAACAGGGTAGGTTGTAAAATCAACTGATAATAGAAAATAGTCTTGAATTGTCTATATATATTTATTTGCATGTTATGATATCTCGAAGTATAGGGTCTCTTCTTGGTGATGCCTCAGGGATCTGGGTAATTGTCACAACTTTTCTTTAGTGATTTATTTTAAAAAATTAATATAGAGAAAAATTGATACCAATAATCAACACATTATAAAGATAGAGTATAACATAGCCAACAATGAAATTCAGTTCTGATGGCCATCTCAAAGATATTTCAATGACAGTTTGGTAAGGGTTTTTCTCGAAACGATAGTTTTTGAAAAAAAAAATATTTTCGTAAATAGAAATGCTACAATAAATACTGACAGTAAAGCCTTTCGATTTTCAAGCTTAAGAAACCGTTGAGCCTATCATTTTTATAATAACAGCTCTGGATGTATTGCTTTCTAATACATGAGGACCAGCTTCAACAATGCATGTATTCCTTTCTAATACATAAGGACCAGCTTCAACAATGCATGCATTGTTTCCTAATACCCGAGGATTGCCTTCAGCACTGCTTGTATACAACATATAGTAGGATACAACATTTTAAAAAAAGGGATTTTTACACCCATAATCTTGAGTAATTTTGCAATAACATTCATAACCCTGCATAATCGCGAATTACATGAGAAACCCCAAGTAATGCTTAACTCTTACATGACATAACCCTATGTTATGTTCCATTTGGGATACCTGTCATATTTGATGGTTTCCGTTGAAAAAGACAGAAATAGCCCTGATGTTCATTCTTATTTGCAAAACATGCCCCCTCCAACCCCTTTCCCTGATTCGACCGACCCCCCCCCCCCCCCCTGCGGTCGACCTTGACCACTTCTCCATGCCTCCCCACCCTTCGCCGACCACGACCATCTCTGCAAAGGCCACCCATCCCCCAACCACCTCTGCAAACCCCATCTCCCCCGTCGAGACCCACCTCTGCAAGATACCCCCACGGCCTTCCCCATCGTCGACAGACCTGCAAGGCCCACCCCCCGCCTGCCGACAACCAACCTGCAACCACCCCCCTCAACGACCTGCAGATCCCCCCTCCGCGACGACCTGCAGATCCCCCCACCGCAAAGTTCCCACCCCCGACCGACCGCAGGCCTCCCGCCCTCGACCGACCTCAAAACCCCTGCTGCCGCCGTCCACCGCTCCTCTGCACACTCCACCATCGCTGAGCCTCAACAACGATGTACTGCCTCACGAGAAAGATGCCAGATTTTTTTATTTAGATTATTTTCAGCCGTTAGGTCGTTGATCGGTTAGATTAACTCAATCATATGGTTGAGTTAATGAAGTAAAGTAACGAAAGGTTATAGATGTAAGACGTCACACTTATTCAGGGTCCTGAGCGTAATTCGCGATTATAGAGGGTTATGAATGTTATTGCGAGAGTACAAAATGTTATGTATGTAAAAATCCCTTTAAAAAATTTCACTATTCATAATCCTTTTCATTGATGTAAAAGTCCTCCGACTGGCCCGACTAGTAGGTCCGACTAGTCTAGTCAGTGGTGTGGCCAACTGAGTACCGACTAATTCCGACTAAGCACACTAGTCAACCAATTTTTGCTTGAAGATACCATAATTTTTTATGTTTTGCTTTTTTTATAAACAAACTTAACATAATATGCTTAATGTTTTATTTAAATTCTATTATTTCTTTTATTTTATTATGACAGTATAAAAATGTACAAAATCTATATAAATATATGTATAAAAATGAGTTATATATTTAAAATTATCATAAAACTTAAAGCCGATTAAAGTCCGACTAAATCCGATTAGTCATCCGACTGCCGATTAATCCTTAGTCAGTGACCCGACCGACCGAATACCGACTACAGACTTTTGCAACCTTGATCCTTTTATAACTAAGAATTAAAATTCTTTAATTAAGACTTAATCTTTTAATGATAATAACCTTTAACTAAATCAAATACCTCATATGCTAAGATAACCACTTTATACAAAGTCGACATTTACAGAATTCTTCTACATTCTAGATTTGGAATTATTAGTCAGGCCTCAAATTTTAAAAAAAATTATCTCTAGAATTCCCTATTCATGGGTTAATTTATTTCTGCCCAGATCCTCTTACAAATTTTTTTAAAAAATCATCTTAATAACTTTAAATTTCACATGTCAGACTATGCATTTGAATCCAACTTGAGCATCAATTAGAGAAACACAATGACTATATTGTTCATACTTTCAGCAAAAGGAAGGGAAATTGTGTACATGCAAGGCAACAAAAGGAATTAGGGACAAGGATTATACTTGTAGATCTTCAAATTTGAAGAATCAAATTTTGCATGTAGTTGCTTTGGAAATTTGGGGTAACAACTTCTTGAGAAAGGAGTAGCTCCAGCAGGAGGTTTTGATGGTTCCAAGGACTTCCAGGCCTTCGAATGATAAGGAAATAGCAACTCCCAAGCTGTTGGCAGCAGCTTGCAGGGAAGAGGGTTGGAGAGGAGAGCTCCCCTCGTTGGAGAAATTAAAATTAAAACAAGAGAGGAGGGAGGACCTCGGGGCAAAGGAGGGTGGAGGGGGAGGCACGGGGGCAGGGGGCGGCAGGAGGTGAGTGGGTGGAGAAGCTCGGGGCAAAGGAGGTGACGCAAGGACAGGGGGAGGAGCTCGAGGCGGAGAGAGGAGCTGGGGGTGGGGGGAGGAGGCGGTGGAGGAGCATGAGGTTGGGGAGGAGGAAGAGAAGAAGAGGAAGAAGAAGAGGATGGGGAAGGAGGAAGAGGACAATGAGAAAATGACATTTTCAGCCTTTTTTTAATTTATTTCCTGTTATGTCCTCAAAGTTAACGTCTGTTTGTGTTGAAGGTGGATGGCAACTAACCAAAGGGGCAGTGGCACAAGTGATAGAACGGCAAGAAGTCGGGGGCACAATTGATATTCCCAAAAAGAGAGGCATAACTGAAATCGCAATATTTCAGAGGTGCACAACTGATAAAAACCCAATAATAAAATACCCATTGATTTCTTTGTCAAGCATTTTAAAGTTGGCTGTTTCTAAGTGATATTTAATAAGTATAAATTGTGCAAGCTTTTGGTATTGCTTGTTTATTTCATAATCACTCAAATTTTATGTCTAAGATCTGTCCATTAGAAACCTCACTATGCATTGCTTGTTTTACTTTGATTTGTATTGTAATTTTAAAGGTTGGTGATCCAAAGTGACATTTATCAAGTATAAGTTGTGGAATCTTTTGGTAAAGCTTGTTTATTTCATAAATGTTTATTCAAGTTTTATGTCTAGGACTTCTCCATTAAATACCTCACTATGCATTTCTGGCTTGAATTTGATTTGTATTCTAGTTTGATGTTTCTTTTTCTCATGCATATTGCATCTTATTTTATTTTTTTAACTTCATATAATTTTAAACACGAATGTAGTGATTCCTGAATGGGAGTTATGCCTTTTTTTTAACACTTATATGAAATGGGTGTCGGTTAAAGAATGCTGGTTTTAAGAATGGGTAATTGACTTATTTAAAAACAACAAAACAAAATAAAATTACACTGATTCATACATTTTGTCCATATCTTCCCTTTTGTTTCAATTTACTACAATAAGAAGAAACTTCAATGTTATATTTTTTCCCATTTTGTCACTAACTGTACCACTCCCACCAATCTGAGTACTTGTATGGTACCTTTCTGATTTTTTTCTTCTCATTCTTGTCTTCTCAATCTTTATTGCTCTTTGTAGGGTCCAAACCCACTTTCATGTAAAAAGAAAAAGGTCAAGGAAAACAACAAGATGTCGGATAACAAGGTGGGTACCTTTTTATCATTTTTTTGAAAAATGTTTTGCTGTCATCGTCGGCCTTTTCCTGCCCAATGTTTCCATATTCCTGGATTGTGTAAATCCATTCTATTCATTCAACACGACCACATGATTTTGCATCATAATTTGGTGATAGTTTTTGCTCTTATCTTCGTCAACATATGTATGATTTCCCTTTGTATAGTCCCTTTCTTCCGCATAATGCATTTTTTCATCTGTCTTACATTCTTTCATAATCTGTCTGAGTTCTCTGCCTAAAAGACCATGGTTCAAATTAGATAGTGACCTTTCAAGTGATGAATGACGTAAGCATGCAATAATCCAAATTTTTAGCGGTGCAACCAATGATTTGAGATGATACAATGGATGGCGTAAGCATCACACAATCCAAATAAATCAGAGCAGATTTTTCTGTTACAAGTATGGCTTTCTTTTTCCTTGATGACATTCATGCATTAATCTCATGCTAGTAGGTCATATGATGGCGGATGCTACTGATTTGTTGGGGTCTAGGGTCTGTTACTAATGTATAGTAACTTTGTCTTCTTTTTTCAATTAAAGGAGGGTTGAACCATTTTGGACCGGCCTTATTGGCTTGAGTACAGACCCTGATTTTGATAGATTTTGACCAATCTGAGTGTTTCAACTGTTCCCTAATCGTAGAGTGGATGGTTCAACCACAGAGACTTTTGATTTTTAGCTCAACTCTTGTTGTTAGAAACAAACGACTTTTTTACATAATAAACAAGGGTTTTAGGTCCATAATACATACGAGCGTTTGCTTTAATATTTTCTCTAGGAAGGAAATACAAGACGTCACATCCCTAAACCAGAAGATGTTAGTTTTAGTTTAGCACCCAAAACTTTAGTTTGGCTTTTGCCCTTAAGGATCCAATGGATAATATGTATTGTAGTTTTTGCTCCTATAACTACTATATCCCTGTAGTTTAGGATGTCATGAAGTCAGGATAAATGTTTTGTCAAAGAAAAAAAATAAATCGATGGGACTTTTTTATTCGCATACTTTGTAAATATACATAATCACTTTGCATGATCTATGAACCCCTATTTACATGAAACTTCTAGATACTTGTTAGCTTTTGCCCATCTGGGCCAGAGTTCAACCTAGTGCAGAGAGTTAAGTTGTCTCCCGACTTTAAGAGGAACTTTAAATTCTTGACATTTTAATCTATCTAATTCATTACAAGTGTAAACCCACTTAAATGGTTTGATGGTTGAGTATTGTGCCTACCACCTACAAGACTAGGGTTCAAATGCTGCAATTTCCACTACCTAAAAAAACAAGAATCACTCACTTTTTCCAGCACATCATTGATTGAATATGAATTGAATACGGATATCATCAGTTGTAAAAAAAAGTTTCGAATACAGATATGGTACAACAAAAAGATATGGGTTCCGATTCGAATATCCGAGTAGTATATCTATATTATAATTTAGGGATTTTATCACATGTGCCCCTCTTATATATTGCAATATCATTTATGCTTTGGAATACCAGTTTTTTTTAGTCCAAAAAGGGGGAAACACATTAAGGTATGTGCCCCAAGTTAAATTATATTAAAAAGGAGGTTACAAGAAGACTTACAGAGTCCAAGAATCTATCATAAACCTAGCATGAAAAATAACATTCTCACAATAGAAACGATGAGAAGAAATGATAGACCCATTTCTAGCTAGCCAGATTGCCCATAGCAAAGCAACATGCCTCAATGTTTCTTCCCTTGGGCGATTCCTACCCCGAAACAAGGAATCCCGTAACAACTCCAAACTTTGTAGGTTAAGCCAGTTACTCCCAATGTCTATCCAAACTCCGGACATCTTTGCACAGTGAAAAAAAAGATGATCCATCGTTTCAATGTGAGTCTCACAAAGGGGACAACTGTTGGAAACAACGGACAAAATTCTTTCACAGCGATACCTTGTCATAATTCATCTTTTGTGCATAAGCCACATAAAAAAGCAACTCTAGATGGCAACTTGAGATCCCAGCTTAACTTGTAGTCACGTATCATGCCATATGTCTTGTATGCTGGAGGCGTAGAAATAGTTACATAGGCCTGTTTTTCGAGAAAGTAGAATCCTTCCGGACCCAGTGGTCCGCCCATTTGATGGGCACTCCAGAGGTGTGAGAGATTCGAGGAGAGAGAGAGGATTTCCTCAAGGCAATGATCAGAAAAATCCGTCAAGGACGGCATCCAATTTCCGTCCATCCAGCGGTCCAAAACACTTGCATTACGGTCTGTCGCCGAAGCAAAAACGTGTGGGAATCGGGAGGAGATAGGGCCATTCAAGGTTGCAAAAAGCGGTAGTCGGTACTTGGTCGGCATGGTCACTGACTAAGGATTAATCGGCAGTCGGGTGACTAATTGGATTTAGTCGATCATTAGTCGGTTTTGAATTTTTTAATTAATTGAAATATATAAATCATTTTTATAGATATATTCTTATAGATTAACATAGATTTGTACATTTTCTATACTATCATAATGAAACAAAAGAAGTAATTGACTTTAAATATAACATTAAGTATATTAGTATAAGTTTGCTTTTAAAAAAGCAAAAAAATAAAAAAAATAAAAAAGTTCGATGTAAAAGTCGACCGATTAGTCGGGTTGATTGACTAATTTCGACTAGGCCTAGTTGAGTTGGCTACTCCCTCGACTCGACTAGTCGGTCTAGTCGATCGACTTTTACAAGCTTAGGTCCATTATGTGACCAATTGTCAAACCAGAAGGCAAAAGAGGTGCCATTACCCAACACCGGTCTAAAAAGATCCTGGAAGCAGGGCATCATAGAGGTCACACCCTTCCAAAAAGCTGAAGGCTGAGAAAAAGACTTATTAGAAATTCCGGCCCAAGTCCCAACATTATAAATACTTCGAATAAGGCGGCAACAAAGGTCCTCACTTCTACCCCAAATCATGCATACCCATTTAAGAAGAAGAGCATCATTCATGATTTCAAGACTAGAGATCCCAAGGCCCCCTGCATCCTTGGGAAGAGTTATCGTTTCTAATACCAACTGGAAGAAGTCTCGAAGACAAAAAATACTGGGATGGCTGATAAGACAGCTTACGTCAACACTAACTGACCTCCACTGGAAAGAGTAGCCGCTTTCCAATCAGACAACCTTCTCTCCATCTTTTCTACAACCGACAGCCTGTTGGACCATCTCAATCTACCAACTGAGAGGGTAAGCCCCAAGTATCATATCGAAAAGGAGCTACAAGTCATACCCAGCTCTTCACACCATTCCTCAGCCTCATCGCTGGACATCCCAAAGGGCATCACCTTGGAGGCTTGGATTTGCTATGGTTTAAGATCAAACCCGACATCTCTCCAAAGATCTTCACTGTAGCTGCCATTCCTTTAGCCTTTTCCTTATCACCTTCGATAAAGAATATAGTGTCTTCTGCATACTGTAAGAGGAGAATATAGATAGCATTTAAATTGTAACCAGCAGTCAGGTTAGCAGCCTGTATTTTTTTTTGTGCTCCTGATTTCTTGAAGTTTTATTACTTATGCCCCTCGGTTTAGTTGCCATCCATCCATGCCCCAAACGGCCTTTAAATCTAGGAGACAGGTGTATTTAAAAACATGGGATTTTATCACTTGTGCCCCTCTGAGATATCGCAATATCAGTTATACCCCTATCTTTTTGGTAATATCAGTTGTGCCCCTCAAAACTTAATAATTTATCACTTGTGCCCCTCGGGTTAGTGATCGTCCATCCACAGTGCAAACGGCCGTTAACTTTGAGGACATAGGCGGAATTACTTAAAAAAAAAGGTTAGGAGGTCATTTTACACCCTCCTCATCTTCTTCTTCTTCCTCCTCCTCCCCATCCTCTTCTTCCTCCTCCTCCACCTCCACCTCCTCCTCCCTCTCTGCCCCCGCCCCCGCTCCTGCCCTGTGCCGCCCAGCTCCGCCTCGAGCTCTCCGCACCTCCTCCCAGCCCGCAGCCCCCGCCCCTGCCCCGCGCCGCCCAACCCCGCACCCCCCTCCGCCCCGACCTCCCTCCCAACGCCGACCTCCCGCACCCCCCTCCCAGCCCCGCCCCCTGCAGCCCCGACCTCCCACCGCCCCTGCGCCTCAGGCCCCGTGCTCCTGCGCCCTCTCCCTGCCTCCCCCCGCCCCTGCGCCCCGCAACCCCGCGACCCCCGTGCCGCCGTGACCCCTGCGCCCCCTCCCGCGCCCCTCCCGCGCCCCTGCGCCACCGAGACTTACTCCTGGGACTCCCGCACCCCTCCCTCTCGCAGTCCACAGTCGAGAAGGCTCGTGGTCCGAACCAGAATCCGTCAAATTAAACGGGCATTGGTTGGGGTAGATCGTCTTGAACCCGAAAGACCCGGTCTACTGTTCATCCCTATTCTCACATTACGATGTGGAAATCTGAGCATCAACAGGACACTTCTCAAACACACCCAAACTATTTGGATGCTCTGCTATTGATGACTTGCTTTCTTCCGTTCTGTCGAACACATGTTCAACCGACTCTCTCTGCAGAGGGCTTGGATCGTCTGCTAGTCAGATTTGTTGAAGCAGTAGAACTGCTCCATCACGATCGAGCAGTGCATACGGGTTCCGGATTTGGGTGGATCTTTGTGTGCACCGTTCGATCAGGATCGAGAAGCTCTACTGCTACAGAAAAGTCTGCAGATCAGCTGTTAGAGAAGGGTGGGTGGGGGTCAGTCCACCAGCTGTTAGACAACGTGCGGTACCGCTACCGCGGCGTGCGGCAGCGGAGCTGAGGGAAGTGGGTAGCGGAGATCCGAGAGCCGCGGAAGCGCTCCCGCAAGTGGCTCGGCACCTTCGCCACTGCCGACGCCGCCGCCAGGGCCTACGACCGCGCCGCCATCGCCCTCTACGGTCCCCGCGCGCAGCTGAATCTCCGACCTACCTCCTCCGCCGCAGCCCCGGAAGCCCATCCCTCGCACCCTCCCAGCTCATCCTTGAGCCCGCTCCTCCCCCGTCCCTCCCGCGCCCCCTCCCTCCTCCCCCCGCGCCCCTCCCGCGCCCCTGCGCCGCCGAGACTTGTTCCTGGGATTGTGGAAGGAGGAGTATGAGATCTTTCTGTTGGGGGGTGACAGAGAGTTGGAGCTGGACGATATCATCAGGATCATCACATTAGAGAGAAGGGCCGTCTACTGCATGCAGAGCCTCGTCTCACTGAGACGGTGATTTGCTGTTGTTGTTTGAGCAACTGTTCTTTTGTTCGAATCTCGAATTAGTTCCGAGCATTGGGGATTTGTAGGTTCGTTTGCCTCCGGTGTTGGATCGCTGACATCTTTAAACAGTCAAAATTGGGTTTGATTTTATTTTGACCATAATACCCCTCTTAACCACACCATGGTTTCAGTAAACTATGGTTATTTTAATTTTTTGACGGTCAGTTTGACGGAAGGGTACAACTGATGACGGAGCAAGAAGTGAGGGGCACAACTGATATTACCAAAAAGATAGGGGCATAACTGATATTGCGAGATCTCGGAGGGGCACAAGTGATAAAATCCCTAAAAACATTATCTATAGTAGATATGGTATTTTCAACCAATAAACTTTCTTTCTTTATCTTATTTCCTCCTGCTCCCTAGAACCCACCACCTCCACCGCCCCTCTTCCACCCAGCCTCGCCGCCCTAGCCTTATCTTCTGCCGCCCAGACCTGACCCCGACCTCTTGCGCCACACACCCTAGCTCTGTTCTTGAGGCCGTGTGGAAAGTACGTCCTTGAGATTCAGGACTCCACGAGTAACAACGTGCATGTGTGGCTAGGGAGGTTCATTGTTTGCCCCAGAGCTCCCTTTCCCTGAATGCACCGACGGAGTCCCCAATCACCATCTAAGCCGTCGAAGGATAGAGTACGGAGCTAGTGGAGGTGGGACAATGGAGGAATGGCCAAAGGGGGAGGGAGTGAGGTGCGGTAGAGGAAGGGGCTGGAGGGAGAAGGGGTCGGTGGCAGCGGGAGCTATAGGATGTGGGTGCCCTAGGAAGTGGGGGCAGAGGAGGATGAGGTCGAAGGAGGTAAAGGGACTGTGGAAGGGGTCGAAGGGAGAGGGGGTGTAGGAGGTGCGGTTCAACGAGGAAGGTGTTTGAGGCGGAGGTGGGCGGCGGCAGAGGGAGCTAGAGATTGTGGGTGCCGTAGGAGGTGGGGGTAGGACGAGGCTGAAGGAAGTGGGGGACGATAGAGGAGGGGGCTGGAGGAGGATTTGGTGGGTTATAGGGGAGGATTGGAGGAAGAAGATAAAAAATGTTTTTAGAAAATGAATTTCTACCCTAAGCATATCCCTCTTATGATCTTTATCACACCATTGTTTGAATAAACCATGATTTAGTTCAACTTATTAACAGACAACCTAACGAAAGGGTATAAGTGATAACAAACAAGAAGTCGGGGTACAATTGATATTCCAAAAAATAGGATAACTGATATTGCAACATTTAAGAGTGACACACGTGATAAAATTCCTATAATTTATTATGATTAGCAAATAAATAACAAGAGAAACCTATTTTCCCTTTCCTTTAACACATGCAAGCCCTCATCCTCTAACTACAGCGGCACCTCTTTGCTTCTACAACTTCATACGAATTGTAGCAGTGCATGCCTAGTAGGTTGCAGCCCCTCAACAGATCTACAATGGTAGAGCAGACTTTTTGTGGTTATAATTTTGATTAACTAAATATAAACATTTTTGTCATAATATTTATAGATAACTTAAAATGATCTTTTTCGAATCATGTCGTACGTAATAATGATTCGATCTAAATTTTAGGTGAACCTTATCATGTCATATATGTATCCCACAGAAAGTAGGGACCATATTGATACCCTTTCAGGTAAGGTTAGGACATAGCTATTTTTTGTTGAGATTAAATCATACAATAGACCAGTTATCAACTATCGACTGCCACTACAATAAATAACTAAGATCTGCAGCGTCTCTGTCCTGCCATGGTTCAAATAACTGAGCTTACTTTTTGTTGATTCTATGCTGTAGGATGGCAGCGATGGTAATGTCAACAAGAGGAAGCGGAATCGGAAGAGGAAGACAAAGAGTTCTAGTAATGACCAGGCAGATTAGCATGCATCACCGTGTTGGACAAGCTAGTCTAAGATCATCTTCGACAAGATTCTTACAGGTGTTGGTTGGAAACCCATGCTGAAAGAAACATAATTTTTGACCCATATCGCATAGCCCAATTTTGTAATTCTTTTGTTTAAGTTAAAGGATCGATGTACATGTTCTGGATAGAGCAGCTAGATGGGATACAGAGAAATGCTTTTATTATGACAATTAACTTGCAGAAGTTCCATATTAGGGTTCACAAATGGTTGACGCTGAAAACTTTAGCTTTGTTGCGTTCCACGTGGTAGTTATATATGGTGTCTTTATTACATTAGAAATCATGTCGGATATTTCTATACAAGGATATTGCGTATTGTATTCAGTTATGAATATTTATTTTAAAGTATAGTTGTGAACATTTTTTTGCAGATATACGTAAGTATATATAAAGGAGATATTTACATCTATAATCCTGAGTAATTTCGTAGTTATATACATAACCCTGAATAATCATGATCACCCAAAAGGTTGTAGAAGTTTGAATTTCAATTGTGCTTTAAATAAGCATTTAAAAGTTTAAGTTCCAATGGTCAGAAGAAGTGTATCCTTGTACATAAGGATATATTGAACATTCTTGCGAATCAAGGATGTGTGCCGATCAAAGATGCTAGCCCACAACAATGAATTTGTATCGATGCACTAGGATTATGAACTGGTGTAACAAGACATGCATTCTGGAGGATGGTGAGCTATTAATGGTGTATAAATTGTGTTCAGATGCAATAGACTCGCATGTGTATTTCGATACATTTATGCATGAAAGACTATATATATTTCAACTACTACTAGCTTCTAACAAATTGAGTTGATAGAAAAAAAATAAAAGAGGACTTTTGAACTGCTCTTCTTGAGTTTCATCAAGCTTTGATCAACTCAGCACACTGATTATAACTCTTTGATCAACACTTATACTGTTGTCGTGCTTGAGATACTTTGAGATGTATTTGCAATGTAGTCCTCGTATTTGCAATAAATATTAGATCAGTATAGAAAACAATTATCTTTTGTTTCTTTAAGGTTTTTTCTCATTCTTCAAGACAATATCAAAATGAATGCTTCGATTTTAGTATCAAAATAGTGCGTTCAAGTATAGGGCTATAATCCCATACATGGTATGCGTAAACGGTGTCTTGAATTATTTATTAACAATTATTTTCAACACCGACTCCAACTCAAGGAAACTAAAGGGGCCGCGTCCTCTCTTTATCAGTGTTTTTCGATCTGACTCCGAAACTTTATCGAAACTTTCATCCAATTTCTTGTTAAATATAACGATATCTGTCATATATTTACATTTTATACCTTTCAAGCTTCTATTATTTGCAAATGAGACCACCTTCCTCCTCCAGTAACCCCCTCTCCCACCTTACAAGCCGCATTCTCATCGCCTGCACGAGATGTGGATCTTATGAAATCCAATCCAAATTTGGACATGAACTTCTCACGAATCTTCTCATAGCTTTCACTTCTCCCTAGAGCTTCTGGCAAACACACGTCAGTTCATCGCCTCATTGCCTCCATACAACCCTCGTCCCCTGCTACCTGCAAGTCCCTGCCTCCCTACCCATCCGACCTCCTGTCGAACACCCCCACCCACCCCCGACTGCAATCCTCGCCATCTCCCTACCCTTGTTGTCACCCTCCACCTCCCGCACGCAACCTCCATCAAAGCACCCCCCGCTGCCTCTCCACCCCCACCGCATACAATCCTCGCACCACCGCCTCCTTACCCCCACCTCATCGCATCCCAAACCAACCCCTCCCCCCACACAAAGTCTTCGTTTCCCATGCCGACAAGCCCCAACCCATCACCACTGATATTTTCCTTTTTCTTTTTGGGATTTTTACACCCATAACCTTGAGTAATTTTGCAATAACATTCATAACCATGCATAATCACGAATTACATGAGAAATCCTGAGTAATGCTTAATTCTTACATGACATAACCCTGTGCCATGTTTCGTTTGAGATGTTTGAAAAATAAATAATTGCTCCTAATATTCATTCTTATTTACAAAACATGCAATCTCGGCACCCCCGCGGTCAGTCAACCGTAACCACCTTTGCAAGCCTCCCCGCCCCCAACCCCACCGACCACGACCACCTCTGCAAGCCTCCCTGCACCCACCCCCGTCGACCACGACCACCTCTTCAAGCCCACCCTTCCCCGACCACCTCTGCAAACTCCACCAACCCACCTCCCCCGTCGAGACCACCTCTTCAAGACACCCCCACGGCCTTCCCCCGTCGACATACAAGGCCCGCCCCCTCTTCGACCTGCAACCTACCCCCTCGCTGACCGGCAAGGCCCATCCCCTCCCCAACCTGCAAGCACCTCCCCCCCCCCCCCCCCAACCTGCAGGGTCCACCCCCACCCACCCATCATCGAGGCACCCTATCCCCACCGCACCCCTCCTCCATAAGCTGCTGACGAAGCTCCCTCGCAAACTACCGCTGTCGAAGCCCTCCCTCCCCCAATGCGGAAGCCCCCCCTCCCCCTTCGAAGCCCGCACCTCCTCCAGCCTGCAACCCGCGACCCGCCCGCTAGCTGTTGTCGAAGCTCCCTCCCACCCTGCCCCTTCGTCGAAGCTCGCACCTCCTCCAGCCTACAACCCGTGCCCCGCCCACAAGCTGCAGTCGAACCCCCACCGCACCTCCTCCAACCTGCAACACGCGCCCGCCCGTAAGCTGTTGTCGAAGACCCCTCCCCTCGCCCCCCGTCTAAGCCCGCACCTCCTCCAGCCTACAACCGGTGCCCCGCCCCAAGCTGCTGTCGCCCCAAGCTCCCTGCACCAGCCACTACCCTCCACCATCGCCGAGCCTCAACAACACCTCACCTGCTGCTGTGCTGGCTCAAGAGAGAGAGATGTGGGATATTAACTCAATCATTTGGTTGAGTTAATGAAGTAACGGAAGGTTATAGATAAAAGACGGCACACTTATTCAGGGTCCTGAGCGTAATTTGCGATTATGCAGGGTTATGAATGTTATTACGAAATTACTCAGGGTTATGGATGTAAAAACCCCTTTCTTTTTTTACTTTTGATTAATCCCAACCATTAGATCAAGGATTGATTAGATTAACTCAATCATCTGATTAAGTTAATGAACTAAACTAACAGAAGGTTATTTCTGTCAAACAGAGCATTTATTAAGGATCCCGAGTGTAATTCTTGATTATCCATGGTTATATATATAATTATGAAATTACTCAGGGTTATGAGTGTAAATATTCCCATCTAAAATGGCTTTGTAGAGATAATTCTAGTATTTATGTACTTATGTGTCATGCTTATTTTCGTTGTTCCATCTTATTTAATTTACCCACAGGCTTCCTCTATACAAGAGAGCCCAGGGTTCCCTGGAATAAACAAGTCATCTCTTTCATTTCTTCCAACATGGTATCAGAACCTCCACCCTAAACCCTAGCCGCCCCTCTCATCAACTGCCACCCACCCCATCCCCGCCGCCCACGTCATACCCGCCGCCTCTCCTCCTCCCCGCCGCCTCTCCTCCTCACCAAGGGTGCTGTGTGTGGCCCCTAAGCCACCCCTTTTCCCGAACTTGGCACCGCCTCTTCTCTTCATGGGTATGAGTGCGCATAAGTCTACATATGCACTCATATCCTCACATGTGTATGTAGACGATTCTTCATTGGTCTACAAACCCTAGTTCTTCATCTTCGCCAACTATGTCAGAAAACAAGGTTGATATGCCCTTCATTGGCGCCTTCAAAGGTCCAGCGCCAATAGTCAAGATGGATGGGACGAATTACGAGCTCTTGGCGATGCAGTTCATGAGACTCATGAAGTCCAACGGTAAGAAGTATATTCTTACCGAAGATGAGCTGGCGGAGAAGACAGGGATTTACGCCTCATGGGAGGTTGATGATTCGTATGCCAAGGTCTGGCTTTCTGGCACTCTGACAATGGAGATTGCCAATGATGTCCTACATCTTCCCACGACTAAGGTCATGTGGGATATTCTTGCTGCGACGTACTCGCAGATGAGGACGAGACCAAGATCCTCCAACTTCAGCGTGATATCTTTACGTTCAAGCAGAATGGCCGACCGCTGCAGTCGTTGTATATATCCATACAGGGGATGTTTGAGAAGCTTTACAGTATCATTCCACTGACGGCGACCCCTGAGCAACAGAAGACGTTCCAGAATGCTACAATGGTTTGGGTCTTACTAGCAGCTCTAGACCCGGAGTATGATGCGGCTCGCTTGCAGATACTGGCCGATGCTACTATTCCTCCAGTGGAGGAAGTGTATCGACGACTCAGCTGAATTTTGGTTTCTTCTCTAATGTCCACGCCACCTCCTTCAGCGAGGGCTGCTTCCCGAGGCAGAGGTGTCCCCTCCTCTTTTCGTGGCCGTGGACCTCGTGGTCGAGGTGGCTGCTTCCATCAGCCATGCACCTTCTATCATCACCCAGGTCATGCGGAAATACATGCTATTCTAAGCATGGTTTTCCTGCATCTGCCCGTGTAGCCGAGCATGCTGTGCCCACACCGCCATCTACTTCAGACCAGCGGTTTGAGGATCTTGTCGCCAGACTATAAGATATCATGCCTCCTGCCACTAATGATTCACCAGGAGGACACTCAGACATCCTAGCTTCAGCCTCTGCCTCTACGTCAGCCACATCAAGCACATCAGGTAGCATATATGCCTTTACATCATGTCACAGTTCTGATGTTTCAGAATGGATCATGGACTCCGATGCGACGCATCATCTCTGTCGGGACAGAGATAAGTTTACATCCTACAAGGAGGTTTCCCCATGGAGATCGATAGTAATAGCAGATGGGACTCATTCCCCCCATCATTAGACAGGGGGAGATCAGTTTGACACCCTCCATTCGCATGCTGAATGTTTTGCATGCTCCAGATTTCTCGATGAACTTACTTTTGATTAGTCAGCTTACAAAGGATTTGCATTGTAGAGCTATATTTGACCCATCATCTCTTATTTTTCAGGACATTCTAACGGGCAGGGTGATTGGCTGTGGCTGTGAGCAGGATGGTCTTTATCGGTTGGTTCGTACCTCCTATGCTGGTGTCTCATCTCAGTCCAGTGGATCTACTTCTCTCTTTACATGGCATCTGCATTTTGGTCATCCTCCTCTTCAGAAGCTGCATCATATCTTGCCCCAGATTTCACCGAAGACTTCTTTCCAGTGTGAAGCGTGTCAGTTGGGAAAGTGTCTCAAGTCTACTTTCCCTCGTCGTGAGTCTAGGAGCAATCGCTCCCCTTTTTGAGTTATTGCATGTTGACATTTGGGGTCTGAGTCGTGTACTTTATCACCAGGGACACAGATTTTACCTAGTGGTCGTCGATGATTTCTCTAGATAGTCTTGGGTCTTTTTATTGAAAAATAAATCTGAAACGGGAGATGTGATAAAAAAATCTTATCAATGAAATTCGGAATGTTTTTTCTTCTAATGTGAAGATTGTACGCATAGATAATGCACTAGAATTTTGCACTCGTGATCTGTCCCATTTCTTCTTGTCTTGTGGCATTATTCATCAAACAACTTGTGCCTACACGTCTCAATAGAACGGTGTTGCAAAGAGAAAACATTGTCATCTCCTTGATGTGGCTCGGACTTTACTCATTCATAGTTGTGCTCCTCTGTCTTTTTGGGGTGATGTTATTCTTATGGCAGGTTATCTGATCAATCGTATGCCATCATCTGTGTTGGGTGAGAAAGTTCCTCTTTCTGTTGTCTTTCATGATCGGGAATTGTTCTCTTTAACTTCTCGTGTTTTTGGTTCAGTTGCGTTTGTCCATCACCTCACTCCAGGGATTGACAAACTCTCACCTAGGGCTGTCAAGTGTGTGTTTCTGGGGTACTCTCGTACTCAAAAGGGCTATCGATGCTATGATCCTGTGAATAGATATTATGTCAGCGATAATGTCACCTTCTTTGAAAATGTCATGTATTTCTCGCCTACAGGTGACATGATGACTCCTTTCACTAATGATGATGACATTTATGGGCCATCTCCTCCTGTATGTCAGTCTGATCACATACCTAATCCTGATGTGCCACCACCATCACCATCATCAACACAATCACCACCACCACCACCTCCACCACCAGTACTACCTCTACCGAAATTTTATACTCGTCGTCCGAATCCTGCTCATGGAGGCCGTCATTCATCCACCATGCCCCAGGTATGTCCATGTGATATTAGTAATGATGGGAGACAATGCACAAGTGCATGACAATGATGTACAGGTGGACACTGCTGATGATTTGGATCTATCTATTGCCTTGAAGAAATCCAAGCAGATGTGTGCATCTTATTCACTTGCTTCACAGGTTTCATTCCATCGCCTCACTGGTGATTTCCAGAGATTTGCTATTGCACTATCTACCGTGGAGATACCACATAACTATCAGGATGCCTTGAAAGACAACAGCTGGCGGTTAGCCATGGAAGAGGAAATGGCTGCATTGCGATCTCGTGGTACATGGAGCTTGGCTGATGCTCCCCCAGCAGCTTATGTGGTCAGTTGTAAATGGGTCTTTACTACCAAATATAATGCGGATGGCAGCCTTGATCGCTACAAAGCAAGACTAATGGCCCGTGGATTCACTCAGACCTATGACGTGGATTATATGGACACTTTTTCCCCGGTGGTCCGTCATTCAACTCTACGTATTCTTCTGTCAGTCGTAGTGGTACGTGATTGGCCCTTATTCCAGCTTGATGTTAAAAATGCCTTTTTATATGGAGATCTGCAGAAACAAGTCTACATGCAGCATCCTCTGGGGTTTGCTGCTGAGGGGGAGTGTCATATGGTGTATAGACTTCACAAGGCCATATATGGTCTTAAACAAAGTATGCGAGCATGATTTCAGAAGCTTTCAGATCTCATCCAGAAGCAAGGGTTCATAAGATCAAATGCTGACCACTCTTTCTTTGTCCAGAAGACTCCCAGAGGTACTGTTGTTATTATGGTATATGTTGATGATATACTTGTTACGAGAGATGACATGTAGGGGATAAAAATGGCAAAAGCATTTTTAGGCCATCAGTTTGTGACGAAGGATCTTGGTACTCTGCGATACTTTTTGGGATTGGAGTTTGCGAGGAATGCGCAGGATCTTGTGATGACCCAAAGGAAATACATTACAGATATGCTTGTTGAGACAGGTAT
Source organism: Ottelia alismoides (assembly GCA_037367405.1). Lineage (NCBI taxonomy): Eukaryota > Viridiplantae > Streptophyta > Magnoliopsida > Alismatales > Hydrocharitaceae > Ottelia > Ottelia alismoides. Next base: position 38,631 of record JAZKJV010006722.1, read on the forward strand.
GATCGGGTGTCGACCCTCTACTACTTCCATGGATCCTAGTATGAAGCTATATGGAGATGATACAGATGAAGTTGACAAAAGAAGATATAGAGAAATGGTGGGAAAACTTCTCTATATTATTATCACCAGACCTGACATTGCTTTTGCAGTTAGTCGGGTGAGTCAGTTCATGGAACAACCCAAACAGATACACATGGATGTTGTATATATGATACTAAGATATCTAAAGTCATCTCCAAGTGCAGGATTGTTGTTCAGGAAAGAACCAAATCTTTCTATCTATGCTTGTGCTGATGCTGATTATGCAGGATGTCCTAGAGACCGGAAATCTACCTCAGGTTTTGCAGTGTTTGTTTGCAGTTCCTTAGTTTCTTAGTAAAGCAAGAAACAAACAGTGGTGGCTAGATCTAGTGCTGAATCTGAGTACAGAGCCATGGCACAGGCAAGTACGGAGATGATGTGGGTTTGAGCCGTATTAGCAGATCTGCATATAGATGTACCATTACCCATGGAGTTACAATGTAATAATCAAGCAGCATTATTTATTGCTAATAATCTCGCATTTCATGAAAGGACGAAGCATATTGAGGTAGACTGCCACTATACCAGGGATATGATTAAGAAGGGGTTGATTTCTACTTTCCATGTTAGTTCAGGAGAGCAGACTGCATATATTTTTACTAAGCCGTTGCTCAGAGGGCCGTTTCAGAAATGTTCTTCCAAGCTGAGCATGATTGACATCTATGCCCCATCTTGAGGGGGAGTGTAGAGATATTTCTAGTTTTTATGTACTTATGTGTCATGCTTATTTTCGTTGTTCCATCTTATATAATTTACCCATAAGCTTTCTCTATATAAGAGAGCCTGCGGTTCCCTGGAATAGACAAGTCCTCTCTTTCATTTCTTCCAACAGGCTTGCATCTTTTATAGGAAAAAAATATTGGTATATACGGATGCTCCTTTATCACCCCGATGGAAAGTACCACTGTGATTATATTTATAAAGACGATGAAGCTTGATTCTGAGCTAGCTAATGTCACGCACACTTATACGGGAATAATTTACACCTATTTAAGTCTTTTGTGCTAGTCAATTATAAAGAAAGCATTTGCATTCATGTCTTATAATCATATGATAATTTTGTAAGGATAAAATTTTGAATCACAAGTTTTTTTGGTATACCTCTGCCAATCCAACTCGATGCAAATCTAAGCATCTCTCTTTAATCTTCTTCCATTATCCTTCCCCTCACCTTGTCGCGTTGCCTGTGCGTTGCTACTGTTCATCTCTGTGGGTCTACTTTGCAAATACATTATAAGTCGAATTTCAGATTATCCAAAGTTTCACACCACAAGTTTTTATTGACCTAAAATGCTTCGTATTATCATAATAATCCCTCAGCATGCGTATGATCAACATATCCCACATCCATACATGTTACATTATGTTTAAATTTAAAGCTAAAAAGAGTGAAATTCAAGAGCTAGCCTTGGCACAGGTTTTGGAACGAACATCAAGATGAAGACCAAAAGATTCGCGATCAAAGTTTGCATCTAAAACTTCTTTTCAAAGATCCGCTTTCTTTGTTTCATTTCTTTCCTTTCAAAATCTCAAGCCAACTATGCAACTCTGTTGCAAGCTTCAGTTAAACAACATTAGCTTGTTCATTTACAAGACAGAACTGTCATTAAGCAATCTAATATCCATCATACATCAACTTTCTCCCTGAGTTACACTTGCCACCCTTAATAGTATCTGTTCTATCCTTGAGAGAAACTTTATTGGGTTTAGTTCTGATTATTTGCCATCCGGGATCAGGAATCAACTATTTACATCTGGCTCTGTTTGCATCTGTGGAGGTGGTAGCCATTGATCATGAGAATCCGGTTCACCGGGGATCCCGAGTGTCGATGAGAGAATGCGACAAGCCAGTCTCTGCATTGTATTGATCAGCAGTTACAGTATTTCCTGAAGGGCAAGGGCTAGTTGGCAGGCGGACTTAGAAATAGAACCTCCTCTCCTGAAAGAAATTCAAAATATACCCAAATCAAACTCATGTTGATTATATTGGTCGACGAAGCGCACTCACCTTATGAGGGAAAGGGTGCTACTCTTGGTCCTTTGCAACTCGATAAAACACAAATTGCATCTCTCGATTCTGGAATCCGACCACAAGTAGGTATCAGATCTTTACATGTCAGATGATGTCTTGTTGCTGATTATAACTGAATGCTTGTGACAAGAGTAAAACATACCTCTTCTCTGCCTCAAGGTCTACACCAACGAGGGGGGCGGTCAGTGTGGAGCGAATCACAGGACCGAATTCTCTTACCAACTTGAGGAACATGTCCAAGGAAATGCTCACATGCCTGAATTAACAGCCAGCAAAAGTAGTAAGCATTTCACAAGTTAATCCTAGGTGTTCCAAACTGTTCCATTCAAGCTGGATTTAGTGTTACATACCGATCCGTCTTTTCCTCCAAAAGAGCATTGAGAAGGGGCAAGAGGTCAGCACAAATGTCCAATGTGATCACATTATCTTTTCCAGTGAGCACACTTATTATGTCAGCTGCGACCTACATTAGCATGTTATCAACTATCAAGTGGTCGGGGGAATATCTTCGTGTTTTTGCAGTATCAGAAAAAGGGGAGAATATTGAAGCACTTACATCATGGTCGGACATCTTCCTGATTGAACTAACTATTGCTTTCACATTGTTCCTTTCCCAAAGTCGAAGCAATACCTGCGAGTATATCGGTGAAAAACAATGACATGGGAGAAAACTAAACCTTGAAAAGATCTTGCAACTTATTACTAGATAAAGATCAAATCGCAATGGTTACTAAAGCCAAGGGTTTAAATATCGATAACGGTTTCCATATCTACACCATGTCGATACGATATTTCAATGAAATTTCGTCGAAATTTTGCTGAAATTTTGCTCATATCGACCAACATTTGTGAAGGAATGACCTGAAAAGATTCTCATATCGTCATATTGCTCGATTTTTTGGTCCCATGTTGAAACCGAAATATCGGTGAAATTTCGCCGATATTTCGCGAAATCTGAAACCCTTACTGAAGCCCGCTACAGGTTGAAAGTAAAATGAGCCAAGTCCTAGTGTTCCAGATTTCACAAAGTTCTCCTTTTAGGAAAAAAGGAGAATTTTGTCATCTGAAATTGCATAAAAGAAAAAAAAACCCATATATATGCATGTATAAGGAATCTAGATAAGCATACATGTGAAAATCATCGTTAAACTCTTGAAATGGAACTTCCTTATCATAGAAAACCAGTTTTAATAACAAAAAAACCTACTAACTGAAATCACCTGTAATTTCGATAACCGGGATAGTACAGAAGATAAGAAATGACTACGGCCTTCAAGTAAATCAGCAACTACATCCTCATCACGAGTAGTTGCTTCCCTCTCAGCAGATGAAGGTCGTCCCTTCTGTATGTTGCAATTTTGGATGTTAAAACAATTTCAAGGGGAAAAAGGACGGAAAAAAGTGAAGGGTGTTGAACGAGAACCAACAAAATCTTTTTTTAAGAACACAAACAAATCCCCAAACCTATCTATTTTGTTTAGCTGACAACTACAGATCATCTGGTATCATAATACATAATCGACCTGACACTTCCAGGGTGTAAATGTTTTGTGAATATATATAATAGAATGCATAGAATCACATAACAAGAACAATATAAGTGGGTCGAAACAATTCCGAAGGACTGCCCTACTCCACATGAGAAGATCCTGGCGGGTCGTATGCTAAAATTTTTCCCAATGGCAAGAGTTGCAGAACTCTTGGTATATCCCCGACCAACACAACCGAGATCCAATTATCCAACCAATTGACAGAATCCTCTCCTATTCTCAACACTCAACTCAAGATGGAGCATGTAATACTCAGCTTGGACAAACTAATAATTCTCACTTACACACTGATTACATGACACATACCACCTCGACTCAATACATACTATTCTAGTTGCAAATGACGATGACGATGCATCTCAGGTTGTACTGGTATGGAGGAATCAGAGGGCTAGAATTTGGAACAACAATTTCTTTAGTAATATGGGTAAGAATTAACTTTTATGCTATGCATCTACATATAGATCAAAGTCACCGACATTACAATGCACCTCCTTCATGGGGTCCTCGCCCCGAATATGTCTCCTCAGAAAGACATGTTGATCTCTCTAAAGGATTGAAAATATAGTAGGAATATCCATGTATAAATCTTGAAAGTGGACTCCTCTCGTAGGGACCTCGAAGCTGATTCTCTCATAGTAACCTCAGATGGATCTCAAATTGGACTTTATGAGCAATGAATAATGGAACCCGAGTCTTATCCATATGGAGGGACAGAGTCTTCCTCCAGACTGGAAAAAGGTAACTCCTATATGGAGCCATCAATATGGATCACTTGTATGAGTGCCTCGAAAGATAATGGGTAAAGGTCGAGACTATGGGTTGTACACTCAACCCAACCTAACATTCCTCCATGTCAACAAAGCATCTTTCACAGGAGATCGCAAATAAATATAAAGCCGAATAAATAAATGCTTTATTCAAGACTCGCTTTTAGTTCAATACTTGTCGAAACATACTGAGAATCAACAAAGTTAGAAGAAGATCAATGGGATGAACATAATATTTCTTCCTTTTTCTCAAAAAATCGACTGCAAATCATTCGCTTTTTGTACACACATGACAAAGTATTATTGTCATTCTGGTTTATGTTTGACATCGTTGTTACAGGAGATGACTTACATGGGATCAACGCGGTTAAGGAGTTCCTTGGACAACACTTTATTACCAAGGACCTTGGCGCTCATTGGGCTTGAGTTTGACCAGAATCATAGACGTCTTGTGATGACCCAAAGGAAGTATGTTACATATCTCCTTTTAGAGATTGGATAGCAGACTGTAGACCTGCCACTACTCCTATAGATCCCAGCATGAAGCTCTATGATGATGATACCGGTGAGGCCGATAAGAGGAAATACACGGAGCTTGTTAGGAAGCTTCTTTACGTGACTATTACTAGGTTGGATATCTCCTTTGCAGTGAACAAAGTCAGTCATTTTTTGGCGCAGCCACGACATGCTCACGTGGATGCAGTCTACATGATCCTAACATGAAGTTTTCTTCAGGTACAAGGTTGCTATTCAACAGAGGGACATTTCTTTCCATTACAACATGTGTAGATGCTAACTATGCAAGATGCCCTAAAGATAAGAAGTCTACCCTTGGTTTTGTAATCTTCATAGGAAGTTCATTAGTCTCATGGAAAAGCAAAAAGAATAATGTGGTTGCTAGGTCGAGTTATGAGTTCGAATATAAAGCTATTAGATAAAACGTAGGGGAGCATTGAGATGATGTGAGTCGGATTTATTCTAACAAACCTAGCTATTCAGACACCTCTTCCCATGTAGTTACTTCGTGACAATCAAGCTGCTTTATTCATTTCCAACAACCCAGCTTTCCATGAGAACCAAACACATCAAAATAGCTTGCCATTACCCACGACTACTCGAGACATGATATAGAAGGGATTCATCCCTACTTTCCATGTTGGCTCATGGGAACAAATAACAGATATTATTACCAAGGCCGTATCAAGGAGGCCATTCCAGAGTTGTTCCCAGCTGAGCATGATCGACATCTATGCTCCATCTTAAGGGGGAGTGTTGAGAGTTTTTTGTGTTTATCTAGTTCTTATTTCTTTCTTATGTAATTTACCCTCTTTGGTTTCTCCTCTTTATATAAGAGACCTATATGGTCTCATGAATAATCAATCCATTCAGTTCTCTTAACATTGAGAGTCCTTCGGGTATCGAAGGATGAGATGAACATCCTTCCAATTGTTGTAATGGGACTTCTCCATGTACTAGATGGCTCCGCTTATATCATATAATATATCAAGCTTAAGTGACAATGAGGTATATCAATTTCCCCACTAGGCTTCTATATCATGTGGTATCTTCAAAGGAGGATCGATGATGGTGACGTGTCTCTATTGTTAAGCTAGGATAGCCAATGGCTTGCATCCAAGTAGGCCAGCTTCTTTAAAGATATCCTGATAGTACTTCCTTTCTGACAAGTGTAATCCTTATATTGTGCATATCAACTCAATACCTATGCAAAATCATAATAATGAAATACAAGTAATTGAATTTAATAAGAAATTAAGCATATTTGAATAAGTATGCTTTTAAAAAGTAAAAAAATAAAAAATATAGAATCTCTATGCAAAATCGACCGACTAATCGGGCTGAGTAGTCGATTGATCGACTATTGACTGATTAATCAATAGCCAGTCAACCACTCTACCGACTCAACTGCTCGGACCGACTAATCGGCCTAGTCGGATGACTTTTAAAATAGTGGTCATCAACATAAACTGTAAGTATCACAGTACATGAGGACCTCCGTTTGACGAACACATATTTAGTGTGGAAGCCAATAGAGTTGATCTAAGTGGTATGTCTGTCAAACCATGCTCGCGGACTCTGCTTCAAGCCATATATGACCTTGTGGTTCTATAATGTAAACCTCCTCTCCTAGATCACCACTGAGGAATGCATTCTTGACATCAAGCTAAGAAACAGATCAATTTTGAGTAAATGAAACATATAGAATGTTGTAAATAGATCCCATTCTTTCCATAGGAGAGGTCTCAAAGTGGTCGATGACGTAAGTTTGAGTGAAGCATTTCACCACAACCACAAGCCTTTCTTTCAATTTGTTAGTAGAACCATCAAGAGAGTGTTTGGTTGTAAAGACCTATATGCAGGCAACATAGGTCACGCATGGCGGACATGGTACAAGGTCTCACGTGCCCTTGAAGTAAGCGCATTCATCTCCTCATCTATGGCATGCTTCCAACCATAGTCCTAATGGGCACAATGATCATGCAAAATAATGGTCGCCATGGGAAGATCTGTAAAACTCTTGTAACCACTGGATAAACTATCAATAGATGTAAAATATGATGAGGGGCGTAGAGTACATTGCCTTTGTTTATCTTCTGAGTACAGTGGGGAGGTATAATGGAGCATCCAGATTTAGTGGTGGGGCCACTTGGAGAAGGCCTGTCATACGGTAAATAAGGAACATGTAGAGGAACTAAGTCAGGTTGAACAATGTGTTTCTTTTTGTACATAATAGGTGACAAAAGCTGTAAGGGAATATCACTGATAGATAAAGTGAAGTAGCTAGTCTGTTCAAAGAAGGTGGCATCAGCAGCAAGGTTCAAAATATTGATTTCGTTTTGACAAATTCAATGGCAATCTCAGAAATGGCTCTAAAAAGTTTTTTTATTTTCACAAATTACGATCATTTAGGATTGGAGAAATCGGTAGTCGGTACTCGATCGGTAGGGTCACTGACTAAGGATTAATCTGCAGTCGGGAGACTCATCGGATTTAGTCAGCCAATAATCAATTATGATTTTTTTGAATTATTTTAAATAAATAATTCGTTTTCATACATATATTCTTATATATTTATGTAGATTTGTACATTTTCTATACTATCATAATGAAAAAAAGAAGTAATTGACTTTAAACATAACATTAAAATATAACATTAAGCATATCAGAATAAGTTTGCTTTTAAAAAACAAAAAAATAAAAAAATAAAAAAGTTCTATGTAAAAGTCGACCGACTAGGCTGATAGGTCGGCCCGATTAGTCAAGTTTACCGACTAGACCTAATCGAGTCGGTTATCCCTCCAACTCGACTAGTCGGTCGACTTTTACAACAGTGGTTATTAGAACAATAGATAACTTACAAATACGCAACTACAACACATATATCACTCATCTATACCCCTTATATTGCACATATTGTCATGTCGGTCATATAGCTGTCAATATTGACTGCTGATTGATAGATATTGGAAATGGAGTTCATCCAAGTTCTTAAAACAATAAATAACTTACAAACATACACTTATATCACACATATCGACCATCTATGACCTTTATACTGCATATATCGATCATATCGAATACATCGTTGTTACTGTTGATTGGTGACTGATAGATATTGGAAATGGAAACAAAATAGCTAAGCTAACCAAACTTAGAACACATTTTTTGTTCATAGATGAGATATTTGATTATAAAATGCAAATAACAATTAATGAGACAATGTTTCAATCATAGAAATAACTTTCATGGACAAACCGACAAGGTTCTGTTGAACTAAAAAATTAATTACAGACTTACAGCAAGTAAAAATGCATCTATTCACAAAAATAAATGACATGTACATTAATACGATATAAGATCTTACATGGTCATGAGTTCAGAACCAAGAGTTCTATGGTGGATCCGTATAGCTCCCTTTCCTAGTTGTCTCTCAAAGCACATCAGGGACTCAAAAAACTCACAGTAATTCTCCCATGTCATGTACGAGCATATAGCCTTATAATCCATCATGTACTGCATGTATTGATGGTCATTGATGCTTAGGAGTATCCTGAGACGAGGATAAGCAACATTAGATCCAGTACCATGAGGGGCATGACGAGGTTGCGAACTGCGAAGTACTTGCTTGAGAACCTCGTAATGATGATGATGGACTAGTAGGAGACAATATCTGTGGAGGAGGAGGCACAACCGTGTAGTAGTTTTGGAAGATACCATAACTGTCACCACCAAAATAACTACTTTGGCTCTGCTCGGGCTGGCTACCTTGATAGTTTTCACCGTTGTAGCTGTTGTATGATACATGCTATAACCATATGATGGAGGTGCATGCACTTGAGGAGGAGGTCCGGGATGAGGAGCATGAAAGCATTCTGGGAAGATGCCAAATGATCTTTCATCATGTGATGATCCACATCGGCTCAAGAGACTTGGTGTTGCTCCACGATATGGGATATCAGTGTCCATGAAGCTCAAGGAACCTACATATGATATCAAATCATCCATGTAGTTGTCCGTAGGACGATGACCACATATGTATACTTCGTAATCCATAGGTCATGGACTTGGACTTGTGACAAATTGTCCATAAGCGTTTGTATGTTGCTCCACATATTCACGCCCTGCGTAATGCCCTTTCTCGAGTCTTCTATCATGTGGTCCACGACCACCACCTGCTGACCCACCTAAATATGTTTCTCCATCACCAGATCCACTACGATCACCAATGGCATCATCATCATCATCATCTCCATTGTCATCCTTTGATTTGGATTTGGGTTTGTAACCGGTGGAGAGAATGCCATCAACAACTGCATCAAGTTCCAAACCTCCAAGAGGGTCCATCATCTGGCCATATCTTGTCATGTAGTTACCAACACATGCTCTCATTTGTTGGCTTATATTATGATTCGGCCTTCCCCCCAGTTAATCGAGCACTGGAGCACCAATAGAATCCATCCACCTTTGGAGAACATCTTCATCTGCATCGTCGTCATGCATTTTGAAAATGAATGCAAGATCAATAGGGTCTGTGTAGTCCTTTTTGTCATGGCATTCCCTTGTATGTGCCATCTTTAGCTTTAAGTTGTAGTTCACCTAGATAAGATCATGGAACTTCTATTCACCTAACATGTTTCGTCTCTTCGAGTGAATCAGGTTGAATGTACTCCAGCTCCTCTCACAACCAACAACAGATGCGGTTTTAGAAAATACTTTCACTGTCATCTTTTACACATTGAGAACTTCAATCCCGTACAGTAACCACCATTCTTTTACGGAAAATCCAAAGGAGATAAATAAAAAATATTAAATAGTAGTAATACATCACAACACTTTTTCATTCTTACCAAAAGAGTATTGATCACGGTAATTCTACCGAAGGACACCGAAGCCTCCCTAAAGCAATTAACATGCACATTTTTCGAAGTCATAAAATATCACATAATACTTCCAATGAATATTTTGTTAGACTACTTGCAAATATAAGTCCACTCTAGATTCCAAATTACCTCATTCATGCACATCTTTTGCATTTTCTTGTCTTTGACGAGCTTCTCCACCATAATTTGGACAACTGCTAGAAGGTCAACATTTGTACCAAGATTGTTCTTGTACTTGTACTTGGGATTAAAGTAATAAGTTGTACACAAGCATGCATAATTCTCAAATTTTAATCTAGAAAGTGCTATCAAAAAATGAAGAATAGATTTATTACATGCCATCATTGTGGAGAGGATGAGAGAGCATATTGGACTAACGTTCGTCTATGACATCCAACCACGCCTTGTATCATTTCCAAACTGCTTCTCTGACCTTCTCTCTCATGCAACACATTGCCCCGTAGATCACTCCCATTGTCAGTTTTTGTCACCATCCATGATCCACAATGCATATACAACTTGATCCATTATCTTCGTGACTCATGTCACATCATCCCAAAAATGAAGATCAATGATCAATGTCTCCACTTTCCTCCCTCCTGTTCGAGCTTCGGGTATCTCGAACCATTCTCCTTGGCAACATATGATTTTCAGTCCCGTTTTGTGTTGTTTAAGTCTTTGTAATGCTTTAAAAATTGGTTACAAAGTGTGATGCTGGGCCTCACCAGTTCACCATTGCGCATCATCCTCATCAAAGCCAGCACTTTGGAATGGTTGTAAATGAAGATTGTGATCATTCATGCTTGCTCCATCATCTTTGAGACATGTTTCCTCTTGCTGAAGTCCCGCCATGTACATCACCTTGTACTCTCGCCATCTCCTCCTCCTAGCCATCATTATTTCGTAAGATAGAGCCTTCACTCCCGTCTTGCTACAATGATCTCATCAATTTCATGTTGTAAAAATGGCCTAGTAACGTTCACCGGAATTCTTTCCCCAAAAAAGAGCTTGTTGATGGCCCTGTCCACTCTCTCACGTGCATTTGTAAACATACCCTTCACCATCTTCTACCTCAGATCCTTGAGTGGCTTGTATTGCATGGACCTGTTCCTCATCAAGAGGGGTTCCACTCCCTTCCCCTTGTGTTTTTGTGGGTGGTGGTACCGATACACCTCCATAACCACTCCCATTGCCAACATCACCATAGAAGCCGACTTGTGCACCGCCAAGTTCTCTCCTCATGAACCCGCTCCTCAAAGATTCCTTTTTTGCCCTCCTATATGTCCTCCTCTCCACTGTAGTCTGAATATCAGCGGGGTGGACAAAGTCGTCGTCTGAATTAGAGAGGACATTGAACTCTTTCTCGAACATGAACCCCTTGAATTGTTCCTCCCTTCTTACCCTCTCTGTGTGTATATATATATATATGCTTCTTCATGTCCAAGCGAGCCTTTACCATGACATCTTTGGGACAATGCATGCACTTGACAACGTTCTTGTTGTTGCCAACAAGATGTTGCTTCAGCCTCGTAATCCCCCGTCCTCCCAACCTCTTCCCACAGAAGTTGCATTGTGGTTTGGCTTTGTTGCCATTTGAAATAGTGGCATACCTCCAAAAAATATCCCTACTAAATTCCATCTAATCCTCAGAAACCTACGAAGAAATGGCAGAACAATCACTCGTAAGTCATACAATCTTACAATGAGAACATTTAGGTATTTACTATTTATTTTTAGTTTTAATGTTTGGATTTAATATATTTATAATTTTTCTAATTCTTAATACGCATAAAGTCGTGCATACTTGATGTTTAAAGTAGTATATAGATTTCTATGTTTCGATTTGTAGGTAAAAGCATCTTATATCTAGAGTTGAGGTGAACAATTTCGAAAAAAAACACGTAAGAGACAGAAAACATGAAAATAGTGCATTAGATTTAATTTATAATTTTCAGAATTAATCAACTATTATATTCTAGTTACCAATTAAAAAAATATTTTCTAAGTGTTAAACATGAGATCTAAGTTTATTCTTTGAAAACTCATAATGATTCCACAATAAAACACAAAAACCCCCGAATTCATCTTCCATTTATCTTACAAAATTGATCGAAATCTTGATTTCTAAGTGTTAAACATGAGATCTGAGTTTCTCCTTTGAAAACTCATCATGATTCCACACACAAAAGCCTCGAAATTATCTTCCATATAACTAATAAAATATTCAAAATCTACCAAAAAAACTTCACAACAAGCAATATCAACATGAGAAGAACAAAAACCCTCAAAAAATTCACTCTTGTATCCACAAATTAAATAAGATTTGAGTAGCATCGACATACCTCAAGCACAAAAAAGAAATATGGCTTGGAGAAGAAGCATCACAACAATAGCATAAATTAGGCGAAATACGCTCTTTGGACCGAAATATCAGCCTCGTTTCTTCCCAAATGAGCATTTTTAAGGTAGATTCCTATCTCAGGCGAGATGGCAATATATGTCGATATATCATCGAAATATCAGCACATATCTCTCGATATATTGGAACCACGATTATACATCATGATTTAGAAACTCTTGCCCCATCAGAATCGAAATTTAGGTGAAATTTCACTGAAATATCGTGAAATCTTAAACCCTCATCAGTAGATATGTAGTAGCGATGATTAATAATGTCATAACATATGTACCCCTTTTGAGATATCGATATCCTGTCAAAATCGAAATTCAACCGAAATGGCCGAAATGACCGAAATATGGGGGCCCTAGTACAAAATATGATCGAAATGACCGACATTTCGGTCGAATTTCGACCAAAATTCTGTTCGGTCGGTCACCGAAATGTTGACTGAAACCGACATTTAGGGCCTTGAGTGCAACCAAAAGTCCTTGAGAGTAGAGGAAGTGGTTTGTCATCTTTATACAAGAAAAATAGTTACCCTATTGAGGACCGAATAGGGTACCTAATTCAAGGTCTTAAATGTCGGATTTCAATTTCATTTCGGTGAGCCTGGAAAGAGAAATTCGGTGGAATTTCAATGGAATTCCGGTGAAATGGTCGGAAATTGGGGAAATTACTTGAAAACTCATTTTTAAAAATAAATATTTCTAATATTCTTTAATTCAATAACTGAGATAGAAAGATAGTTTTTTGCTAATCGTAAGATATTAATACACTATTTCTTCAAGAGACTAAATGGGTTGGGGAGAAAACAAGGGAGATCGAGAAGACATGCTTTAAACTTTGGTATTCAGGTAAAGATAAGGGTAGAAATGGTGTTAAAGTGGTTATTCATAAGGATTTGAAGGATTGTGTGGTTGAGGTGCAAAGATTCGGGGATCGGATTATTTTGCTAAAATTGTTGCTTGAAGAAGAAATTATGAATATCATCTCAGCTTATGCACCACAAATTGGTTTAGATGGACTAAACAAGATTTTTAGGAGGATCTGGATAAGATTTTACAAGGAATCCCACAAAGAGAGATGATTTGTATAGGTGGAGATCTTAATGGATATGTGGGAAAAGATGCTTCAGAGTATGCTAGTGTTCATGGAGGACATGATTTTGGGGATAGAAATGAAGAGGAAAAGTCATTCTGGATTTTGTAATGGCATATGATCTTTTCATAGCAAACACTCTCTTCAAAAAGAGAGAGGAGCATTTAATTACTTATAAGAGTGGGCCAACTAGAACACAGATAGATTACTTTGCGTTGAGGAGAAGAGATCGATTGTATTGTAAAGACTGCAAAGTAATCCCAGGAGAGAGTTTGACAACTCAACATCGCTTGTTAGTCTTGGATGTGCAAATAAATGCCTTGTAAAGAAAAGGAGGGTTCCTAAGATCACTAGAGCTATATGGGGAATCTTCCACTGGAGCAATCAGGCTTCAAAGAGAAGGTTTTAGAAGACTTATCTTGGGACTGTAGCAGAAGTAGAAACGAGATGTGGGAGGCAGTAGCATCTTGTATCCGAAAGGTAGCCAAAGAGATACTAGGCAAGTCGAAGGGAGGAGCTCCAGGTCAAAAGGAGGCTTGGTGGTGGAGTTAAGAGGTGCAAGAGAAACTAAAAATTAAAAGAGCTTGCTTTAAAGCTATGTCTAAGGATAGAACAACGGAAACTGTCACAAACTACAAAATAGCGAAGAAGGAAGCAAAGAAGGCTGTAAGCGAAGCTAGGTCAATAGCTTATGAAGTTTTTTTTTATAAAAATCTCGACTCTAAGGAGGGCCAGAAGGATATATTCAGGTTGGCCAAAGCAAAAGAAAGAAAGACCAAAGACCTTTCTCAAGTGAGATGCATTAAGGACGAGGAAGACCACGTATTTGTTACTCAGAAGGACATAAAGACTAGATGGGAGCAGTACTTCCATAAACTTTTCATTGGAGAAGGAAATAGAGAGCTCACTTTGGGTGATCTAGATAGCAGTGAAAGTTACTTAAATCGTGCAAGCTATAGACGAATACAAAGAAAGGAAGTAGAGGAGGCTTTGAAGGTTATGAGACCTGGGAAAGGTGTAGGACCGGATGACATCCCTGTAGATTTATGGAGAGTTTTAGGTGAGCGTGGTTTAACTTGGCTTACAAATCTATTCAATGTTATTTGGCGAAGCAAGAAAATGACTGAAGATTGGAGGGGTATCGTGGTGCCTCTTTATAAGAATAAGGGAGACATTCAAGATTGTTCAAATTACAGAGGTATCAAGCTGATGAGTCACACTATGAAAATTTTAAAACGTGTGATCGAAAGAAGGCCGAGGAAAGTTTTCAACGTAAAAGAAAATCAATTCGGATTCATGCCAGGTCGCTCAACTATTGAAGCCATCCATTTGCTGAGGAGAATAATGGAGATTTATAGAGCTAAAAGAAAGAACCTCCATATGATCTTTATTGGTTTGGAGAAGGCTTATGATTCTGTCCCACGAGAGATATTGTGGAGAGTTTTGGAGAAGAGACAAGTACCTGTCCTATACATTAACCTCATAAAGGACAAGTATGATAGGGCTTTATCTTGTGTAAGGACCCCGTCTGGGAAGACTGACTATTTTGACATCAACATTGGTTTACATCAAGGTTCAGCTTTGAGTCTATTTCTTTTTACTTTGATTATGGACGAGTTGACAAGTCACATTCAGGATGAGTTACCTTGGTGTATGTTATTTGCTAATGATATTGTGTTGATTGACGAGACTAGAGATGGAGTAAATGAGAAGCTTGAGGTCTGGAGACATGCATTGGAGACTGTAGAGATAGTTCGTAGTTTCATTATCTCTTTATGTAGTTTATCGTTATTTCTTTATTTTATATAGACCTCTCTGTAATTTACCCTTTAGGTCTCTCCCTATATAAGAGAGCCTAGGGTTTTCTGAATCAATAACGAAGTCTCTTTTCCAACATGGTATCAGAGCCACCCTAGGGCTCTCCACCCCCCCGCCGCCCCTTCCCCGCCCGCCTCCCTCTTCTCGGAATCATCGCCGCCTCTCTCTCTCTCTAGCACATGCCGCCGCCGCCGCCTCTCTCCGGAGGACCCAGCCCTCCATCGTCGGTGATCTCAGCCAGCCCCAGCGCCTTCCCCACCCCCAGCGGCTCCAGCCAGCCCGCCGCCAGAGGAGATCCCAGCCCCCAGCCAGCCGCCGGAGGGGATCCCAGCCCCCCTGCGGCCCCAGCCACCCGGCGGAACCACCATCTGCCGCTGCCGACCCTCCGGGTGCGTGAACAACCACCCGCGCAAGGTCTCCAAGTGGCTCCCAGCCGCTAAAAAGGGTTGTCAGCCCCTTGTAAGGCGTGCCCTAGTTCCTTCCACATCCGTTCTATGGATTTGAGTGCATAACGTCTACATATGCACTCAAATCCGATGCAGTTGTAGACATTCAGCATCACGTCTACATATCCTAGTTCTTCTCCAAGCGGCAGTATGTCAGAATCAAAAGTTGATATGCCCTCCACCGGCGCATTCAAAGGTCCTACGCCAATAGTCAAGATGGACGGGTCTAACTATGAGCTCTGGGCTATGCAGTTCATGAGCCTTATGAAGTCGAATGGTAAGAAACACATTCTTACCGAGGATGAGCCCGCAGAGAAAACTGGGATCTATGCCTCATGGGAGGCTGATGATTCCTATGCAAAGGTCTGGTTGTCCGGTACCTTGACGATGGAGATTGCCAACGGCGTCCTCCATCAGCCCACTGCTAAGGCAATGTGGGACAGTCTTGCCGCCACATATTCGCAGGTGCGAAATGAGACGAAGATGTTGCAGCTTCAGCACGACATATTCACAATGAAGCAGAGCGGCAAACCTCTCCATTCTCTTTATACATCCCTAAGAGGGATGTTCGAGAAGTTATACAGTATCATCCCTCTGACTGCAACTCCTGAGCAGCAGAAGGCGTTTCGAAACGCCACCATGGTTGGTGTTCTACTTGCGGCCCTTGACCCTGAGTACGATGCAGCTCGATCTCAGATACTCGCTGATGCAGTTATTCCTCCAGTTGAGGATGTTTACAGATGGCTTAGCCGCATTCCAGTTTCCTTCAGCTCTTCTACTCCACCTCCTTCAACGATGGCAGTCTCGCGTGGGAGAGGTGGACCACCATCTGGCCGTGGTCGTGGACGTGGCCGTGGACCCCAGGGGAGGGGTGGTCGCTTTAGTCAGACATGCTCCTATTGTCACCGCACAGGACACTCGGAGGAGACATGCTATTCGAAGCATGGATTTCCAGCATCAGCACGTATTGCAGAGCACTCTCAGTCTCCACTGACTTCTACTGCAGATAGTCGATTTGACGAACTTGTGGCCCGTCTCCGAGATATTATGCCACATGCTTCTGGTGATTCGTCTGGTGGCTCCTCAGATATTGCTGCCACTGCCTCTGCCAGTTCTTCCGCAGCCGCAAGCTCCTCAGGTAGATCTACTACACCTCATGATATATCTGACTGGATTATTGATTCCGGAGCCACACATCATCTCTGCCGAGATAGAGGTAGATTACAGGCCTACAGGGACATTCCTCCCGGTCGTTCAGTGCAGATAGCAGATGATACCCATTCGCCCCTTGTTGGACAGGGGGAGGTTTTCCTGTCCTCCACTTTGCAATTACAGAATGGTTATGCATGCTCCTGAGTTCTCAATGAATTTGCTATCTATTAGTCAGATTACGAAGGATTTGAATTGCCGTGCCATATTTGACCCGTTTTCTCTCATTTTTCAGGACATACTCACGGGCAAGGTGATTGGCTGTGGCTCTGAGCAGAATGGTTTGTATCGGCTGGTCCGGGATTCATATGATGGCGTCTCCTCTCATTCTGCTGGACCAGTCTCTCCGTACATTTGGCACCTCCGATTTAGTCACCTTCCACTTCAGAAAATGCGCCATTTTCTGCCTCAGATCTCTCCTAGTTCTTCGTTTCAGTGTGAAGCGTGTCAGTTGGGAAAGCATCACAGGTCGAGCTTCCCACGTCATCTGAGTCGGAGCAGTAGCTCCCCTTTTGAGTTGTTACATATAGATATATGGAGTCCAAGTCGTGTTCCCGATCATCAGGGACACAGGTTTTATCTTGTGGTAGTGGATGATTTCTCTCGTGTGTTATGGGTCTTTCTTTTGAAAAATAAATCTGAAGCAGGAAATGTGATCAAGAACTTGATTAATGAAGTGTTCAATGTCTTTTCTGCAAATGTCAAATATGTTCGGACCGATAATGCCCTTGAATTTTGTACACGCTTACTTTCACAATTCCTGTCATCAAAGGGCATTATTCACCAAACCACTTGTGCATATACCTCACAACAAAATGGTGTCGCGGAAAGGAAGCATCGCCATCTCTTAGATATTACTCGTACATTGTTGATTCAGAGTTGTGCCCCTATTTCTTTCTAGGGCGATGCTGTTCTTACTGCTTGTTATCTGGTCAACCGAATGCCATCCTCAGTCCTTGGTGAAAAGATACCTATGTCCATTATTTTTTCAGATAAGGAGTTATTTTCACTAACTCCACGTGTCTTTGGTACTGTGGCTTTTGTGCATCGTCTATCTCCCGGACTTGACAAACTCTCTCCTAGAGCAGTCAAGTGCGTCTTTGTTGGTTATTCCAGAACTCAGAAGGGCTACCGGTGTTATGATCCTGCAACTAAGAGGTACTTTGTGAGTGCTGATGTCACTTTCTTTGAGTCTGTCATGTATTTCTCTCCTGCAGGTGACAGAATGGTACCATCCACTACCACTGATGATATCTATGCTCCTCCACCACCTACATTGAGTACACCTGAGTCGTCACCTGTGTCTGTCTCCACGCCAGCACCACCTCCACAACCCCCACCACCACCTCCACCTCCACCCATTCCACGGCCCATCATATCACCATTACCTATGTTCTATACACGCCGGTCGGGTCCTGCTCAGACTACGCTCCAGCCGATCATCACGCCTCAGGTATGTTCAGATGGCATTACTACTGACGGGTCAGATTTGATACATGTGCAGGATCCTTCAGTACAGGCAGACACTAGCCCATCCAGTACAGCAGATGATGATCTTGATGTTCCGATTGCTATTCGGAAGCAGAGGAGGCAATGTGCCTCGTATCCTTTCGCTTCACAGGTTTCCATTCACCGTCTCACTGGGGATTTTCAGAGATTTGCCACAGCCTTGTCTTCCGTGGATATACCACGGACATACCAGGAAGCCTTACAGAATGAATGCTGGAGATTAGCAATGGAGGACGAAATGAGGGCCCTACAGTCTCGTGGCACTTGGTCTTTGGTTCCTGCACCTTCTGATGCATCCATTGTGAGCTATAAATGGGTCTTCACAGTCAAATATCATGCAGATGGCACGTTGGATAGATACAAAGCACGCTTGGTTGCCCGTGGGTTTACACAAACCTACGGTGTGGATTACATGGATACTTTCTCTCCAGTGGCGAGGCACTCTACACTTCGTATTCTATTATCTGTTGCTGTGGTACGTGATTGGAGCATATTTCAACTGGATGTGAAGAATGCCTTTCTGTACGGTGACCTACAGGAGGAAGTCTACATGCAACAGCCACCTGGGTTTACTGCTGAGGGGGAGAAGCACATGGTCTGTAGACTTCACAAGGCGATATATGGTCTCAAACAGAGTCCCAGAGCATGGTTCCAGAAGTTGTCTAACCTGATTAAGCAACAGGGATTCAAGAGGTCAAATGTCGATCACTCATTGTTTGTCCAGAAGTCATCGGCATGTACGGTTGTCATTATAGTCTATGTGGATGATATTCTTGTTACAGGAGATGATGTTCAGGGCATAAAGAGGGCGAAGGCATTCCTAGGCAGTCAGTTCGTTACAAAGGACCTTGGAACCCTAAGATATTTTCTGGGGTTGGAATTCGCAAGGAATGCACAAGGCTTGGTGATGACACAACGGAAGTATATTACAGACTTCCTGACTGAGACTGGCATGGATGGGTGCAAACCATCTAGTATTCCCATGGACCCCAGCATGAAGCTGTATGATGGTGATACAGATGAAGTGGATAAGAGGAGATATAGAGAAATGGTGGGAAAACTCCTCTACATTACCATTACTCGTCCAGACATTGCATTTGCTGTTAGCAGGGTGAGCCAATTTATGGAGCAGCCAAGACAGGATCACATGGATGCTATACACATGATACTGAGATATCTGAAGTCTTCTCCAGGGTCAGGGCTACTATTCAGGAAGGACACAGACTTATTTGTCTCAACGTGTGCAGATGCAGACTATGCAGGATATCCTAAGGACCGAAAATCAACCTCAGGGTTTGCAGTGTTTATTGGAGGCTCTTTGGTTTCTTGGAAAAGCAAGAAACAAACTGTCGTGGCAAGGTCCAGTGCAGAATCTGAATATAGGGCCATGGCTCAAGCCAGCACGGAGATGATGTGGGTTCGTTCTGTACTAGAAGATCTACATGTAGCTGTGCCCCTGCCTATGAAGCTCCAGTGTGACAATCAGGCAGCATTGTTTATTGCCAACAATCCAGCTTTCCATGAAAGGACCAAGCATATTGAAGTTGACTGCCATTACACGAGGGACTTGATCCAGAGAGGATTGATATCTACTGCACATGTGAGCTCGGGAGATCAGACAGCAGATATATTCACCAAGCCACTGCTCAGAGGACCGTTTCAAAGATGTTCATCCAAGCTGAGCATGATAGATATCTATGCTCCACCTTGAGGGGGAGTGTAGAGATAGTTCGTAGTTTCATTATCTCTTTATGTAGTTTATCGTTATTTCTTTATTTTATAGACCTCTCTGTAATTTACCCTTTAGGTCTCTCCCTATATAAGAGAGCCTAGGGTTTTCTGAATCAATAACGAAGTCTCTTTTCCAACAGAGACTAAAGGATTTCGTATAAGTAGGGCTAAGATGGAATATATGGAGTGCACCTTTGATGGAAGCAATGGTGAAGGAATTGAGGTGAAGATTGGTGACAATAACATTCAGAAGAGATATTCTTTTAGATATCTGGGATCTATTTTGCAACAGGATGGGGAAATTGATGGAGATGTTACTAATAGAATAAATACAGGCTGACTAAAGTGGAGAGGAGCCTCTGCTGTTCTCTGTGATAGAAAATTCCTTTAAAAATTAAAGGAAAGTTTTACAAAGCAGCCGTGAGACATGCTATGCTCTATGGATCTGAATGTTGGCCTGTGAACCATAGACATGTGCAGAGAATGGTTGTAGCAGAAATGAAAATGCTAAGATGGATGTGTGGACACACACGTAAAGATCGGATTCAGAATGATGCAATCAGAAAGAAAGTTGGTGTTGCTCCGATCGAGGATAAGATGCGAGAAAACAACTTAAGATGGTTTGGTCATTTGCAAAGAAGATCAACAGATGCACCGGTTAGGAGATGCGAGTGTTGGGATGTTGAGCCGGCTAAGAGAGGGCGAAGACGACCCAAGAAGTATTGGAAAGAGACTATACGAAGGGATCTTAGTTTTTTGGATATAAGCCCGGGATTGACCCAAGATAGATCTGAATGGAGGCGAAGAATCCATGTAGCCGACCCTACTTAATTGTGAGAAAAGCCTTTGTTGTTGTTGTAGTAAGATATTAATATGTTATGTTACATTGAATTTCCATCAATTATCCCAACCGTCAAAAATGTGGTATGCTGCTCAGAACGAGAACCAGATTTAGAACTATAATTAGAAGCCATTAGTTTCTCCTCTTATGACACATGAGCACCTCTTCAATAAGATTGAGGTGTCACATATGATAACTACTGATGAAAACATATATATCAAAACAAAGAAAACAAAAAATATAAAGATCTTCAGTTAAAACTTTAATTTAACTATTAGATCATGTGTCTAACTGATTTGATTTGGATTTAGATCTAAAAAATAGAAACTAACTAAAGAAACTTCTTTAAACAATATAAAGCACCTTAACAACTTAACACATTAGCGAATAAATAAGTGAAAATTTATTAATATATGCAAATTTTGATGAAAGTGAATGATAGATTCCCTTATTTTTGTTGTTTCGCCGAAACGACATGTAATTTCAATGAAATTTTGTTGACAATTCGTTGATATTTCGTTGAAATACAGGAAGAAGAAATAAGGGAGCGTTTCGATTCGATGACCTAAAGAAATGGAAATTTCGGAGTATTTCGGTGGAATTTCGTTGAAATTCGAGGTCATGACCTAATTAATAAGGTATGTGGCAGTAAGAATTGCATCCTCCCAATAGGTTTCGGGAACTTCATGTGAGTAAGAAGGGCATGTGCAATGTTCATAAAGCGATGAAGTTTCTGTAAATATATATATCTTTCACTTATGTATCTTTTTGTTATTTTTCTTTCCCGTTGGACTCTTTATGTAATTTACCCATAGGCTACTCTCCTATATAAGAGAGCCTAGGGCTGATGGAATAAACAAGTTCTCTTATTTTCCCAGCATGGTATCAGAGCGACAGTCCTAGACCGGAGTTCTCGAGCCAAACCCTAACCCTAGGCCCACCTTCAAGCCCTTGCGCCTCCGCGCGCCCTCCGCCTCCACGTGCTTGCGCACGGTGCACCTCTGCCGTTGAGCAACTGCGCACGGTGCACCTCCGCCTCTGCGCATCTGCGCACGGTGCGCCTCCGCCTCTGCGCATCTACGCACGGTGCGCCTCCGTCTCTGTGCACGGTGCACGACTGATCCTTACGCACTCCCTATGTGCGCGCTCTGCGCACTGTGTGCCTCCGTGTGCCAGTGCACAGTGTTCTTCGCCTCCACACACCTGTGCACGGCGCGGTCGATCCCTACGTGCTCCCTGCGTACGCACTGTGCACGTTGTGTCCCTACGCGCAGTGAATCTACGTGTTGTGCATGCCACCTGTGCACGTGATTCGTGCGGGTGATCTCCGTGTGCCCAGTGAGTGGTCCCTGCACGTGACCTTCTA
Source organism: Ottelia alismoides (assembly GCA_037367405.1). Taxonomy (NCBI): domain Eukaryota; kingdom Viridiplantae; phylum Streptophyta; class Magnoliopsida; order Alismatales; family Hydrocharitaceae; genus Ottelia; species Ottelia alismoides. The sequence goes on from JAZKJV010006722.1 coordinate 60,882, forward strand.
AAGCTCTTGACTCCGGTGCATACAAAACCCTAAGTCAAAGTAATAGGTTTAGTTGCTTGAGTCTACACATGCAACTAAACCCGTCTATGTCCGTGTAGACGATCTTATCTTCAGTCTACCACTCCAGTCTTCTGTTATCAGTATGTCATAAAGCAAGGCAGATATTCCATCTATAGGCGCCTTCCGAGGTCCAGCGCCGATTGTGAAGATGAATGGTTCGAACTATGAACTGTGGGCTATGCAGTTCATGAGTATGATGAAGTCAACAGGTAAGAAACACATTCTTACTGAAGAAGAGCCTGCTGAGAAGACTGGAGTCAATGCCTCATGGGAGGCAGATGATGCATATGCCAAAGTATGGCTATCTGGAACTCTGGAAATCGAGATTGCCAATGATATCCTTCATCAGCCCATAACCAAAGTAATGTGGGATATTCTGGCTGCCACATATTCTCAAGCGAAGAATGAGACAAAGATTCTGCAGCTCCAGCATGACATATTCACTATCAAGCAGAATGGACGTCCTCTACACTCATTGTACACATCTCTGCGAGGAATGTTTGAGAAGCTGTATAGCTTCATGCCCCTGACAGCCACACCAGAGCAACAGAAGACCTACCGGAATGCTATTATGGTAGGAGTTTTTCTCGCTGCCCTTGATCCTGAGTATGAGGCAACACGGTCCCAGATCTTGGCAGATTCAACTATTCCTCCTATGGAGGAAGCCTTTCACAGACTGAGCCGCATCACTGTTCCTTCTACGACTACGAATCAGACTGTTTCAGCCATGGCTGCCAACCGAGGTCGTGGAGGTCACCATCATCAGGCCCGTGTCCGTGGCCCTCGTGGCAGAAGAGGTCGTGTTCGGCCAACGTGTACCTACTGCCATCGCACTGGACATACCGAAGACACATGCTACTCTAAGCATGGATTTCCTGCATCTGCACAAGTCGCTGAACAGGTAGAGCCTCCATCTGCCGCCTCTTTGGATCAACGCTTTGATGACCTTGTTGCCCTTCTAAGGGGCATTATTCCTCCATCTGGCCCAGCATCCACTACTGAGAATCAATCTGATGTTGCCGCATCCACCACGGCATCTACCAGTGCATCAGGTAGCACATATGCATTTACCAGTAGTGGATCAGATACTTTAGCTATATTATGGACACTGGCACCACACATCATCTATGTGGTGATCAAAGTCTACTTACAGGGTACAGACAGGTCCCTCCAGGTCGAACAATGGTCATTGCTAATGGTACACATTCCCCGATTACTGGTCAGGGGGAGATTAGACTGACATCATCTATGCAGCTCAAGAATGTGTTACACGCACCTGATTTTTCAATGAATTTGTTGTCTATCAGTCAAATTACAAAGGATTTACAGTGTCGGGCGATTTTTGATCCATCTTCTCTTATTTTTCAGGACATCCTTACGGGCAACGTGATTGGGTGTGGCTATGAGCAAGGAGGCCTCTATCGCCTCAGTCAGACTCCTTTTGCTGGAACCTCATCTCTACCTGTTGGACCCATCTCTCCTCTGCTATAGCACCTGCGCTTTGGACATCTACCGCTTCAGAAACTGCGTCGTGCGTCACCCCAGGTTTCGCCCCACACGTCTATTCAATGTGAGGCTTGTCAGTTGGGAAAGCATCATAGATCTACCTTTCCCAGTCGTCAGTGTTGGAGTAGTACCTCCAAGTTTGAGCTGTTTCACGTCGATATCTGGGGTCCGAGTCGTGTTCCTGATCATCAGGGACACAGGTTTTATATAGTTATTGTGGACGATTTCTCTCTTGTGTCATGTGTATTTTTGTTAAAGAATAAATCTAAAGCAGGGAATATTATCATCAATTTTCTTAATGAGATTCGTAATGTCTTTTCTGCATCTGTTAAAATTGTGAGAAGTGATAATGTCCTGGAATTGTGTACTCATGTCCTATCCAATTATTTCTCATCCCAAGGGATCATCCACCAGACATCATGTGCATATACCTCCCAACAGAATGTGGTCGCTGAAAGAAAACATCGCCATTTATTGGATGTATCCAGGTCGCTCCTTATACAGAGTCATGCTCCTCATTCTTTCTGGGGTGACGCTGTTCTTACAGCATGTTACCTAATCAATCGTATGCTGCCATCTGTTCTAGGTGAGAAGATCCCTTTCTCTCTTATCTTCCATGGAAAAGAATTATTCTCCCTTACTCCTCGTATGTTCGGTTCGGTTGCATTTGTCCATCAGTTGTCTCCCGAGACTAACAAGCTCTCTCCTAGGGCTGTCAAGTGTGTCTTCGTTGGGTACTCCAGAACTCAGAAGGGGTACAAGTGTTATGATCCATTGCACAGGCGGTACCTTGTCAGTGCAGATGTTACATTTTTTGAATCTATTATGTATTTCTCAGCCTTTGGTGATCAGTTGATACCCACTCCTAATACTGATGCCATTTATATGTCACCACCACCACCATCACAACCACCACCACCACCAACAACACCACCAGAACCGTTACCATCTTCTATACCTCATGCCACTATACCTGTTTCACCATTACCATTTCATTATACCCGCAGGCCTGCTTCAGCTCATGGTCATTGCTCATCACCTATCTCGCCTAAGGTATGTTCTGAAGATATTACTATTGATGGATCTGATGATTTTTCTGAGCAGGATGTGTTACAGAGGCCAGACGAGGACACAGATGATTTAGATGTTCCTATTGCTATACGAAAGTCGAAGCGGAGTTGCGCATCATATCCTTTAGCAGCTTCTGTGTCATTTGATCGACTAACTGGAGATTTTAGGAATTTCGTCGTTGCATTGTCAGCAGTAGCTATTCCACGGAATTACCAAGATGCACTGAAGGATAGTAGATGGCGTCTTGCCATGGAGGAAGAAATGGCAGCCCTTCAGTCTAGAGGAACTTGGAGTCTGGTTCATGTACCTGTTGATGTGTCACCAGTGAGCTGCAAGTGGGTATTTACAATCAAGCAGAATGCAGATGGCAGTATTGACAGATACAAGGCTCGTCTTGTTGCTCGTGGTTTTACACAGATATATGGGGTGGATTATCTTGATACATTCTCGCCAGTGGCCCGCCATTCCACTCTACGGATCTTGTTGTCTATTGCGGTCACTCGTGAGTGGCCACTATACCGGTCGGATGTGAAGAATGCATTCTTATATGATGACTTACAGGAGGAAGTCTACATGCAACAACCACCTGATTTTGCTGTTGAGGGGGAGTATCCTAAGGTGTGCAGACTTCATAAGGCTATCTATGGCCTTAAGCAGAGCCCTAGAGCGTGGTTCCAGAAGCTCTCAAATCTCTTTGAGAAACAGGGATACAAACGTTCTAATGCTGATCATTCTTTGTTTGTACAAAAGACTTCCAGAGGTATTATTGCAATCATGGTCTATGTAGACGACATTCTGATTACAAGTGATGATGGGAAGGGAATAAAGGAGGCGAAAGAAATGCTGGGTCGTGAATTTGTTATCAAGGACCTTGGAGTTCTTAGATATTTTCTGGGACTGGAGTTCGCCAGAAATCCTTATGGACTGGTAATGTCTCAGAGGAAATATGTCACTGACCTGTTGAGTGAAACATGAATGCTTGGTTGCCGACCTGCTACCACACCTATGGACCCTAGTATGAAGCTATATGATGGTGATACAGAGGAGGTGGATAAGAGAAGATACAGAGAACTGGTGGGCAAACTTCTTTATGTTACTATTACTAGGCCCGATATATCCTTTGCTGTGAGTCGTGTGAGCCAGTTCATGGAACAACCACGTCAGCTACACATGGATGCCATACATATGATACTCAGGTATCTCAAGTCATCTCCAGGTGCGGGTTTGTTGTTCAAGAAAGGCAAGGTGATTACTATCTCAGCCTGTGCAGATGCAGATTACGCAGGGTGTCCCAAGGACTGGAAGTCCACTTCTGGGTTTGCTGTATATGTTGGAGATTCTCTAGTCTCATTGATGAGCAAGAAACAAACAGTGGTGGCAAGGTCTAGTGTTGAATCTGAATATAGGGCTATGGCCCAGGTTAGCACAAAAATGATGTGGTTAAAGGCTGTACTTACAGATTTACATATAGAAGTTCCACTTCCTATGGCTTTAAAATGTGATAATCAGGCGGCCTTGTTCATTGCAAATAATCCAGCATTCCATGAACGGACCAAGCACATTGAAGTTGACTGTCACTTTATACGTGACATGATTCAGAAGGGATTCATTGCTACATCCCATGTTAGTTCAGAGAATCAAACGGCAGATATTTTTACCAAGGCATTACTGCGAGGCCCTTTTCAGAAGTGTGCGTCCAAGCTGAGCATGATTGATATCTATGCTCCATCTTGAGGGGGAGTGTAAATATATATATCTTTCACTTATGTATCTTTTTGTTATTTTCTTTCCCATTGGACTCTTTATGTAATTTACCCATAGGCTACTCTCCTATATAAGAGAGCCTAGGGCTGATGGAATAAACAAGTTCTCTTATTTTCCCAACAGTTTCCTTTCTGCCACCACATTCTGTTGTGAGGTGTGCATACAGGATGTCTGGTGAAGGGTACCCTGAGTAGCAAAGAAGGTGGTTAAGTCTTGTTGACTAAACTCAAGAGAATTATCAAACCTCAGAGAAATAAGCCTTTATTAAATAAACCCAAGAAAATCTGATATAATCATCAACGAAAACATCAAAATACTTATGCCCCCCATAGAACAAACGAGGCTTGGTCCTCTGAGGAAAGGAGGCCCGAAGTTATTTCCCGAACTGGCAGACTTCGCACTCAAAAGGCTTTTAAACATCTGAAAGAGGGCGCAAGTAGAAGGATGACTAAGATGCAGATCTCATAGTATGGGCTAACATACATACATGCAACACCGACAAAAATGGAGTCGGTAGGGATATCAAGATAACAAAGGCCATTCTTCTCATGACCCCCACCAAAAATCTGTGTCTTCTAGATGTCCTGATAATAACAACAGATCTCGTCGAAAATCACTCTACAGTTCAGTTCAATGCATAATCTATGAACACAAAAAACAAGTTTGGAGGAAAACTCCATAGTCCCAACGGTGATACTAGGTGAGTGTGCACCATTGGCTAGATGAACCTACTTCACAGAGGACAAAAGAGGTCAGTAGACTACCTTCTCCAATCAAGTGAGTAGATGCACTAGAGTCAATAATCCAAGCTAGCACTGAGGCAGAGCAAAGTTAGCTATGATACTTGAGACGATAGCTAGGTTCACAGTAGGAAGATTATCACTGGCAGAAGAGTTCTTCAGCAGTTGCATCAATCTGGAGTAGTTTGTAGCAGAGAGTTGGACAAATGCCTACTGATGACGTAATCCAAGGGTATCTTTGTCACAGTCGCATCATAGTCGGTCACTGATGCGACGTTGGCTTGTGGAGGTTTGTCAAACTTCACCTAATACCTCTCAGATGAATGGTTGAATCTTTGACAGTGAATGCAAAATGTGCAACCACGACTACTGCCAGAATCATGGCCTCGGCCTCCTTGGGAGTTGTAACGGCCGCCTCTTTCAGAGGATGTAAGATATACAGAGTTCTCACAAGCTGCGAAGGATAAGTATGAGTGTTTTAAATTTCACGAGATGTCAATGAAATTTTGTCGATATTTCAATTTCAACACTCCACCGAAATCGAAATTGAAATCTCAATATGGACCCTTCCTTCACAAATCTAGGCCGATTTTGGTCGAAATTGGTAAAATTTCATCGAAATTTTCGAAATTTCGAAATTGATTCGTTTTTTCACCATCTCGGAATGAAATCGAGATCAAAACCTTGAGACTGTATGACCAATAGAGATATGAAGATTTTGTAGTTGGCCAAGGATGACCTTAATGGATGGTGGTGTTTCAGATGTGAGAAATTGATCCATCATGCTCTGATAACGAGGATGAAGATCAGTAAGAAATCAGAAGACTTGCCACTTAGATATTTTTGTCACTTGTTTAGTATAATAGGTTAGCAGAAAGATGGCAAATTCCTCACAGAGGCTGATGAGATGTCGATAGTACTCCATAAGGGTACACTCCATGAGATGCAGATCAAATCATGTGTAGATGTCTACAAGGCACGATCAAGGTCCGAGAATCGAAATATCGATATCAATATCTTATCGATCAGCCAAAAAAGTGATATATCAGGGATATATCAGGATATATTGATAATATAAGTGGAAATATCAGAAATCATGCAAAAAAAGTGATTTTTTCGCAAATTAAGATCATATTAGTTCTTAAAATAAAAAATAACATACAAATACACATGTATATGCATGAATGAGATGTATTTACACATTATATAACACATATCATTGTTGTTAATGCTAACTATAGATTGTTGACTGCTAAGAGATATTAGAAAGGAAACGATGAAATTCAAACGATAACTTAGTGACATCAAGGAGGTGTATTTAGCATATTAACTCTACACCACTTCACATATTATATATATAAAAATGTCGAGCTATACCGAATATCATAGGAACAAGCTAATGAGCATGTTAATATATATATGCATACATTCCTTGATCAACTTTATAATTGTTTCATCTCCATTGAAATGGGGGGCGAAGCCCCTCATTCTAACACCCTCAACCGGAAAATATATATAAACATAACGTGTTTTTAATACTATGAATATATACAAAAATAAAATCCCAAGCTAATAGACCAAAAATTTTAAAAATGGGAGATATTGAGCAATATCGACACAATATCGATGGTATTAGTCGATATCGATTGATATCTGATAAATTTTGTATTGATCAATTTTTTACTGATATGAGACGAATTACCAATATTCGATAATATCTCGCAAGATATCGGGTGATATCATGGAATTCAGTACATCAAGAATATCAAAACCCTCCCTCTAGTGATACCAACATATCGTTGATATATAGCGGACAAATTATAAATTTGATTATTTATTCGTATAGGATTTGTTTCCAAAAGTCATAATTTAGGGAGTGGCTTAAAAATCTCAACAAGTCAACTTTTAAAGCTGAAGAATAAAAAATACCTTCCAAGCTTCTTTCCTTAAAAAAGATGTAGTAAAGTCAACTAACATAGTTCATATCAATGACAAAGCATTGACATTGACACAATATTGATGATAAAGCTTGAAATGATGAAAAGTTTGCACTAAATACTTAAAATTTCATTAATATCGATGATACCAAATGGCATGTCATAGATATATCGCTTGATATCGATATCCAGGGTGATATAAGTATCCTTGACTTGTCGATATGGATATATCGTTGATATATCAAGATATTTTGATCTATAGACGCGACTTGGTAATCTGCTAAGAATAGGTGTGTGACAGTTCATCCCGTGTCTTTTACGTTTTTTTTTGTACACGATATTGATGATATAGCTTGAAATGATGAAAGGTTTGCACTAAATACTTAAATTTTCATTAATATCGATGATACCAAATGGCATGTCATTGATATATCGCTTGATATTGATCGATATCGATATCCAGGGTGATATAAATATCCTTGACTTGTCGATATGGATATATCGCTGATATATCAAGATATTTTGACCTATAGACGTGACTTGATAATATGCTAAGAATAGGTGTGTGCCAGCTCATCCCATGTCTTTTACGATATCCTTGTACATGAGATTGGCCGTAATTTGGGACTCGATATTGTTGATCATCCATGTCATAATCTGATAGTTTACCCTAGGCATGACTTAAAGTCTCTGTCAGTTTCTTGTAGAGGTTTCTTTGTCCAAATAAATATTTTTATCTAATCGCTGATGAACACCTTGAAGGCTCGAGACCAGAGTACATAGTTGTTTGTGCCCCTGAGTTTGATAGAAGTCCCTTGAACTATCATAGATGATGTGGAAAATAGGGGCTTGGTCTAAAAAAGAGTCACAAGCATCCTGGTCAGAGAGCGACATGGTGGTCATGTGGTGAAGCGTGTGTTGCCCTACATCGCGTGGATGTATGTTGTGTAATGGGCGTCCGGAGGTGTATCGCTACGTGTGTAGATGTGTGATGTTGCGTGCACAGAGGTGCTCTGTTGCACGATGGGCATGGTGTTTCGTTGTGCCAATGGATGTGCATTATTGCACCCATGGAGGAGGGCCTAGGGCCTTACGTGGAGGGGGGCGTTTGCGGTGGTAGAGGGTTTATTGGATACGAATTCCGATCTAGGATTGTTACTCTATTACCATGAGGAAGAAAACAAGAATGCAACAATAACAACAACAAAGCCTTTTCCCACAATTAAGTAGGATCGGCTACTTGGATTTTTTGCCTCCATTCAGATCTATTTTAGGTCATTCTCGGGCTTAAATCCAAATAAGTAAGATCCGTTCGGATAGTCACATTCCAACACTTCTTGAGCCTTCCTCGCTCTATCTTGACCGGCTCAACATCCCAAATCTCACATCTTCTAACTGGTACATCAACCGACCTCCTTTGCAAATGGCCAAACCATCTTAAGCGATTTTCTCTCATCTTATCCTCTATCAAAGCTACACCAATTTTCCTCCTGATCGCATCATTCAGAATTTGATCTTTTTGTGTATAACCACACATCCACCCTAGCATTTTCATTTCTGGTACTGTTATTCTCTGCACATGTCTATGGTTCATTGGCCAACATTCTGATCCATAGAGCATCACAGGTCTCACAGCTGCTTTGCAATACTTTCCTTTGATTTTCAACTGGATTTTCTTATCACAAAGAACAGTAGAGGTTCCTCTCTACTTTAGTCAACCTGTATTATTCTGTGAGTAACATCTCCATCAATTTCCTTATCCTCTTATAAAATAGATCCCGAGTATCTAAAAGAATCTTTCTTCTAAATGGTAACGTCTCCAGTTTTCACCTTGAGTCCTTCGTTGTTGTTCTCATCAAATGGACGCTCCATATATTCAGTCTTACCCTATTTATACGAAATCCTTTAGTCTCTAAGGCATGTCTTCAAACCTCCAGCTTCTCATTTACTCTACCTCTTGTCTCACCAATCAATAGAATATCATCGACGAACAACATACACCAAGTTATCTCATCATTTGTCTGAATAGTCAACTCGTACATAATCAAAGTAAAAAAGAATGGACTCAAAGCTGAACCTTGATGTATATTGATGCTGACATTAAAATAGTCCGTCTTCTGAGATCGGATCCTTACACAAGATGAAGCTTGATCATATATGTCCTTTATAAGATTACTGTATAGGATAGGTACTTGTCTAATCTCAAAAACTCTCCACAATATCTCCCGTAGGATAAAATACAATCAAGAAACTAGCAAATCTGATGCTACGATGGAGCGTGGGAGGGGGAGTGCGGGAGAGGAGAGTGACATTGATGACCTCGAGATTTTGCGAGAGGGGGAGGGAGGGCCAACTTTCGAGCAAGGTTTGAAAAAACGAAAGGCGGAACGAGGCGATCTTCTTGGAATCGAGGCGAGGCGTAGCCTCGAGGCGGTCGAGGCGTAAGCCTCCGTTTATATAGAAAAATATGTATAAAACTACAATTAGATATATCTCTATGTAATTATATGTTCTCTGCCTAATATATAATAATTTACACTAAAAGATATGATGAAAAAATAAAGATAAGAACCCCAAAATAGAAGATAGAACAATATCATATACATTTCTACACATTTTCATCCAATCAAAGAGGAATTCATTGACCATAGATATTATGTAAGAATTAAATAACACATATATGTCTATGAAATATTGTTGTAATTAAAAGTATGACTAAATATACATCGAAGAAATTTATGTTATGTGTCTAACATATAATATATGATCGCACGAGAAACCATGAATCATATCTATTTCGAGCAAATCTTTGAAATATTGTTGTAATTAAAAGTTCGATTAAATATATGTCGAAGAAATTTATGTCGTGTCTAATATATAATATAAGGCAACATGAGAAACCATGAACCTTATCCATTTTGTTTTGCTTGATATATTACAAATCTTGTTAAGTTACAAGTATTGTTTAATTTAATATTTATGAATTCATTCATTAAGAGTGAAATAATAAGAGTTTGCCAAAATAGTTGGATACATTAATTGTAAATATAAAGTTATGGGCATGAAATAAACATCATATTTAGGCATTCATCTTATATAATCATTATCCTAAATAAACAGATATTTATAAGCTTCTCAAACTACTAAGTAAACCATTAAAATAATAAAAAAATACTTCAAAAAAAGCAAAAATGCCTCACGAAACGCCTCGACCGCCTCGAGGCGTTCTACCTCGAGGCTACGCCTCGACCACTCGAGGCGTACGCCTCACATGACTGGTCGGAGGCGTAAGCCTTGAGGCTAAAAGGGACTGCCTCGCCTCGAGGCATATGCCTCGATCGCCTCGAGGCTAGCCTTTTCAAACAATGTTTCGAGAGCATGCGGTATCGACTCTCCAGTGTTTCAACTACGGACTAGAGGGGCACATGGTGGCCCGTTGTTTGGCTGATGCTCCGTTGTATTACTTGTGTCGTAAGGAAGGTTACCTTCGCAGAGATTACCCCTTGTCTATGGAAGGGGTGGGCTTGGTCTCTGAGGGCACAAGGAGTGGAGTGGAAGAGGTAAGGGAGAGGTTGATCTGATTGATGGCATGCTTATTACAGAAGGTCGAAGAGAAGACTTGTTGGCGGTGCCGGGGTTACTGGAGAAGGGGAAGGAGTTGGGAAGCTTAGAGGATGTTGTATGGCTATCATATTCATCTCTTTGCATTCGAGCGGAGAAGGATGAGATCAATGACTTCTTGGTGAAGGGGGACATATTTCCCCTGGAGGTGCATTAACGAAAACCAAGATTGCAAGATGGTGTTGTGGAAGGGAACCCCATGTGCGTGATGGAAGTCCAAGGCCCGCCGCTGAGATGTCGGTGCCTTGGTGCGATGCGAGATGCCTTGCGGTTGGTGAGCAAAGTTGAGGAGGTGCTCAGGACCGGCTTGAACATAGGTGAGGGTAGGAGGTCTCGGTGCTAATGAAGGGCGCTTCACATGCTTTGCATGAATTGGTGTGGTTCCGGGTGGGGCGAGTTTGCTTCAAACTCGGGCTAACCACGGTCGATGGGGCGATGATGCCTCCAGCTAGAGTTGCAAAACATCTGCACGAGGAGATTGGGGTTTACATTCTGCAGGATCTGAGGTTGCAACCAAATGAAGGGATGTTATGGGACCCAAACTTATTCATAAAAACTGCTCTTATCCAGTGTCTAAAAAATTGATTGAGCACTCTATCACATAGTGCTTGTCGAGACCTTTCCAACGAGTCTAAGAATGCACAAATCTGAGTTCAGGAGCCCGAGTTACGACCATTTTCGCGAGACCGGGTCTGGGTCTAATTCATATCCGAACCCGGATCCGAATCTAGGTTAGAGCCTATCAAAACCAGTCCTCTCTCCCAAAACATCCAAAATCCAAGAGCCCCCGTTCCTCCTCCCTCCCCCTCGCCGGAGCACCACCGGATCTCGTCGGAGCACGTCAGATCAATGATTCGAAGCCATCACCACGTAGAGAAGGTCAAGGTCACCCTTGTGCGCCGGTTCACATCGTCAACGGAGCGTCGAGATCATCGTTCTACGTGGGTGAAGATTCCGAGTAGAGTTTTTCTTTAGATACGATGTTGTCCCTCCCTTCTTGATGCGAGTTCCATATGATTGGAACATATATGTTTGTTTAGATCCTACATGGGTTACATGTGAGCTCATGGGAACTAGTTGCATATGCCGATCACTAAATTCCAGGATATCCTAACCCATACGATGATGGAGAATCGAGTCCAACACTAGGATTGTCGAGAGAAATCAAGTTTCTTCTTAAGTTGTGTGTATCATTTTCTAAACCTTAGACCTGAAGCAGTAGTATTCAATTTTGACAGTGTAAAGTAACAGGTTAAATTTCTAGATAGTAAATCCACGATTTCTTTTATCCTCTTTGTACCTCATTCAGATCGTATTTAACCTGACTGGAAATAGAAATGGTTGATTTGCTATCAGATTCATGTTCCAGGTCCGTGGATGAACTGCCTAGTGAATTGTCACATCTTGGTTGTATTGCTTTTTTAGTTATTGTGCTAACATTCAGCTATTTCATTCTCTCTTGTATTGAGATTCCATGCCTGATGTAACTTGGACTGAACTTACCCAACATAAATCCCATTACTTTTGTAGGGAATATTATCATGAACATATATTTACTCGCAACAAATTGTATTTCCCTTCGTGTGCATCATCCCGACTTGTCCGTAAACAATGGGGGATGTCAATAATCAATGCCCTCACATCATATATATGTTTGGCATCCATTTCACGTTTAGGAGACTTTCGCCTCCACTGTTGTTCCAACAGATGGGCAACCTTAGAAGTCTTTGCGGACGGGCCCTATGTAGAATAACTTTTCTCAGAGAAGAGCCTTCCCATGTAGCTTCTCGATTTACATTTTTTGTGGACCAACAATCTTTTCTCGAATCTTTGTTAAAATTATCTTCATTTTCTTTATAACATCAGCAATAGCTAACTTGTTGAAGTGGTTATCATTAGACATTCCATGGTTCATTAGTTTGTATCATTGTCGATTCTATATGGCAATTGCATTGCCAAGTTTTTCAAGTTGAATTTTTATAGTTTTGAGGAATTATCTATGTTCTCCAAACTCATAGACCGTGTGGTATTTCTCCAATTTGCCTTGATATGCCCATCTTATGTTCGTCCAAAGGGCATGGATATAGAATGCTTTGTTCATCTTAATCATGGTATGCTTTCTGGTGGAAAAAGGTCATGTACATATTGGGAAGTATGAGTGGTATAAGTTGAAACGGTCTCAATATGTTTGAAGGGCACGAGGCAGACATGACCATCCTTATCCATGTATCATCATAGGAGAAGATCTCATGAAATATAGTAGTTCTCTACCCATTTTAGTTATCATCCAAGGTTTAACTGAAGCCTCGGGGAGATAAGAAGGCTATTCTTGCTCGCTTAGTTTGTTTTATCGTTGTTTCAGTAGGCCAACATTGCTCATTTTTTTAGAAACCTTTTGAATCCTGAAATAATGGTGTTTTTCCTATCTTTACAATGTTTTTCTTATCTCATGCCCTTGTAATAATTTTATTGTTATCTTCGAAACATGCCATATATTTTTCATTCTGTCTATCACGTGGTTCTTTTGTTTAATTACCAATGCGAGGCTTTCAGGGTAAATGGTTCAGAGTGCTTTGGTCTCGTGATGTGATGGTCGAAGTGTCTTCTCTAGTGTAAGTTGATTTATGAAAAACATTCCAGTAATTATTAGGGATGCGTGTACTGTCCTATGGTACAAATTGTTGCGTTGATTGATCGTATGCGACATGCGGGTAGATGGAGCAGTTACCGCCAAAAGAGGGGCATGCATCCATGGGGCCCTGGGTAGAAGCCTAAATGGTCGCGATCCCAACTGCTATTGTGTAGCTGCGATGGTTGGTGGACATGTTGCTTGACACTGAGGTGCAAATCTGACGATGTTCGACCTCAGTACTTGCGCGCCTTTAGCCCAGTGCTTCGAGAGTGTGCCGAGTAGTCATGGTTGGTAGTCTAATTACTTAGAGTTAACACTCATGTATTGGCTGGGGTATAGGCCACATTGGTTAGTATTCCATGTGGGAGCACTAAGTGGGGATTTCAAGGAAATGCTGTTAAATGAAGTTGGGAATGGGATACAAGTCCCATGTGCATAAGGAGGAGGGTTAGTCATGGTGTTTCAGACTATGGTAAGAATGATCTTGGTAATCTATACCCTGACTCGTGCCTATGCCACAATGGACTCTTACATGTGGGTAGTGGACTTGGGCAGTTCACGATGATTCACGGGTTGGAATCTAAATTGGGAAATGAGAACTACAGCTTGTGAAGTGGAGCTAAGTGGACGTGTTGGGAACTTAGTTAGGATGCATTGTACCCCACAGTATGCTTATGAAGGCACCCCAATCCTAAGGCCTTCTTCTTCTCTTAGAGTCATAGTGTGAGGTATCACCCAGACCAAGATCACATACTATCTACGATGCTTGGATGATCCATATCAAATATTAATGATTAGACTTTATCTCTTTATGAGGATGGTTTATCCAGTTGTTTTTTTCACACTTCTTAATTATATCTTGCTTGTTGTAATTTTTATATCGTACTGGCAACTTTGCTCATAACGTACCTATGTGTGGATCCGCAGGTTCTCAGAAGAAGTCGTAACAATGAACGATCGTTGTATGCTTGGAATTACTTCTTTTGTATAGCTACACGATTTTATGTGGTACAATACTTGTAGCTTTAGTGTTCTTTCTTTACTTGTAGTTTTGTTGAGAGACATGAGATGCATAATGTATGTATGGACACACTTTTTGATGCACACATGCATTTTTTAGTGGACATGGATTGTAAATGAGTGATGGATATGAAGTGAATGGATAGAATTTTTTTCTTCCATCTTTTGTGCTATTTTCTCCTACTTACAGTTATATTGTGTATTTCGAATATGGAATTGTATGTGCATGGAATCGATTTACCGAGTACCCAGATCTCAGGGGACAGTCATCACAGCTGCTGCAGGAGGCGGGACCCGATTCGACGTCAAATTGAAGGTCGTCGGAGCTCCAATTGAGGGAGCCTAAAGCATTAACGCGTGTTACTCGGAGAGACGTGACAGTTATGCCCGATAGTTTCGAGGCGGTTCCGCTTTCGGGCGGTTTTGCCTCAATACTAGAGCAGTGGAGAAGAAGATTGCGAACTGGGAACTGGGGATATAGAGGTCATTAGGGGGTTACAGACTTTCAGAGTTTAGGGCATCACCAGTGATTGGAAGTGCGGGTGGTGTGACCTTGGCTTGGGATGGCGATCTTTTCCAGGTAGTAAGTGAAAAAGTGGGCAGCGGTACACCAGGTTGCAAAAATCGGTAGTCGATACTCGGTCGATGGGGTCACTGACTAAGGATTAATCAGTAGTCGGACGACTAATTGGATTTAGTCGATCATTAGTCGATTTAGATTTTTTTTAATTATTTTAAATATATAATTTATTTTTATACATATATTCTTATATATTTGTTTAGAATTGTACATTTTCTATAGTATTATAATGAAACAAAAGAAGTAATCGACTTTAAATATAACATAAAGCATCTTTTAAAAAAAATATAGCATTAAGCATATTATAATAAGTTTGCCTTTAAAAAAAGAAAAAGAAAAAAGAAGAAAAACCTCTATGTAAAAATCGGTCGAGTAGTTAGGTTGACCGACTACTGGCCGACTAGGCCTAGTCAAGTCGGCTACCCCCCCCACCCTGATTCGACTAGTCGGTCGACTTTTAGAACAATAGAGGTACAATGATGGTGGTGTTGGAGCAAAGGTCGGATATGGGGTGGGTGATGTTGGGCTTGGTGTATTGATCGTTCAGAGGTCAGTCTGGTTTGGAGGTGTGGGAGGAGTCGAGATCCGCCAGGAAAGATTACCCAGGGGTCGCGTGGCTCGTGTAAGAGGGCTTCAATGTAACGGTGTTCACCTCAGATAGCCTTGGGGATAGAGGAGGACAAGATCCGAGGTCTAGGGAGTTCTTGGATCTCGTCGGAGATCTGGAGATGGAAGTGTTAGGCGCAGTGAATTACATGTATACATGGCATAGTAGTTCACCCAGGTCATGTATGGATCGCTTTCTGGCATTAGTAGTGATGCTAGAGTTGTTTCCCTTGTCTTCGACGAGGGTTCTTCCGAGGACAAGATCAGATCATAGGGAGTCGAAATGGTATGTATCCCAGATCTTTCTTCAAGTTCGAAAGAGCCTGGGTGATGGAAGATGGCCTTAGTTGAGGATCATCACAAGTGGAGGGATCAACAACGTAAAGACTAGCGCAGAAGAATCAAAGTTTGAGAGATTTGCTTAAAGACTTAAAGTTTACAAGAAAAATTTGAATGCGTTACAAAATAAGAAGCACGCTGAGGAGGAGGCAGAGATAGCTCGGTTAGATAAGATGGAGGATGTGTGGGATCTCAATATGGAAGAGTTGCAGGCCAGGTTTAAGCATCAGAAGATGCTAACAAGCGAATATATGATAAAATAGGTACAATGACGACATGAATCGATAGAAAAAGGGCTAGAGAAGGAGATGCAAACACACAATTCTTTCATGATGTGGCAAGTGGGAGGAAAAGAAGAAACATGATGCATGATCTTGTAGTGGGGGGGAGAATACAAGGTGATGATAAGATAGGGGAGGCAATAGTGACTCATTTCCGGGAGTTCGGTAGGAGGTCGATGTCTTTTGGAGCTCGTTGTCTTGGGAGGGGAGTCTGTTCTTTGCAATAAGGGCAGGCTGAGGTGCGTACAACAAATTTCACTAGGGAAATGGTGTGCAGGATAGTCTTTGATCTTAACACCGATGATTGTCCATGTCCGGACAGTCTGCCCGTAGACTTTTTGTAGAGAGTTCTAGGATGTGGTTGAAAAAGATGTCACGAAGTGGATTACAGAATTCAGAGGAGTGAATTGGGACGTTGAGAGGCTGAATAAATCCTTGATTTTCTTAATTCCCAAGAAGGAGACTACGAGCGTGTGGAGGATTTTAGGACCATAGTACTATCCACTGCGGTTTATCTCATTGTAGCCAAGGTCTTGGCTAATCGATTCGGGGGAGTGCTTGACGAGCTTATCTTGCCTGCTCAGACAACGTTTATCCATGTACTCCAGTTGTTTGACAGAGTAGTTTTAGCATCAGAAATCATCGCAGACTGGAAAATGTGAGGGGGTACAGGTCATGTGGAAAGTAGACTTTGCAAAGGCATATGACTGCCTGAATTGGAGCTTTGTTTGGGCCTTCTTGGTTACAAGGGGATTTCTTGATATTTGGATTGATTGGATGAAGAGGTGCATCACGACGATGTCTTGCTATGTACCGTGAATGGGAGACCAAAAGAGGATTTCTTCTAGCCACAAAGAGGGGTGAAGCAGGGATGTCCCTTGACCCCCTTGTTGTTTATTCTGGTTGTAGATGCTTTAGCGGTAATATTGAGGCTGGCAGAAGAAGGTAGGTTCCTTCAAGGTTATTCAAGGGAGGATTACTCGATCCCGATTCTTCAGTACGTTGTTGCTACGATTTTTTCATCAAGGGAGGGATTGAAGAGTGCAGGGTAGTTAGAGCCGTGTTGAACATCTTTCGGCAGCTGTTGAGTTTGAGGGTAAATGGGGCAAAATGTGCATGTATCCCATTTAACCAATCGCCAGAGGATATAGCAACTTGTGAGGTTATACTGGGTACTGCATGACGAAACTTTCCTCTTAACTATCTTGGACTGCCTTTGGTTTTTGGGAGATTAAGGTAGGGGGATTGGCTACATGTGGTTGAGAAGTTGGAAAGGAAGCTGGCCCGGTGGAAGGTGGCATGCTTGTCAAGGGGAGGGAGGTTCGTGTTGGTGAAGATAGTCTTGTCGGCAATCCCGATTTTTTATGTATACCAGGTTGGTGCCAATTGGGATTCATAAACGATTGGAAGGGGTGATGAGGCATTTCTTTTGGGCTTCTACTATGGAGGGGAAGGGAATGGAGTTGGTGGATTGGGGGATGGTGACAAGGCCAACCAAGGAGGGTGGGGTGGGCATGCTGCGAATTGAATTAAAGACAAACAAGTCTTCGTTGTCGAAGTGGGTGATGAGGATCTGGGGTGACGGGTCAAATCTACCTTCGCATTTGATGAGATCCATTTACTCCATTTCTCCTAGTTTGTACGCTAATGTGGGAGATGTGTCCTCGTCGACTATGTTATGGAGGGGTTTTTGTACTATGTTGTCAGATATTGCAACCTCGATGCGAACATTGCTAGGGAATGAAAGGGGGTTTAGATTCTGGCGAGACGAGTGGACGAAAGGAGCATTCTATGATTTTTTTTAACGTAAAAAGGCCTCCACAGTACAGGTGGATGCCCAAAAACTTCACCATTTAATCACTAAAAATATACAAATTCACATGATTACATATTCTAAATTTCGGCCAACGCCTTGGCATGAGACACAACATTTTCAGCATAAAAACGCTATTCTTTGATTTATATCTCATGATTTGCATTGACCATAAGGAGGGAGGCAAGTGTTGCAGATATGTGGTCGAAGGGTCCTTGGTCGCATGCGTTCATGACAAAGTTGTTAGATCATTGGCTAGATAGAAGAGTTCATTTCTCTATCAGGCAGGTTAGCAAGAATGGAGGAGTCGTCAGAATGTAGAGATGTTTGGTGCTGGAGTGATAGGCTTTTCTTGGTGAAAAAAGAGTACAAGATTATTTCTGGTCCCTTTACTTTGTTACATAAGAACATCGATCGAGACTGTGATAGAATCTGGGGTGGAAAGTACCTACGAGGATAAGGATTTTTTTGTGGCTGATGAGGAGAGGATGACTTATGACGAGTGCAAGAAGAGCCCATATCTTTCCCGGATGTAAAGAGACTTGCGTAAGAGGGAGACAACATAGGATATTGTGCATCTTTTCTTCAAATGCCCCAGATCTAGGGAGACATGGGAGAGAGCCGACTGCTAGGAATGTATGGGGACTGCTTGGAGTCCTTCTGGATTTCCATCTATTCGGATTGGACAAGCTCAGTTGAAGGGAGGTCCAGAGTTTGTGCGATTGTTGGATGTGAACATGCTAGAGCTCTTTGTGAGGATTGGCGTTTGTAAATATGTATATAACTTTTTATAAGTATATTCTTCGGATATGTCTCTAAAGGACGTCCATCCCATTTCTCTCAAAAAAAAAATATCTCCCGTGGAACTGAATCATAAGCCTTCTCCAAATCAATAAAAATCGTATGGAGATTCTTCTTTTTAGCTCTATAAATCTCCATTGTTCTCCTCAACAAGTGGATAGCTTCAATAGTTGAGCGACCTGTCATGAATCTAAATTGGTTTTCAGTTACTTTGGAAACTTGTCTCAACCTTCTTTCGAGCACACGTCCCTATATTTTCATAGCATGACTCATCAATTTGATACCTTCGTAATTCAAGCAATTTTGAATGCCTCATTTATTCTTATAAAGAGTCACCACAATGCTTCTCTTCCATTCTTCATGCATTTTCTTGTTTCGTTCAATAACAATGAATAAATTAGTGAGCCAAGTCAAACCTCGTTCACCTAGAACTTTCCAAACTTTTATAGGAATTTCATCATGTCCTACCATTTCCGATGAGGAAGAAAACAAGAATACGATGGGATAATTTATTCAAGGGAGGTAGTGTTTCTAATATGCCGTGAAACCCTAGAGTCCATAAATAGGCAATTACATAATGGTCCCGGAAGGGTTACAAGTGGAAATAGAGAACTGGGATATAAAATAAAAATAGAAACACTACTAAAATAATCAATGACATCAACAATAACAAAATAGAATTTTCCAAAAATCAAATAATAAATTTAAGGTAATCGTGCTGATATAACATAAATTCTGATAATAAATCTTATAAACACGCATTTTGTGTCAGCATTAATCTCCTTATACAAGTCATAGAAACTATTAATAAGAATAAAAGGTTTAAAAAGTTCTTCTAGCAGTTAAATGTTAACGTCTAAGTTATATATAGAGTCTATCTAGGTCGTGGACTAAATATACGATGGATGTTGTCTAAGTATACATTAATATAGACCAAATATGCGGCATAAACTGCACAATGCAGTGAAGTATGTGGTTTGGCCCACATGTCGCATTGGCATATGCAATTCATACGGTCGCATTCCTGATCATTGTTTATATTCATGCCCACCTTGAGGGGGTGTTAAATGGTGTACATGGGATAAATGGATCTTGAATGTAGATCCGATTAATACTCTCCTCTATAAATAGTGTACAGTCTCCACCTTTGTCCGATAACTCGAAAAGAAGATAGCCTTGACTACCAGGTATCACTATGCAATCTCCCCACGATTTCTTCCCTTCCATTTGAAGAGTTTCCATAAAAATGATCTTCTTGTGTTTACTTTGTTTGCATGTGTTTACACAGGTCCCAATTAATCTCTTTCATTTGTTAAATTTTTGATAACCGGCAAAAAAATTCCAATAATGACTTTTAAAATTGTTGTTTCAATTATAATCCACGTTATTACTTATTTTCACCAGCAAGAAATATGAGAAGATTATTTCGGTCAAATATTGCAGTTGTTTTATGTAGAGATATATGTTATGTTATGCAGTTATGATTATTTTGTATTGTTTCCTATTTTCTGTCTACTTATGAACTCTTTATGTAATTACCCATAGGCGCCTCTCCTATATAAGAGAGCTTAGGGTTTGTGGAATAAAGATCCTATCATTTTCTTCCAACATGGTATCAGAGCGGCGGTCCTAGACCGGGGCTCGAATACCTAACCCTAATCTTGTTCCTACCCGCCGACCTCTCTCTCATCTTCGATCGCCGGCGCCGCCTCTCCCTTAAGCGTCGCTTGTGCGCTGCTCGTGCGTCTCTCGAACGCAGCCTGAGCGCCGCCAGTGTACCGCTCGCACATCTCCAGCACGCCGCAGTGCGGTTGTGTGCCCCACCCAACGTGCAAGTGCACGTCTACACCCAGTGAACACGTGCGTCTTCACGCAGGCCTTTCATGTGCATATCTTCATCGTCGACTAGCCCTATTACATTCTGAGGTTGGGTGCATGAGTCTACACATGCAATCCAATCTCTTTATGTTGGCGTAGACACAATCTAGTCAAGTATTCATCCCTAGTCTTCTCAAGCCAATATGTCAGAGAACAAGGTGGACATTCCCTCCACAGGCGCCTTCAGAGGTTCAACGCCCATAGTCAAGATGGATGGGTCGAATTATGAACTGTAGGCGATGCAGTTGATGAGTATGATAAAGTCTACCGGTAAGAATTCTTACCGAGGAAGAACCGGCTGAGAAGACTGGGGTTAACGCCTCATGGGAGGCGGATGATGCATATGTCCAAGTATGGCTCTCAAGTACATTGGCAATAGAGATTGCCAACGATATACTCCATCAGCCCACAGCTAAAGCAATATGGGATATTCTTGCTGCAACATATTCGAAGCTAAGAACGAGACGAAGATTTTACAGCTTCAACATGATATGTTCACTATCAAACAGAATGGACGGCCATTACACTCTTTATATACATCCCTACGTTGGATGTTTGAGAAGCTGTATAGCTTTATGCCTCTCACGCCTACTCCTGAGCAGCAGAAGACCTATAGGAACGCCACCGTGGTTGGTGTATTCCTGGCTGCACTTGATCCAGAATACGAGGCAGCACGGTCTCAAATACTGGCGGACTCCACTATTCCTCCTGTAGAGGAAGCTTTTCGCATACTCGGTCGTATAGCTGTCCCATCTTCTGCTACAAATCAGACATCATCAGCAATGGCAGCATCCCGAGGTCGCGGTGGTTCCTCTTCGTTCCGTGGACATGGACCTCGAGAAAGGGGAGGTCGTGTTCGCCAACCATGTACTTTCTGTCATCGCCTTGAACGTACTGAGGTTACATGCTACTCCAAGCATGGATTCCCGGCTTCTGCACGAGTGGCTGAACAGATCGAGCCTCCAGCTGCGTCTTCTTTGGACCAACGCTTTGATGATCTTGTAGCTCGTTTGAGGGGTATTATACCTCCATCTGGTCCTGTGATGTCTTCACCAGTATCCGAGAGTCATCCAGATGTTGCGGCCTCAGCCTCCTCTAGTATCTCAGGTAGTACTTATGCTCTCACTAGCAGTAGTGGATCTGACACTATGGAGTGGATTATGGATTCTGGTGCTACACATCATCTGTGTGGAGACCGGGGACAACTTTCAGTTTACAGACAGATCTCTCCAGGATGCACTGTGGTTATTGCAGATGGAACACACTTCCCGATTACTGGTTAGGGGGAGATTAGCTTGACACCTTCTATGCATCTAAAGAATGTGTTGCATGCGCCTGATTTCTCTATGAATTTATTATCGATTAGCTAGATTGCGAAGGATTTACGTTGTTGAGCCATTTTTAATTCATCGTCTCTTATTTTTCAGGACATCCTTACGGGCAACGTGATTGGTCATGGCCGTGAGCAGGGGGGTCTCTATGTTCTTGTTCGGCCCCCATATGCTGGAATCTCCTCTCTACCTGCTGGACCTGTTTCTCCAATTTTGTGGAACCTGCGCTTTGGACACCTCCCGCTTCAGAAGTTATGTCGTGTTCTTCCACAGATTTCACCTCACACGTCCTTTCAATATGAGGTTTGTCAGTTGGGAAAGCATCATCGGTCTACCTTTCCCAGTCGTCAGAGCCGGAGTAGTACCTCCAATTTTGAGTTGTTTCATGTTGAGATTTGGGGTCCGAGTCGTGTTCCTGATCATCAGGGACACAGGTTTTATCTTGTCATTGTTGAAGATTTTTCTCGGTTGTCATGGTTTTTTATTAAAGGATAAATCTGAAGCTGGAAATGTTATCAAAAATTTCATAAATGAAGTTCCGAATGTCTTTTCTGTTCATGTGAAAAACGTGAGGACTGATAATGCCTTAAAAATTTTGTACCAACTCTCTTTCTAGTTATTTTTCAACCCAGGGAATTATCCACCAAACAACATGTGCCTATACATCCCAACAAAATGGGGTTGCAGAGAGAAAACATCGTCATTTGCTTGATGTCACTAGGACACTTCTCATACAGAGTCGTGCTCCTCATTCCTTCTGGGGCGATGCTGTTCTTACGGCATGCTATCTTATCAATCGCATACCATCGTCTGTCTTGGGTGAGAAGGTCCCTTTCTCTGTGGTTTTTCCTGAAAAGGAATTGTTCTTACTTACTCCTCGAGTGTTTGGCTCGATTGCTTTTGTCCACCAACTAGTTCCAGGTATTGACAAGCTCTCTCCTAGAGCTGTCAAATGTGTTTTTGTCGGGTACTCCAGGACACAAAAAGGGTACATGTGCTATGATCCGTTGCGCAGGAAATATTATGTCAGTGCCGATGTTACATTTTTTGAGTCTGTTATGTACTTCTCCCCTTCAGGTGATAGGTTGATGTCGTCTGAAACTGATGACTCCATTTACATGCCACCTCCTCCACCATCACAACAATCATCTTCGACACCAACACCACCTCTGCCTACACCGTCCTCCCTCTCCACTACAGTTCTTGTTCCACCGTTGCGGCGTTGACACATCACTATACCCGTTGACCTGCATCTGCTCATGGTCATCGCTCATCATCTAGCTCGTGTGAGGTATGTTCTGAGAATATTATTTCTAATGATGGATCTAACGGTTTACCTGAGCAGGCTTCATTACAGGGGACAAATGAGGAGGCTAGTGATTTAGATCTACCTAGTGTGCTTTGGAAACAGAAGCGAAGCTGTGCGTCATATCCTATAGCATATGTGGTTTCTTTTGATCGTCTGCATGGTGAATTCAGGAGCTTTGTTACTTCCCTATCTGTTGTGGACATTCCACAGAATTACAAGGAGGCTTTGCAGGACGGTAGATGGCAATTAGCTATGGAGGAAGAAATGGCGGCTCTTCAGTCGCAAGGCACCTGGAGTCTTGTTCCTACTCCTACGGCGTGTCTACGGTTGGATGTAAATGGGTGTTCACAGTCAAGCAAAATGCAGATAGCAGCATCGATAGATACAAGGCATGCCTAGTTGCACGAGGATTTCCACAAACATATGGGGTGGATTATCTTGACACATTCTTACCTGTTGGTCATCATTCCACCTTACGGATTCTTCTATTTGTTGTTGTTATTCGAGATTGCCCGTTGTTCCAGTTAGATGTCAAGAATGCATTCTTATATGGTGATCTTCAGGAGGAGGTCTACATGCAACAGCCACCTGGTTTTGCTGTTGAGGGGGAGTGGTCACATGTGTGTAGACTTCATAAGGCGATTTATGGCCTTAAGCAAAGTCCTAGAGCTTGGTTCCAAAAGCTTTCAGACATGTTTGAAAAGCAGGGGTACAAACGTTCCAATGCAGATCATTTCCTCTTTATACAGAAAACATCTAGAGGTATGGTTACAATTATGGTATATGTTGATGATAGTCTTATTACAGGAGATGATATACAAGGAATCAAGAGGGCAAAAGAAATGCTTGGTCGTGAGTTTGTCACCAAGGACCTTGGAGTCCTTAGATATTTTCTGGGACTGGAATTTGTCAGGAATCAACAAGGACTCGTGATGACTCAAAGGAAATATGTCACTAACTTACTGAGTGAAACAGGAATGCTCGGATGTCGGCCTGCCACTACACCTATGGATCCAAGCATGAAACTATATGATGATGATATTGACGAGGTGGATAGGAGGAGATACAGAGAACTGGTTGGAAAACTTCTTTATGTTACCATTACTAAACGCGATATATCCTTTGCGGTTAGTCGGGTGAGTCAGTTCATGGAGCAACCACGTCAGGTACATATGGATGTTATACATATGATACTCAGGTATCTTAAATCATCTCCAGGTGCAGGACTATTATTTAAGAAAGGCAAAGGGATCACTATCTCAGCATGTGTAGATGCAGATTATGCAGGATGTCCTAAAGATAGGAAGTCTACCACTGGATTTGTTGTTTATGTTGGGGATTCCCTCATCTCATGGAGAAGCAAGAAGCAAACTGTTGTAGCAAGATCTAGTGCAAAGTCTGAAAATAGGGCGATGCCCCATGTTAGTACAGAAATGATGTGGGTTAAAGTTGTTCTCACTGATCTATATATAGATGTGCCACTTCCTATGGCACTAGAATGTGACAATCAAGCTGCTATATTTATTGCAAATAATCCAACATTTCATAAACGAACCAAGCACATAGAGGTTGATTGTCACTTTATACGAGATATGATTCAGAAGGATTTTATCTCCACATCCCATGTCAGCTCAGGGGACCAGACCGCAGATATTTTCACCAAGGCCCTACTTAGAGGACCATTCCAGAAGTGCTCGTTCAAGCTGAGCATGATCGACATCTATGCTCCATATGTTTTGTTATGCAGTTATGATTATTTTGTATTGTTTCCTATTTTCTGTCTACTTATGAACTCTTTATGTAATTTACCCATAGGTGTCTCTCCTATATAAGAGAGCCTAGGGTTTGTGGAATAAAGATCCGATTAAGCATGGGAAGAGAGCATGTGTATTTATATAGTGAAGCATTGTGCTGCACTATATGCCTGATTTATGCATGACGAATTATTGTCAGACATGTTTAAATGTAAACAAGTATTTAGATTCCAAAACATAAAAGCAATGCACATACAAACAAAATATTATATTATCAGTTAGTATGCTCACAATATTTGGAGATAGTCTTCCATAATTTGGAGATCGTCTGACTATATCTTCACTGGGCAGTTGTGACAGAGAAGTTGCTGATTTTTGTTATACAGTAAAGAAAATTAACCATACATCAAGAAGGCAGATTGCATTGGCAAAATTGAAATGGACTCACCTCTATGGAAAGTTTCCACTAGATCCACTTCCATTGCCTTTTGTTTTCTATTATTGTCTAAAAATTGTTGAGTGAAGTATAGTTAGAAGAACCAAATTATCAGTTCGGGATAATTACACTACTGTTTCTATAAGGTACAATAGGCACTCATGCACATGCAAAAATAAGTTCTCAACAATGCACCTATAGACATATCCATAGTAAGAACACTTGACAAGGTTTTTTTTTCAAAAATGGCATTTAGCACATTCCAAAAACCTTTGTTGTGCACTTTAAGTAGACAATTCCATGGTGCAGCAAAATAATACTTCAAGAATAATCAGATTTAGAAAATAAAATATGCTTTGTTAGCAATTCTTGAATACATTCTTGTGCGAGAAATGACATTTAACAACAGACATCTGACTGATTGGAAACAATACAATTATAAAAACAACGAAATTTCATCTCAGGGATAAAAAGTTCAAGCTGTAACTACACAGCAGCTTTTTGTAAATGTCGTGAAAAATGTGATAAGTTGCAACTCAAGCAGAATATGGAAGATTTTCAGTAAAATTATAGAAATGGCTTTGGGTTTTCTTCAACGGAGTTTATTCAAGCTATAGAGCCTAGACCACGTTAGCTAGTAAATGTATGTAAAAGTTTTGGCAGAATAGTGAAGCATATCAGGTGGGAGAAAATTTAAGATGGAACAAAAATCATACAGTTCCGCTGTAAAGATGGCATTGGCTCCATCAACAGATTTGACCCGAAATTCCTCCTCTCTGCATGTTTGATATTTACTGTACTTCTTCCCAAGGACCCAGTTGATGGCTTCACTGTACTGGCTTCTGAAACAAAATTCTGGTCTACAACTTCACTCAATTCAGAACTTCTTGAAAGCAACACTCCTGAATGAAAGGGGAGATTTTCCCTTTCTGAATCATCCCCACCTTGAATCTTGGTCATCTTTGATTGGGAAGCAGAAATCCTTCCGTTGTTGGTTTCTTTCATAGCATTCACTTCTAGTTCCACCCTGGGACTGGTTTTTGCAAATGCAATATGAACTCCATCAGGCTTGCAAAAGATCTGGATATTAGAGGCTGTTTCAGAGTTTGATGAGCTTCTTTTCAACTTAGTTCTTGTTTCCATTTCCCGTTCAGCACTGACCACAGCTTTTCGTGGAGTAGCAGGAAGACTTCCATTAGCTTCACATTGAAAAAATATCGTGACAAAATAGAATACAAGTTGGATCGGCTCAATCTAAAGAAAACTAGGCAAATGCAAGGATAACCCACATATAGTCTTGTTCTCTTTTGTTCTTAGAGTTTTCTTTGCTTCAGTCTCCAAATTATGTGAAAAAGATAATCTTCTCAAACTAGTCTTGATATCATCATCTCGTCCCAAAGTC
The DNA here is from genome assembly GCA_037367405.1 of Ottelia alismoides. Taxonomy (NCBI): domain Eukaryota; kingdom Viridiplantae; phylum Streptophyta; class Magnoliopsida; order Alismatales; family Hydrocharitaceae; genus Ottelia; species Ottelia alismoides. The sequence goes on from JAZKJV010006722.1 coordinate 87,763, forward strand.
TTCCCACTAGATGGGAACTTCCCTTCGCTAAATTTCTTAGTAGTAGAAACAGCATATGGCTCAACTCTCTGTACAGAAGGCAACGGAGCTCATTACAAAATGAAAGAAGACAAAATACTTTATTTCAAATACAAAAAAGAATCCTACTGAAATGTCGACCACCCAGACTCCTACACAACTTTGATTATAGGAGCATCCAAGAAGCTTTCCATCATGAACATTGAGATCGGATAATCTAGACCATCCGGCATCAATGGTATCATGGCATCTTATTGGTTCCCATGAGACAACCTGGAACAAAAGTTTTTTGTTTGACAACACTGAAATGTCCGTATACTATTTAATCATCTCTGGCAAAAATAAACTCAAGAACGCACCTTCAAATTTTCATGTAAACCACATAGCAATGTTCTACCATCAGGATGAAAAGTCAAGGACCGAACACTGCTGACCTGAAAATTATGTTAAAAATGTATAACAATAACGTTTTACATTTCAAGCAATATGCAGCACAATATTTAGGGACTATATATTTACACACTAATGTGAGCCCAAAATCCTAGAAACATCCATTGCGTCATCCTTATAAAGGAGAATACACAAGATGTAGCTAACTCCAAAGAAGAAAATCCACCGAAATACTGCTTTTGACAATAAAAGATGATGTTTTCTGGCTTTAAAAAACATTTGTATTTTCCCTTTCATTCCCATTGGAAAGTCCTGAACACCTTTCAGATTTCATTCCCCACTGGCCAAGCTTCGTACTATTGGACTATGCTTCTGTTAGAAAATCGGAAGCGGAAGCGTAAACATGGAAAAGATAATAAAAGAATAAGAACAAGCAAGATTTTTACGTGGAACCCTACTCCGTGAGGAGCGGGATAAAACCACAGGAGAAGCCCTCAATGGGGCGTGTATGTCTATTGACTTTCTCAATGGATACAGGAGGTCTGGGGCTCCTTATATAGCCTCTCTAGAGCCTCCAAGTCCCACCACTGGATGGTGTGGGACTAAACACTAGATGGGGTAAATGTATCTCCTCCAGGATCCATTTACCCTGCTACAACTCAATGGGCGCACATAACACATACTCCAACACTCCCCCTCAAGCTGGAGCATGCAATGCTCAGCTTGGACAAACAGACAGAAACTCAACTCAACGCTACAAGACACTACAGACAATATCAACCCAACGCGCACATTGCTGCAGTCGAGGACGTTGCTTCTCATGCCGTGCAGGTGAGGAGGACGAACGAGCTGGAGTGTGAGTCAACTGAAGACTCGGAACCTGACCATCGAGCCTGAACTTGCGCCTGAAGTCTCCTCGTCGGAGAACTGGGTCTCTCCCATCTGGCTCAAAGAATGGTGCACTGCTCTGGTGTACCTATGATACCACATGAAAACCCTTGCCCTCAAGGGAATGGTCCTCTGCTCTGGAGTCCCTATGGCTCACATGAAAACTCTGGCCGAACAACAACAAGAATGATGGGGACCTCGAACTGATGATGGCAACATATGCTCATCTGAAAATGACCGCACACTCGTACGTGTCTGAAACTGAGGACTCGGAACATCAATCGTCGGGTCTGAAATTGAACTGTGGAGTCTGAGAATCTGACTTGGTCTGGATAATCTACATCTGGCATCTGAATCTCTGATATCTGAAGAAGACCTGTGACTCTACACCATACTCCCCCTTTCTCCCATACTAGTCGGAATGACATCGACTATGTTGGGAGAAGACAAGATAATATGGGGGTAAACATAGAAAACTTGCGGCTTTTCTTTTTTTTGTTTAATTCGTCACATTTTTTTTGAACATAAGCCGTTCATCATTTTTTTCCGGCCTTTTTTTTTAAATATTGCGTACGGCTTTTTTTTATTATTGTATGCGCCTCTTTTCTTTTTTGAAAACATTCAAATTTTTTTCTCTCTTTTCTTTTCTTTTCCTTTTTTTTTGCAATTACTCACGGCCCACTTGGGCCTAACTATTCCCTTCTCCCCTTTTTTTTAAAAAAAAACCTGAACAGCGCAACTGGACTCTCGCACAACCCGCTCTTTGTTTTTTTTTTAAACCAAACGGGTCCTCTTGGGCACCCTCATATTAGGGTTCCCACATTTGGGAACCCTTCTCTCTGAAAAAGAAGCCACCGCCAACGCATGGGCATGAGATGGGAGGGAGCCCTTGCGCATGCGCCTGCGACTGGAGCGGCATGGAGATGTGCCTAGGCTGGAGCCGAGTTCTGTGCGCCTGAGGGAGGTGCCGCTTGCTCGCGGTTGTGCGCCTGGGAGATGGGAGGTGCCGCTTGCTCGCGGTTGTGCGCAGCCGAGCGCCTGGGGCTGGAAAGAGCGCGCGCGGCTTTGGGGATCTGCGCCTGGGGAGTCACGCGCGCAAGGAGATGCGCGCAGGGGCTCGCGCGAGGACATAGCGCCGCTGGAAGGCGGTGACGCCGCCTGGAACCGCGAGGGGAAGTTGCAACGGGCTTTGCAACATCTTCTTCGAACTGAGATCTGGACAACAGCATCCCGCGCGAGAAAGAGGATGCAGGGATCCGGCGCCTCGGCTTTGCGGCGGGACTCGGTTGAAGGGCTTCGGTGCCTGGGCTTGTGCTTGCCGCCTCTAGGGGGCTTGAACTGCGACTTGGGATGCCCCACGATGGTGCTGTGGAACCCTAGAGTTTTCAACGGAAGATGCCTGGGACTGGATTTCGTGAAATCAATGATATCTCCAGATTTAGGGTTTTTAATAAAACCCTAGAACAATGAAGAGGCGGAGCCCTGGAGATCGTGAACTTGCCCAGAAAAACAACTTTCGAAATTTCTATCTCCAAAAAAAACGTGATCTTCAAAATATCAAATCTTCAAGAACTCCAAAGAGACAAGTCTCGAATAAAATTATCAAACTAAAACTCCTCGAGAATCAACCCGTTCTGATACCATTTTAGAAAATCAGAAGCGGAAGCGTAAACATGGAAAAGATAATAAAAGAATAAGAATAAGCAGGATTTTTACATGGAACCCTACTCCGTGAGGAGCGGGATAAAACCACGGGAGAAGCCCTCAACGGGGCGTGTATGTCTATTGACTTTCTCAATGGATACAGGAGGTCTGGGGCTCCTTATATAGCCTCTCCAGAGCCTCCAAGTCCCACCACTGGACGGTGTGGGACTAAACACTGGATGAGGTAAATGGATCTCCTCCAGGATCCATTTACCCTGTTACAACTCAATGGGCGCACATAACACATACTCCAACAGCTTCATACTCTCTCTTCACACTGCCAAAAGCAAGAAATGAAATCCCAAAGCCACTATTTAAGCTTGCAATAGATAGACGACGAAGCCAATTTAGTTGGATCGACTATGAGATTTGGGAGGTAATCAAATATACTATTGTTATTCGGTCAATATTCAACCTTACCGATTGCTGGTTATTTCACCGAGACACTGACTAGTTGGCCACCTATTATTATAGGCTTACATGAATGGAATTATTATTATAGGTTTTCCTGAATGTTCATATACTCTTGTTTTTAATTGATTTTTTTCCATCTTTCTCTTTTATTCTATCAATTATGCTTGGTAGTTCTCATCAAAAAAATGCTGGGTAGTTGTAAATCCTACTAACCTTAAGATTTTGCCATTACTTTAGCTAATAAAAGTGTGGATTGAAAAACTCCCTTGGTAAATTTGCTAAACTTGTTACCGTTTATAGATATATAAGAGTATACGTATTGAAAATTTGGCAATGGGTGTGTAAGAAAGATGATTATAGTTGTGTGTGAAAAATGTCTGAAGATGAGATGAAGATGCTCGTGTAAAGTGTGGCCATACAAAAACGAATTGGATTCACAATGAGTACCAGACAAAAGGTTTGTATGACAACATTAGAAGACAAAATGAAAGAAACTCATCTGAGATGGAACAAACATATGCAAAGAAGGCTATCTAGTACTCAGTTTAAGGTGTGAAAACGTATGAGAGACTTGTAAGACGGATCGAGAAGGTGAAAGAAAGGTCGGACGAATACACTAAAGAATGATATGGTTTGTTTGGATCCAAGTATGGGTATGACCCAAATTATATCCATCTGAAAGCATAGTCCATGTAGTCAACCTAACTTGAAGCGTGAAAAGGCTTAATCGTTGTTGTTGTTGTTGTTACATATAATAAAAATATTTTAAAACTTAAAATAATAAAAAATACAAAACCGGATATTTCCAAATAGTGACCCATACAATAATTGTTATGTATTCCACAAACCTTTCGACTAAATGCTTAATACCGCTTTTGTAAAGTTGGAAGTATGAGAGCCATTGTATATGATTTTATCCTAAAAGCACATGATGACAGCTGCTCTAAATACGATTCAATTATATGGTTAGAAAGGATTATAAGGGAACCCGTATGTCTTGCCCATGTAACAGAAAACTGAGTTAATCATAACATCTCCAAGGATCAAACCATTATTTCCGTATCCTCATGGGTAAACACAATTTCTGGAAAAGAATTAAGTGGCGTCCAAAATTAAGAACATCCATAACATGATGCATACATCATTACTCCTAGGGATGAATTAAAATACGAATGCAAATGCGGATACGAATATTAACGGATATGAAAATTGTTTTAGCATATCCTTAAAAACGAATATGAATATAAAATGAATGCGAATCAGAGACAAATAATAATAGAAAATTCTAATAGATTAACTATAATACACATGTTTAGGATGGTTTATACATAAAGTAGATATACCAAATACATTTATTGCATAACAATTATATCAGCAATAGTGAATGCAATCATAAAATTTTGTTACACACAATTATAGATAATGACTATATTTATATACTAAAACAGATATACGAATATGCAGGGAAGGCCGTATCAGTGATATATCGCCGATATATCGGTATCGAGAGGTTGGAGGTATCGAAATCGGAGTGTATATCTTTTTACAGGGATATTGGTGTATCGCCGATATATCGCCATATCGGCCCATATCGGTCAAAAATGAATGGATTCAGTACAAAAAATACATGATATCGACCGATATCGCCGATATTTCCTCGATATCCCTATATATCAATGATATTATTCATGCAAGCTTGATTCCACTACCTATCTAGCTACACCTAGTATTAAAACAATCTATGATTTACAAGGGGGGGCCAACCTGGGCCCCCCTAGCCCCCCCAGGCTCGCTGACCGGGCAGCGAGACCCCCTTACTGGTGGGGTATGGTGCGACAGGAGGGTGCATATAATGGTTCTTCAACTTGATGTATATTTACAAGTTATTTCATGTTGTAAAACTTGAATGAAATCCATTTCCAATATCTATAAGTCAATTCTTCAAAAAAATCTATAAGTCAAGAATCAACATTAATATCGATATGTTCGAAATGATCGATATATGCAATATAAGCTTCATAGATGATCGATATGTGTGATCTAAGAGTATATTTGTAAGTTATTTAGTGATCTAAGAACTTGGATAAACTCCATTTTTAATAAATATATATATATATACAGGTCAACAACTAACAGTATCGTCGTATCGATATATGCGATATAAGGTTCATAGATGATCGATATGTGTTATCTAAGAGAGTAAGAGTATATTTTGGAAATTATTCAGTGATCAAAGTACTTGGATGAACTCCATTTTCAATATATATATAGTATGTCAACAACTAACAATATCAGCGATATGTTCGATATGACCGATATGTGCACTATAAGGATCATAGTCCTCATAAATGATCTATATGTATTTTTTAGGTGTATATTTGTAGTATTTCATGTTATAAGAACTTGAATGAAATCCATTTCCAATATTTATAAGTCAAGAATCAATATTAATATCCATATGTTCGATATGACCGATATGTGCGATACCGATATGTGCAATACATGGTCTATAAATGACCGATGTGTGTGATATAAGTGTACTTGCAGGTTTTTTATTGGTTTGATATCTTGGATGACGTTAATTTCTGAAAAATGGCAAAAAAATTGACTTTTTTGAACCATTTTCGACATTTCCACCGATATCGTCGATATATCAGCGATATATCTCGATAAATTCTTTTTCGGGCGGACCGAAACAATATCGACATTGATACGGCCTTGCTTGCGAAATGAATGTCGAAATGAAATCCACATCCGCATCCACATTAAAATGAATACGAATATGATTGTCAAAGTATTGTGTAAAATTTTATTTAGAAAAAAAGCAAGGCCTTAAATGTCGGTTTCGGTCACCATTTCGGTATCGACCAAAACAGAATTTCGATGGAATTTCGGTGGAATTTCGACCGAAATTTTGGTCATTTCGGTCATTTTTTGTAGTAGGACCCCCATATTTCGGTCATTTCGATCGAATTTCGGTTTCGACTGGATATCGATATTCGACAGAAATTCGACCGAATTTCGCTGAAATTTGAGGCCATGAAAAAAAGTATTGTGTAAAATGAAGACAACAACTGATCAGATACGAATATATTCATATTCTTTTCAATCCCTAGTCCGAACCGTACATTATATTTCTATGAATAGCTCCAATTTTAATATAGAATATGATAGATGGTGTAATGTGCCTTTCTAAACTTTTTATCAAGTGATATTACATGAATCAACTCCAACTAGATCAAAGATAAGGGAATAATTGAAGTCAAGCATCAACCACATCCAAAAGGAAACTTTCGTCACTTGAACTTGTCATATTCTAATTGTGAGATTCATTTTGATAATCCATTGAAATTATATGTGATGGGAACTCTTATTAGATTGTCAAAAATTCCTTTACAATAGGCAGTCAACACCTAGGATCCTCATTTATTCTCTCTGTGAATGGCATACTTAGTGAAACAAGATAATGAACATGAGTCATATATCATTCTCTCAATAAGAAAATCACATATAGTCCATCACTATTACGAAAAAATCATGCAAGTTTTTGTTGCAAAATAGACATAAGACTTGTAGAATATATCCATAGGTTCAAGGCATATTTGATAGAGATTTTAATATGTCTATATATAAATCTTAAGTTCACCCTTCTAGATTATTTATAAGTTCCATACCAACCCAAAAGCACATTGTTGATCTCTATAGAAGATACACATGAACAGTTTAGCTCCTCCAACAAACCATGGTGCATGTATATATGAACCGTGACACCTCCAGAAGGTCCACTGCATATCCTTTTGATTGATGGAATGGTATGGTAGAAATAAACAAACAAGAACCACATAGAACACAAAGATTTATATGGAAATATCCTTCTCAGTGGAAGGGAAAAATCATGAAATGTGATGCCTTAGCGCACAAGGCAGCTAGAGTTGTCTTCACTTTCTTCACTTGTGAAAAAAGGAGGATGGGTTACATATATAGTCCACTAGGATTTATGGATCCTCATCCATGACCCATTAACCCATACAAAAAAAAAACAAATCAATGCTCCCTCGCAAGTAGGGCATAGAGATCATGCATGCCCAACTGGCTCGCATTGAAATGAAATGGTGAAGCCTTCTGCACTTTAAGTATGGTTGACTACATGAATTCTTGTTCAAATCTATGTTGAAAGATCCGATTATTTTTGCGATGGTTGTCGATTACCTAACACAACCCCACAAGGAGGGATTTGAACCCAAGTTGCCCACATTGTTTCTCCAAATGGGTCATGAGAAGCTTCATGTTGAATATATATGTGACTTATTCTTCAATTTTTTTATTTATAGTAGTATAAGATTCTTCGAATCAATCATCTATTTAAAGAAGTGGTCACTGATCTCAACATGCTTAGTTTTACTTTTAACATGCACCCACTTATGGATCTTCTAGTATCCATGCATCATATACTCAATATATGCTCAATCTGTCTCTGAATCTCAAGCTTCACATCCTTGGTTAAAATGAGACCCTTCGTAGGGTTCTTTATGTAATACAAGATGTATTGCACAACTTCCATATGCATATCAGTAGGTACATGCATGAATTGGCACACGATATTGACTGCATAGGCAATCTCGGGTTAGTTAGAACGACATAGATTAACCTTCCCACAAGTATTTAGTACTTGCCTTAAGAGCCTTCATGTTATTCTCCATCCTTGATGCTCAACCAGTGATTTCCCTCGATAACTGTAGTAGCAAGTTTGCATCACAACTTCTCAATTTCCTTTAACACATCTAAAGTATATTCCTATGACAAAGAAATATACCTTTATTCGACCTTGCCATTTTAGGTTTTATGAAATATTTTAGATTACCTAGAAGCTCAAATTCCATAACAAGCTTCATTTTTAGTTGTGTAATCCCATTTTTATTCTCTTGTGATGACCATATTGTCAAGATAAAGAAAAAGGAAAGCTACATGATTTGCATCTTCTTGATAAACAATGTATGATGCATGTCTTCATAGTAGTATCCCCATCTCATCATCACTACTCAGACTCTCAAAACACGCCTTATTGGACCATTTAATATGTGTAATGCCTTCTTTAGCTTGCCACATTTTCTAATCTTTTCATAACCACGTGGCATGTGCATGTAACTTCTTCCTGGAGATCTCAAATAAAGAATACATTCTTCACGCTTATTAAATAGAGTTTCCCGTTGCTAAGTGTAACATCCATATTCTAACAAACCCGAACTCGTCTGATTTTGAGTCTAATGAACCCAAAAACGTTGTCGGTCAATACTAAACAACCTAAAACGACCAATTGATCATGAATCAAAAGCTGTTCGGACGGAATCGACCAAAAATCGGTCCCTTCGTAATGCGTGCCGTGAAAAGCCGCGACGCAAATTCGGAAACCGCGAAATGAACCGAGACCATCATGAGATCCGATTCGACGATACAAGACCAACGGAATCGATTGTTCGTCAATCGGAGGTCATATGATATTTTTAAATCACAAAATTTAGTCTTAGACAAAAGCCGTATCCGAAAATTTCGGGTATTCAAAACCCAACCGAAAGCATATCAATATTATACTCATTTTGATCGTCATTTTGAGACGATCAAATCGAGATATTGCGCGTCATAATCCGACGCTCGAGGCAAGAATACGGTCGATTGTTATGTATAACAAATAAAGATAATTTTGGTTAAAAAATATATATTATAAATTCTGGTTACTGTAGCAGCAGTAACAAATTAGTGTCGTTGGCTTTCCAGGACAGCCACATTTGTCTCTAGATTTTCTCTAACACTTGGCCAATGGTGCCTCCATTTGGCAATTAGAGAAGATCTCCTTTCCCTTATAAATACCACCATAATACCCCAAATTGTTCCTACATTCCCAGCCGTTAGAGCTGCTGTCCTTCCCTTCCATTTCACCATTTTTCTTTCTCCAAATCTCAACCAAGGAAGCCCTATTCTTCATCCTTCTGCTGCTGTCCAGCAGCTGTCCAAGCACAAACATCAGGGATTTTCTTCAATTTTTAATCTAAAGGTACACTCCTTTCATCCATCCCTCTTGCTGCCATGCATGTACAAAATAAGCCTCTTTGTGCTTCCAATTTATGAAATTTCTTTATTCTTCATCCTAAGAATGCCTATGTTATGATTTGTCCATGCTCTTTGTTCAAAATTTTTCTACTGGAATCAAAATTTTCTTAATTCAGAAATTAAATAATAATTGTCCTTGATTCTCTGCTACATTTTTACTCTTCCGGAAATCTGAAATATGAGAAGTTAAAGATGAGAATTCATATGGTACATTATTCTTAGATAAATAGCTGATAGGTATTGTACATGCATTATATTGCAGTAGACGCTCTATTATTGTGTTATAATCTATTGAATAAAAACGTTTATAGGAAGTTGTGCACATATGAACATCTACATTTGTTTTTCTGCTCGTAAATATTAAAAGGTTCAAAATTAAATTATGGTATATAAGCCTTTCCTGGATTCTTCATAACTTGATGCTGGGAGAATGTAATCACGTTGGGCAAAAATATATATAGATGGATATATAAAAATAATAGTAAATATATAAAAATAGTTAACTATCTACCATAGGAAAGGGCCCATATGCTAAAGATAAAAAAAATAACTTCCTCATTATTTAATTGGAATTGACGATCTGTTGAAGCCCATATATATATAGTAAGAATGTGAGAATTTAATATGGAAATTCATAAAACATGAAGGAATATGGCTCATATAGATGGCTGGACATATGTTAGCTAGTTCTATTTCATTCTAGATAAAATAGAGAAATAGAGCAAAATTTTGAATGGAGGAATTAACTTGAGATGTCGTTTTACTTATCAATAAATAGTCAGAATTTTTGTACTGAATCATTTAAAGAATGCATTTCAATAACAGAATTAAATGTCGATATGTAATTAGAACATAGTCAACCTTTCTTGTAAACTTGTAGCACCTATTTTGGAAATGATATGGTGCTTAGGTTTACTCTACTCGTCCTCTCTATGTTGTTTATCCTAATTCTATGCTTCCATTTCCTCCATCACTGAGATTGTTGAGCTGGTGTTGTATGTCTGAATCTCCATTCTAGATTTTCCACTGTATAGTTTGTGCATCCAGGTTTTAAATAAAAATTTAAGTTCTGAATTTGCGGTCTGTTGCCTTAAAAAAAGTAATAATATATAAATAATTTTTGATTAATAGTGGAAATATATATATAGACATATATATGAAGAAATGAGCATATTTTTATCTATATATATGCAATGGATTGTTACTATATAGGGATCCTGGTTATAAAAAAAATAAAAGAGAGCATGCTGGTTGATATTATGAAATTTTTATATCATGTATTTAACTAATAAATTTCATGAGATACAACTATTAAAACATTAGTACTCTTAAAAGTCAACAAATGATTTTCAAAGATCACTGAGTAGAAATCTCAAAACAATCTCAAAACAATTGATTCTTGAGTACAATCTACTACTTATAGATGTTACCAAGAAAATTGTGACCAAATATAAGATATGTAAAGTCAACTATAAAAGAGATTGAGAAAGTACAAGTTATGCAAATAAGTTCAAAAGCGATCTATGGAAATTGATGGGATTTATTGATCGATTGAAAATATTGGAAATCAATAATCATTTGAAAATGTTGAAAATCAGTAAAGATTGATAAATAATAGTGCCGATCATGATGACTTCTATACATGATCGTGCGAGAGCGCGGTGACTCTCACCTGGGCGGGAGATAGGAAGCCCAGTTAGGGCAGCGGCCGCCAAGTGCGCGGGTCTAGGATTCCAGTCTCTTTTCGGTTTTTACGCGAGCTCGCAGTGTTTTACGCCTCGTTGGGATCCAGACTTTAGACCAGTTCCGCTGACCCTGTCTTTTAGGATACCCAGGCGGGGGATCCTTGGTTTTCAGTTTTTCGTACGAGCGCGTTCGCCCGTACTAGTCGGGCAGGTTTCTAGAGCGACTTTTCTAGAGAGTCTCTCTCACCCGTCTCAGTGGCGTAGTTTGGGAGTAGACCTATCCCTCTATTGGACCGCGCTTCCAATTAGAGGGCGAGACGGAAGAGCCATTTGTAGGCTTCTTCACCGCTTGAGTTTACTTCGCCAACAGACTTGGCGATTCTATATCTAAATCATCCATATCTACATCTACATCATATGGAGTTATATTTGAAACGTTGAAGTTAAGAATTGGAGAAGTTACGATCAAAAGTTGGGATTAGTAGGAAATGATTATTCTCTCTATCTAAGAAATTAATTAAAGTAAGAGATCTTTCCAATCTTAACTTTTCCATCATCATTCACAAGTAAGATCTCTGAAGCAATTGATATATATGCTCACACTCATACCCTCATGAATATTCAACTACAAAATAATAGGTCATATGGGGGAAATGCCGGGTTCTGGGGAAATCATTAGAGATGCATTACAAACAACTTGAAAGACCTTTTTACTTACGCAAGTAGATGTAAACTTTACTTTCCACCTTTCTACTTGCTTGCTTTTGCACATATTAAATGTCTAGTTATTTTTATAAGTTTTTGGGAGGTACCAGCGATTGCTGACGCCTCTTCTTTCCTAACGTGTTTGGCAGGCAAACAGCCTACAGTTTAGTAGCAGCTCAGTAGCTATACATGCTTCCTGGAGACAGAGTATACACTAGACGGTATGAATTACTATGTCTCAGTTTTTGTTCAGATAATAATGTAAATGCTATCTCTTTTGTATCACACTTTGGGATATATGTTGTAATGGAAGATCCTTGTACATGTTGTAACTTGATATGAATATTAATGAAAAGAAAATTTTGGTGCCATTTATCTCTCTTACTTGTGGTTATGTGATGGAAATGAATGTCATAATTGCGCGAAAAATTTTCCCTGGTTTTTCTACAACTTCTGCGATCAATGTGAATGAATTATTGCGAAATGCGTCGTAAACGGGTACCTGGATCCTGAGGGGTTCACACTAAGTATCACTAAAGTAAGTACAACACAACTTATATTCGTCTATAATATGATGAAAATCTACTTTTAACCAATCATATAGGTCTCATTAGCAATGTACATAATATCCCAGGTGTAGTTTCATCAAGGGCATCCATCTCCCATGCATAATCCAAACTTGCATAGGATCAAGGTTTGCCAAAATATTATTCTCGAGGATCACAAAAGCATATTGAAGATATAAAATTTTTATAATCATTGCTACATTTAGAATAGCCAACATATATGTCAATGATAACCGATATACTGCATATATGGAGGAGCTTATATCTCTCGTCGATCATGACTATGTATAATGTAATCACCTTCTCCAACGATAGTTTGGTCATCATCATTGACAAACTTAAAAGAGGGAAGAAAGTGAATGTTGGATGTATTACATGGACATAACACCATATGCGTAAGCAATATATGAGTGCTTTCCTTGTGGTGGGTATTACTTTACACATACACTTAGTCATACTCGTACAACCTTTTCTATGACTACTAACACATAGTTTATTAATCATAGAGGTGCAACCATCTATAACTTTACATATGATAATAAATTGAGATTATTTCCACGAAAATGTGATATATTGGGAAATAGGAGTGCCTTTAGGTTCTTGTTGCAACGAGACCCTCGTATGTTTCCTTTTATTATACTTAACGACGAAAGTGAAATTAATATGTTCTTTAAGATTTTTATCAGTTGTGCCCCTCCAAGATATTGCAATACCAGTTATGCCCTTCCCTTTTTGGGATAATAAGTTGTGCCCCTGACTTCTTATTGTTCTATCACTTGTGCCCCTCTGTTACCTTGGTCGTCAGAAAGTTGAACTTAACCATGATTTAATCAAATCATGGTGTAGTTAAGAGGGGCATATCTGGAAGAAAGCCCCCCACCACATCCTCCGCACCTTCGACCCCTCCAACCTTCTACGTGTGAGTCTTTGAGGATGACGACGGAGCTCAGGTACGTGCTAGCGAGGGAGCACTAAGGGAAGGGGATCGCAATGGCGACGGTGAGTAAGTCTATGGGCAGCGACAGAGGAGTGGTTCTTCTGTTGCTTGAGGAGGCGGAGGAAGGAGGGGGAGGAGGAGGTCGGCTTGGGAAGGTTGGGGGCGGAGGAGGGGTGAGGTGGGGGCTGAGGAGAGGGGAGGTGAAGGAGGGAGGAAGCTGGGGGCGGAGGATAGGGGGAGGCGGAGGAGGAGGGAGGCTGGGGGCGGATGAGAGGAGGGGGAGGAGGAGGAGGAGGCTGGGGGTGGAGGAGAGGAGGGGAGGGAGGAGGAGGTCGGTCTGGGGAGAGGGAGGAGGAGGTCTGTTGGAAAATGAGAATGCGGAAGAAAATATCAAAGATAAAAAAATAAACATTGAGAACATGGGATTTAACTTGGAACCCTATTCCCTAAGGAGCGGGATGTAACCAGGGAGAACGTCTCAAAGGGTTGATTCGTTCATTGAACTTTCTCATTGGATACCGAGGTTGTGGGACTTCTTAGATAGCCCTCATTGAGTCTCCACATCCCACAGACGGACGATATGGGACTAAAGAACTGGATATAGTAAATGGATCCCCCCATCTATACCATAAGTGATGCATAACACATATACTCCAACACTCCCCCTCAAGTCGGAGCATGCAATACTCGGCTTGGACAAACAGAAAAAAATCTCAAACTCACGCTACAGGACACTACAGACAATATCAACTCAACACGCACAACTTTCGGCTACTGTCGAGGACGTTGCTTCTCATGTCATGCAAGTGAGGAACAAACGGGCTGGAGTGTGAGTCAAACTGGATCTCCTCGTCGGAGAGCACGTGCTTGTATTGTGCATGTCAGAGTCACTGCAACTGGAAATGAGTCTCCACTTGGAGAACTCTGGCTTGCCACAACATGTGGATAATTGCTCCATCTCTGAAAGGGTCGAACTGAAAAGCCATGGAGACATCCTCGTCGGAGTCCACGGTCGTTAGAGAATGGAGTCTGAAAAGTCTTCTCGTCGGAGAATTAGGTCTCTCCCATACTAGCTCAGAGAATGGGATCTCTACTCTGGAGTCCCTATGAAACCATTTGAAAACCCTAGCCCACATGGCATAGGGAATGGGATCTCTACTCTGGAGTCCCTATGGAACGCATGAAAACTCTGACCATAAACAAAGATGGGGACCACAAACAATGATGGCAAACATGTGTACATCTGACTGAGGACTCGGAATCTGGAAATAAAGTTTGAAATCTGAAGAACTGTAGAGTCTAAAAATCTGGCTGTTCTGGAGAATCTGAATCTGACATGTGACTCTGCACAATACTCCCCCTTTCTCCCATACTTGTCGGAACATAATGACATCGACAAAGTTGGGAGAAGACAAGAAATAGGGTGAATCACATAAGCCATCTATAAAAAAATCCGACTTTTCATCTTTTTTTATATATAGTTGTCTCCTTTCATTTTTTACGGCTATTCTCCCTTTTTAATATTTTTTTTTGCAAAATTTATCTTGCATACGGCTTTTCTTTCGTACGTACCTTTTTCAAAAGAATTTTTTTAACAACTATTTCCTTCCTTTCTTCAGTTGTCTCCTCCTCTCTTTTTTTGCAAATGAGGCCAATCTCCTTTTTTTCGGACTCTTTTTTTTAAGACACATGGCCCAACTTGAGCCCAAACTGCAGCAGATTTCTCCCCCTTTAAAAAACGAACCACAACTGGGCCTCCTCATTTCCAATGTTCAGAAAGTCGGTAAGCAATATTCATTCTGCCAGGTGGTCCCGAGTGAGTAAGAGGATATGCGGAAGTATATGCGGATTCTGCGGTTTGCATTATTTTAATTAAAAATATATCCCTTGAACATATAAAATAAAAACAATATTTCAGCAACAGTAGAAACTTGCTCAATACATATAAATCCCTTGAACATAATATTCAGCAACAATTCTTAAATCCCTAAACACAAAATGAGAACACAACAAACATGTCACCAACAATAGAAAAGTAGCTAATAATATCATAAAAAAACATGTCATCATTGCTGAACGAATCAAAGTTGAAACTTGCTAAACAATCAATAACTGAAGTTGAATTAAATATACCATACGGTAGAGGCGGTGGCACAAGAACAATAATGGGAGGCGGAAGGCGGTGCCGACGTGATGCAGAAGCAGTTGGAGGTGGTTGGTGGAGGCGCAAAAGCCTCTGCACGGCGGAGATGGAGGTGTTGTCGGCGTGCCGCAGGAGCGGTTGGCGGAGGCGCAAAAGCCTATGCGTGGCGGAGGAGGAGGTGCTGGAGGCGGAAGGTCGTGCCTGCGTGCCGCAGGAGCGACTGGGAATGGTTGGCGGAGGGCAAAAGCCTCTGCGCTATGGAGGAGGAGGCACAAAAGCCTCTGGGCGGTAGAGGAGGAGGCACTGGAGGCGGAGTTAGGGTTGGGGTTTGTCGAGTCAAGGTTTGGGGTTTTGGTATGTGTATTTTTCGGGTTTTGGCCGAGTAGGCGGGTTGTTTCTTATCGGGTTTAGATCCATTAACCAGATCTTTGGGTGAACTGCATATTGGACCGCAAATGTGGTTGCGTTTGCAGTTTATGCGGCCTGCATGTGCATCGAAGCCGCATATTACCGCATATGTCATATGCGGTGTGGTTGTCCCCTCGCATGCGCATATGCAGCCGCACGGACCACATTTATGAACATTGCTCATTTCTTTTCTCTCTTTTTTTAAAAGCTTCGGCCCAACTGGGCCCTTTCTCCCTTATTTAGGGTTCCCACTTGGGAACCCCTCTTCACACAGGAGCCATCCCCAAATGAGGCTTCTTTGTTGCTGGAGCTTCTTCGTGTTGGGGCTCCATCGCACACGGGGGAAGTGCGGCTTTGCCAGCGCCACTTGAGGGACGACGAGGGTTGCGCCTGGGCGGCACCGCCTGATGGGGGGGGGGGGGCGATGCTGCTGCGTGGAGGCTTGAGGGCAGCGTAAGGAGGAGCTTGGATGGGAGGCGCCGCCTGGGAGTTGTGCATCACTGAATCTGGATGTGGCGGCAGCCAGACGTTGTCGCCTGGACTTCAAGGAGAAGGAAGTCTTGTGCCGCATGCGCAAGATCGATGTTGCAGCTTGCAGTCGTACGGAGGTGCTCCGTCGCTTGGAGCCACGCGGTAGGACTCCGCCTCCTCTGGGAATCGCTGGAGGATGCTCCGCCTAGAGATATTCGTGCCGATTCGATGGGGGTGGCCATGTTCTTGGGCGCCACCCCCGAAGGATCGGGAGGAGCTTCACCGGTCGTTGTTGCTTTGCACGAGAACCACGAAGAGAGAGGTGAGCACATGGAGTTGCCGCTGGGGAATGTTGGGACTTGCGGCTTGAAGAAAGATTGCCACCACCTTGAAGATGTTGCACGACTACAGCCTTGAACTGGGAAGAGGCGATAGGCGCTCAGAATGAAGGTGGAGATCTTCGGAGCATCGAAAAAGAACCAGAGTTCCAGGAATCTAGACAGCAAACAGAACGTCAGATCTAGGGTACTAGAAACCCTAGAATTTCTGGAACTTCATGACGATCTTAAAAAAAACTTTGAACCACGCACGAACATGAGAAATAATATTGACTAGTAATCTTTAAGAACGAACATGATTGAACAACTCTGATAATCAACTCTCGAACAAGACATACAAATAAATCTTCCAAATTGAATCCTCGAGAATCGAACCCTCTCTGATTCCATGTTAGAAAATGAGAATGCAAAAGCAAATATCAGAGATAAATAACTAAACATTGAGAACACGAGATTTAATATGAAACCCTACTCCCTGAGGAGCAGGATGAAACCACGGGAGAATGCCTTAAAGGGTTGATTCGTTTATTGAACTTTCTCACTGATACAAAGGGTGTGGAGCTTTTTATATAGCCCTCACTGAGTCTCCACATCCCACAGACGGTTGATGTGGGACTAAAGAACTAGATGTTGTAAATGGCACCTGGATTGATCCATTTATCCATCTACACCATAAGTGATGCATAACACATATACTCCAACAGGTCGGCTGGGAGGAGATCTGCCTGAGGAGGAGGAGGAGGGGCGGGAGGATGAGGTTGGCTTGGGGAAGAGGAGGGGAGGGAGGAGGGAGAGGGTGAGGAGGGTCAAGAAAGAACTCTCATCCCCTTTTTTCTAATTTATTTCCACTTGTGTCCCCAAAGTTAACGTCAATTTGCGTTGACGATGGATGACAACTAACCCGAGGGGCACAAGTGATAGAACGGTAAGAAGTCAGGGCCACAACTGATATTCCCAAAAAGGGAGGGGCATAACTGATATTGCAATATCTCGAATGGGCACAACTGATAAAAAAATCTTTTCTTTATGTGTCTTAAAATTTTAAGTGTAACAAAACATATATATTTCTGTTGGGATAAAATAATGACTTGCTTATTCATGGGGCCCTAGGGTTCTCTTATATAGAGGAGAAAGACGTTGGGCAAATTACATAAAGAGGACAGAAAGAATAGAGAATACATAAAAGAATAAAAAGATAACTCATATCTCAACACGCTCCCTCAAGATGGAGTGTAGATATCAATCATGCTCAGGTTAACACAACATCTCTGGTAAGGCCCTCTGGCTAGGCCTTGGTAAGCATGTATGTTGTCTGATCTCCTGAGCTGACATGTGTAGTGGAGATGAGACCCTTCTGAACCATCTCTCGAGTGTAGTGACAATCTGTCGCGATATGTTGGGTCCTCTCATGGAAAGCTGGATTGTTGGCAACGAAGAGGGTAGTCTGGTTGTCGCACTGGAGGTGCATGGGAAGAGGCACTCAAATGCTAGGTTAGTAAGAATCGATCAGACCCATATCATCTTTGTACTTGCATGTGTCATGGCTCTGTACTCTGGCTCTACACTGGATCTAGCTATCATTGTCTGCTTATTACTCTTCTATGACACCAAGGAACTTCCAGTGAGCACTGCAAAGCCAGAGGTAGGCTTCCAATCCATGGGACATCTCGCATAATCTGCTTCTACATAAGCTATAACAGCAAGGGATGTCCATCTGCTAAATAGAAGACCAGTGTCAGATGAGGTCATTATATACCTCAGAATCATATGAAATGCATCCATATGTGCTTGTCTAGGTTGTTCCATGAACTAACTTACTTTGCTTACTGCAAAGAATGTATCTGGCTTGGTGATGGTCGCGTATAAGAGCTTCCCAACGAGCTCCATGTACCTCATCTTATCTACCTCCGCAGTATCGTCATCATACAACTTCATGCTCGGGTCCATGGGAGTAATGGCAGGCCTACAATCTGCCATGCATGTCTCAGAGAGAAGATCTGTAGCGTACTTCCTCTAGGTCATCACAAGACCATGTTGGTTCCTGGCAAACTCTAGTCCAAGGAAGTAGCGTAGACTACCAAGGTCCTTAGTCATAAACAGCTGGCCTAGGAAATTCTTAGTACTCTGGATGCCCAACTCATCATCCCCTGTAACAATGATGTCACCAACGTAAACAAGTATGGCAATTGTACATCTTTGAGTCCTCTGAACAAACAGTGAATGATCAGCATCTGATCTCATGACCTATATTGCTCTATCACATCCAGAGTTTATGGAAACATGCTCTTGGACTCTGCTTCAGGCCATAAATCATCTTGTGAAGCATGCAAACCTTCTGACACTCCCCTCAGCAGTGAACCCAAATGTATAGGGACTAATCTCGTGTCACAACAACACAAAGAAGAATATGCAATGTCGAATACCGAGCTACTGGAAAGAAAGTATCCCGATAGTCTTTCCCATATGTTTGGGTGAACCCACGAGTCACAAGTCTCACCTTGTAGTGATCCACGTTGTCATCTACTAGGTGCTTCATTGTAAAAAAACACTTGCATCCAACAACAGATGCTCCTGTAGGAACTACAACAACGCTCCATGTACCATGCGACTATAGTGCGGCCATCTCCTCCTCCATGGCACGACACCATTGGTCGTCTTGTATGGCAACCTGATATATCTGTGGTATATCCATGGTTGATAGCCCCATGACAAACCTTCTGAAGTCCTCTGAGAGTTAATCCAAGGAGACATGGGCTGCAAGAGGATATTGAACACAAGTACGTCTCTGCTTCCGCAGAGCAATAGGTACATCTAGATCATCAGCCTCCTCCTGAACCTGTAAACTACCCTCCTGAGAAGGCACCTGCTCATCCTGTAAAGAATCAAGCGGCATAGACAAAACACTAGTGCTATCAATAGAAACAATGTGCTCATTACATACCTGGGACATGCTAGACGATGGAGAAGGTCCGTGAGCAGGGGGAATTATGTGAGGCATGTAAACAAAGACATGTCACAAAAACTAAGCTAAGGTACTAGGTGGTACAGGGGCAACCACAGGAGCAGGTGTAGGTACTGGAGGAGGTGGAGGCCTGCGAACAAAGACATGTAGCAAGAACTGACTAGGTGGTACAAGGGTAGCTACAAGAGCAGGTGTAGGTACTGGAGGAGGAGGTGGTGGTCGTAGAGGTGGTGAAGGTGGTGGAGGCACTAGAGGTGGTAGAGGTACTGCAGACGTAGGAGGAAGCATGTATACCTCCTTACCTGAGTCAGTTGGAGTCAACCTATCACTTGTAAGAAAGAAATACATAACTGACTCAAAGAAGGAGATATCAACACTGACAAAGTTCCCGTCGAAGTGGATCAAAACAACGGTACCCCTTTTGGGTATGAGAGTAGTTTACAAAGGCACACTTGACAACTCAAGGGGAAAGCTTGTCAGGATGAGGCGTCAGATTGTGAACAAAGGAAATATTGCCAAACACTCGGGGTATAAGGGAGAATAGGTCCTTCTTGAGAAACACAATCAAGAAAGGAACATTTTCTCCTAAAACGGAAGATAACATGCGGTTTACGGATTTGATGGGGGGTTCTCGAAACTTTTTCAGATTTGAGTGTGCCTGGATCTTGGAGGAGGGGTTCAAAGATATGGTTACATCTTTCTGAAGAGGGTTGCAACCGACCGGGTCAGCGACGACCCGCTTTGCTACTAATCTTTCTTTGTTACGAAGTCACCTCATGCAGTTAGGCAGGCAGAATCGAGAGTTAGGAGGGCGGCTAAGAAGTGGGCCCAAGATGAGGTGGTCTGCTTGGACCAGTTGGAGGACACGCGTGAGCTTTCAGTGGAGGAGGAAGGGCAGAGGGACAAGTGTCTGCTTGACATTCAGGTTGAAGACAGGAAGTAAGAGGCGGAATGGAGACAACACGCAAGACAAAAATAGCTGAGGAGGGTGACGAGAACATGAGGTACTTCCATGCGATGGCGAGTAACAGAAGAAGACATAACTTCCTTCACCAGTTGTGCGTGGATGAGTGGACATCAGAGGCGATATTGATTTGGGAAGGGCCTCGAGAGTTGGTTTGCTAGTCGTAGCAGAAGAGTCACCAAGAATGGATGGGGATGGAGAGGGAAAGGGGTCTGTAACATCTCTGGCGGCCAGTCTGAGGCACTTGTGGCCCCATTTTTTTGAGGAGGAGATTAAGCGAGTGACCTTTGAGCTGAATGTTGAAGGCACTTCTGGCCCGGATGGTTTCCCAATAGCATTCTACAGAGAGTTCTGGGACTAACTTAAGAAGGACGTTTTGAAAGTTCTACAGGAATTCAGAGAAGGGAACCAAGGCTTTGAAAGGTTGAACAAGGCCCTCATTTTCTACTGCCAAAGAGGGACAACCTAACATGGGTTGAGGATCTGAGACCTACTGTGCCCTCGAATGGTATATACCTTATTGTTGCGAAGGTTTTAGCGAATAGGTTGTGGGGGATTCTATATGGGATCATCTCTCTGTAGCAATCGACTTTTATTCCTGGAAGGCTTATGAAAGATAGTTGGGTTCTAGCTTCTGAAATTATTTACGATTGGTAATGAAATCAGGAAAAAAGCATAGTTTGGAAGGTGAACTTCTCCAAGACCTACGACTGTGTGGATTGGTGCTTCATTTGGGCTTCGCTCGAGAAGAGAGGATTTCTGAGTCTCTGGGTCGTGTGGATGAAGAGGTGTATTACTACGGCATCCTATGTTGTCTTGGTGAATGGTCACCCTGAGTGTGGCTTCTTCCAGCCGTAGTGTGGCATCAAGCAGGGCTATCCCTTGGCCCCTCTGCTCTTTGTTATTGCGGCTGATGCCTTAGCGATCATGATGAGGTTGGTTGTCGAGGAGGGTCTCTTTACTGGATTCCAAAATGATGACATAAATATACCGATCATCCAATATGCTGATGATACAGTGATTTTCCTTCAAGCTAATGTGTTGCAGGCAAGGTGGGCATCACAAATCATGGAGATTTTTGGCGACATATCAGGGCTCCGTATTAATAGAGATAAGTCCTCTTTCGTGACGATTGGGGTGGGGCAGAGGGGAGACTCAGGGGTTTGGTGATGCATTGGGATGCAGGAGGAGGGAGTTGCCAATCACATACCTTGGTCTGCCTTTGGTGGTGGTTCGTCTTCGGAAGTCCGATTGGAACCTGGCACTTGAGAGATTGGAAAGTAAACTAGCTGGATGGAAGGCTAAGCTCATCTCCAAGGGCGACAAGGTGATTTTACTCAAGCATGCCCTCTCGACGATACTCTTTTTTTTTCTTCTCGACTAGGAAGCTACCTGTTGGTGTTCGTGGGCGGATAGAGCGCCTTATGCAGAGGTTTCTTTGGTCAGATGGTAAACAGGATCATAGAGGGTTGCATCTTCTGGGGTAGGAAGTTGTGACTCATAGTAAGGATGGTGGACTTGGCATTCTTAGACTCCAACAGATGAATAAAGCACTAATCGTCAAATGGGTTGTGAGGTTGTGGGGAGCGGAGGAGGACTTGGTGACTACACTGCTACGGAAGATTTACCATAGCTACTGGTCATTCGTTTCCCCTTTGCCCTATGGCTGGGGCTAAGAGATGCCATGCCCAACCTGAAGGAGATGCTTCATCCTGTGCTTGGCAATGGTGAAACTTTTAAATTCTGGATGGATGACTGGACTGGCCTCGAGGTGTTGAGAATCCGCATTCCACAGCTACTTCCACTATCTACAAACAAAACGGGTGCGGTGGCGGATTTTTTCTTGGATTGTGTGTAGAGCCCCAGTTTCTCAGCATCTCTATTTGAACAACGGTTTCATGACTATTTGCGCTTGCGTGAAACTTTGAAGATGTGGACACCCCAAGTATGGGCCGGAACTATTTTACATGGACAAGCAGTAAGTTCACGGTTAAGAAGGCTTACAATCTCCTCGCATATGGAGTTATTGAAAACTAGACAGAACATGATCAGGACTTAACAGTTTTTTAGAAATCAAAGATCCAACAAAAAATCAAAATTTTTCTTTCGCTTACAAGGCATGGACATATTATGACAAAGAAAAGTCGTGCCTACATTCTCAATACGGGTGATATCTTATGCTCGAGATGTAATGAAGAAGAGGACTTGGAACATCTTTTCTTTGGGTGTAAGACTTCGGCACCAATATGGGAGGAGGCTGGAATTCGATGGCTTAATGTGAACAGTGCAGAGGACTTTTGGATATCAAATAGAGTGGTTGGCGGCAATTCTCAGGAGGATGTCTCCATGGCGTACCTGCTCCTTTGGTCAATATGGTGTGCGTGGAATGAAAACATCTTCAGGGGGCAACGCTTCTATCCTGAGAATGTATTGAGTCATTTTAGAAGATTGCTAGCAAACAGATCTTAAAAGGATTCGGTGTTTGCGTCATTTATTTTTTCAATCATTGTACATTGTAACGTCTATCTCGTGCTTTAATGTAAGCTTGAGATGAGACCCAACTTGGGGGCTCACCCTTTACATTCTCAAAAAAAAACATGCAGTTCACCAAGTAGCAAGCAATGATGACCACATCACCCCGGAAAGAGTGAGGAGAACGACTCTGGATCAATAAAGTCTGATTCACATCAAGTAAACTTCGATGTTTGCATTCGACAATACCGTTCTGCCGGGATGTATAGGCACATGAGGTCTAGTGTACGATACTTAGAGATTTGAGGAACTCTGATAACTGTAATGTGCAGAACTCTAAAGCATTGTCATAGCGTAAAAACTTGACAGTAGCATAGAAAATATTCTTTATTGCATTAATAAATGATTTAATAACAAACCCAGCTTCATACTTGTATTTAACAAAAATACCAAAGAAAGTCTAGAGTAGTCATCCACAACAACAAGATAAAAACGGTATCCTTGATGATCAAGAACACAACTGGGACCCCAAATATCTAAGCGAATAAGCTCAAATAACTGAATACTGCTATGACTCTGACGACCAGGAAAAGAAGACATGGTGATGCTTCCCAAGCTGGCAAGCCTCGTACTGGAAAGAAGATCGTGGGGAAATACGTGGGGAGGACATGACACAACTTCTACAGAGGAAGGTGGCTAAACCGAAGATACCACAAGTATGGTGAGAATGGTCCAGTGGGAATAGTATAGTTACCAGCATGAGGAGGTTGGACCAGTCTGTAGAGTCCCTACTACTCACAGCTACATCTAATCACCATGCCCGTGAGTATATCCTGAAACACAACAGTATAGGGGTCAAAAATAGCACGACAATGCAGATCCTTCGTGATCTGACTAACAGAAAGCAAATCCATCTGAAAATCAGGAGCATATAATACATTCTTCAGGTGCATGGATGGCGTCAAATGCACCTCCCCATGTCCTGTGATGGGTGAGTAAACCATGTTCGCAATGACTACCCATGTACCGGGGGTTATAGATCCGTAAGAATTGAATTGTATTCTGTCTCCATACAGATGGTGATAAGCACCAGAGTCCATAATCCACTTTGTCATATTTGCCCTACTACAACTGATAAAAGCATAAGTTATACATGAGGAGGCTCTAGCAATGGTTGCAATATCCGGGGAACCTGTAGTGGTCTCAGCAGCAGAAGTCGTAATCTCCTTCAAACGGATCACGGAAGACAATATCATATAAGCGTAAATCTATCTGAGGAGTCGAACTGTCTCGAGGCTCAATCTGCTCAGCCATACGAGTAGATGTGGGGTACCCATGCTTCTTAGGGGACCATGCCCTCTGAACTGTGTAGAACCTCTTCTGCCGCAAGATGCAGCCATCATTGAGGAGGTCTGTATGGTGACAGTAGGTGGGATAAGAAGGCTATTGAGGTGACTGTAGACCTCCTCCATAGAAGGTATGGTCACGCCTGTAAGAAATTGTGCGCGTGTAGCCTCATATTGTTTAATTAATATAGGTTATTGATTGTGATTTTTATTTTTGTTGTTGAGATTAGACACATGTGGATATAGAATCAAAATAAATTCATTTCTCATTACATATAATTCAATTAAGATATTGTATGAAAGTATAATTCCTTGTATTTTCGTTTGAAAATGGAAGGATTTTTTATTTGAGGGAACTGGAAGAAAAAGAAGTATTTTTTTCACCTCCCTTCTTTCTTCACTTTCTCCTTTCCTTATATCAATAACTCAATAAAAAAATTATCTGCAAAAACTATTTGTTATGCTTAATATCTTTAGTTTCATCTGTATCTGTCTTAATTCTACCCATTATTCGGGTAGTTTTTTCTTTGCCAAATTGCCTGAGGCTTATGCCATTTTCAATCCAATTGTAGATGTTATGCCCAAAGTTGCCAAGAAAACTCCAACCATCGTGGAGTTCATGTATGCCATATGTTGCTCCGTAGAAGTGTTAACGAGCATGAAGCTATGAAGCTTCTCAAATAGGTCGTGAAGCGAAGAGTAGAATGTATGTAGAGGACGACCGCTCTGTTTGGCTGTGTATATATATATATATATCAAACTGTAGCTGAAGAATCTTGACCTCACTCTTCGCTTGAGCATACGTGGCTGTCAAAATATTCCACATCGCCTTAGTGGTGGGTTGGTTCACAATATCATTAGCAATCTCTGTGGTGAATGTCCCAGAGAGACAAACACATGCATACGCGTCATCTTGCTTCCACGAAGCATTATCCCCAGTCTCATCTGCAAGCTCAGGCTTTTTCATAATGTGATCCTTGTTATTGCACTGCATAAGGGTCATAAACTACATGGACCATAGTTCACAGTTGGTCTCATCCATCTTTATGATGGGAGTCGGGCCCTTGAAGGCACCGGACGAAGAGAAAATGGCACCCTTGTTCTCTGACATGATGAGAAAGAAGGCCTAAACGGAACTTGATTAAGGAAATAGATCGATCCGAGCGAGTCTGCACGATCATATATGGGATTGGTTGTACGTGTACACTCATACAACCATCCTTGGCAATCCTCAATCCGCAGTAGGGATGAAAAGAGTGATTTATAGGTCTGAAGTCATCTTTTTCATTCAAAATCAGACTGTACAATAACTCTGAATGGCAACATAGAGGATATGGATGGATCACAGGGGCCTATCAAAGGCTGAGAGACGGTCTTCGAGGGCTGGAGGAGGTGTGAGTGTGCTGGACAGCATCGAAGATGGGGTTGGGGTGGCCCTACGGTGCTGCTAAGGAATCCAGTAGGCACCTGCGGCGGCATGGAGCCCCTAGGAGGGTTGTTGGGTGCGTGTGGAGGCCTTAGGGTCGTTGGGCAGTTGTGCAGCAGGTCTCGGAGGGAGCCGAAGGTTGCATTGCAACCGTAGAAGCCGATGGGCAGCGACGCATGAGTCGAAGAAGGGACGGCGGGTAGGGTTAGGGAATGGGGTACGAGTTTCGGTTTAGGACTGTCGGTCAAATACCATGTTGGGAGAAAACAATGATTTGCTTATTCACGAAGCCCTAGGGTTCTCTTACATAGAGAGTGTTGGAGTATATGCATCATGTGTAAATAGGTAATTGGATCCCTCCAGGGTCCAATTACCACATCCAGTAGTAGTTTAGTCCCATATCTACTATTTGTGGGACCTGAAGAGTCAGTGAGGGATATATAAGAAGCCCCACACCCATTGTATCAGATGAGAAAGTTGAATATAACATCAGCCCTTTGAGGCGTTCTCTCATGGTTTCATCCTACTCCTCAGGGAGGAGGATTTCACGTAAAAATTTCGGTGTTCAATCTTGTTTATTCTTTATCTCTGATATTACACTTCCGCATTCTAGTTTTACATACGGCATCAGAGTGGGTTTGATTCTCGAGGATTTACTTTACGTTCATGATTTGTTCGAGATTTGATTCTTGGTTATTGTTGAAGATTCATTCTTGAAGATTATTATTATATTCATGATCAAATTCATCCAATCTTAGAGTTTTTTGAAAACCCTAAATCTACGTTGAGGCATCAACTATTCTAGTATGTTCTGAAGAAATTCTAGGGTTTCTGAACCCTAATTCTGCAACGACCTGCGAGGGTTTGTTCTTGGAACCCTTGTTCTCCATGCCATATTCCAGGCCCTCACAGCACCTTTAGGCGGTGTTTAGCACCCATGATGATCCTTTAGGTACGTACGAGTTGAAGAAGGAGAGTGCGAGATCCTCCAGGAGGTGCACATGAATCTCCAGCGAAGCCACCAACATCACAGCCCTTGGTATCGTAAGAAGCAGCATCACGATCCACGCTCGAATAGTTGAAGAAGAAGAAGAAAAGGGTGGAGCATGCATCCTATATAGCAAGTTCGCGCGTACCTCCAAACGCTACCTCTGTGCACGAACCACTACAGTGAATCCAATCCCATCCGTGCATATCCAATCCCCTCCATGCAGAGGAAACACGGGCATCCACCTGCAACAGTGCGTGCCTCCAGGCAGCACCGTTTCGCTGCACCTCCAAGCGAGTCACGTCTTCTCCGCATGATCTCCAGCTCTCGTGCAATACCTTGAGGCGGAGCTCTCTAGTCCTAGCTCCGTGCACAGTCCAAGCGACTATTGAACCCCAGGCGGTAGCGTCGCCGCTCCTCTCAAGCATGATCTCCAGCCCCTTTGTGCATTGCATACCATCTCGCGCAAGTCCTTACGTAGGAGGCGGTGGTCTTTCTTCAGCAGTCAGAGCCCATCGAGGGCAGCACACAATCATCTTTCTTCTCTCCAGCGACAACCATTGCGTCAGCAGCGGTGGAGATATCTCCAGCAGCGAAAGGGTTCCCACGATGGGAACCCTACTCTTCGTGTGAGGGGCTTTAAAGTCCTAATAAGTTTTTAAAAAAAATTACAAGCCCGATTGGGCCAAATATGTAAAAAAAGGAGAAAGAGAGAAAGAGTGTGTGTGTGTGTGTGTGTGAAAAAGAGAGAAGAGAGGGAGTCCGCGAGAAAAAAGGGGGCTACAATTTTGGTCCTTATTTGGGTTGTGCGTTTAAAAAAAGGGGAGAGAGGGGGCTAAAATTTAAAGCCACGATCGTGGGTCCAATTGGACAAACATGTTTTTTTATATTAAAAAAAGTGCATACAAAAAAACGTACGCGATAAAAAGGGGGACGGCTAGAAAAAAATAGCTGAGAAAAAAAAGGGTCGTACAAAAAGAATCCATACAAAAATGATTTAAAAAGGAAGAAAAGCTGAAAAAAATTGTGATAGGTTATTGGTTTGTATTCTCCCCATTTTCTTATCTTCTCCCAACTTGGTCGATGTCATCTTTTCCGACCAGTATGGGAGAAAGAGAAGGTATTGTTTAGAGTTCTATGGCGCATATTCAGACACTACAGATTTTCAGATTCAGGCTCAACATTCAGATTGGTTCCGAGTCTTTAGTATGATGTGCACGTGTCTGCGATGTTTATTTGGGTGGTCCCCATCTTTGATTTGGATTCGGAGTTTTTATGTGATCCATAGGGACTCCAGAGTAGAGATATCATTCTCTATGCCATTGTGGGTTAGGGTTCTCATGTGGTTTCATAGGGACTCCATAGCAAAGATCCCATTCTTTGAGGCAATATGGGAAAGATACAATTCTTCGACGAGGAGACTTTTAGACTCCATTCTTCAACGAACGTGGACTCCAACGAGGATGTTTTCCACGACTTCTCAGTTTGGTCCTTCAGGGTGCGTTTGGTACGCGGGTTAAGGCGGGTTAAACTGGTAGAGAGTATCCCGTTTTTGGGTTTTGGTGTTTGGGTAGAGGGTTAAACTGGGGGTGGGTTAGAAGTGGGTTTGTTGTGATATGATGTATTGAAGTTTGAAAAAGTGAGTAGTTATTGTGATGTGATTGTATTAAAGTTTGAAAAAGTGAGTAGAAGTGGAGTAGTTTATAATTTTTATATGATATGATGGTATAATATATTATTTTTTGATGGAATTGATGATGGAGAATTGATTTATTTATATTTAAAAAAAAGTGGGGCCCGCATAGGAAAGAGAAAGGGTAGGTTAAGGTTACCCCTCTTACCAAACGGGGCCTCAGAGATGGAGCAATTGTCCATAAGATGCAGTCTTCTATGTGTAGCTGGTCAGAGTACTCCGACATAGATGCTCATTTCAGTTTCAGTGACTTTGTCAACCATAGTACGAAGCACATGTTCTCCGACGAGGAGACCCAGTTCAACTCGCACTCCAATCATGTTGTTCATCTTCACCTGCACGGCATGTGATGCAATGTCGTCGACAATAACCGATAGTAGAGTATGTGTTGAGTTGATATTGTCTGTAGTGCCTTGTATTGTGAGTTTGAGATTTCTTTCTATGTGTCCAAGCTGAGCATGGCATGCTCCAGCTTGAGGGGAGTTTTGGAGTATATGCATCATGTCTATATGGGTAATTGGATCCCTACAGGGTCCAATTACCACATCCAGTGGTTTAGTCCCACATCTAGTATTTGTGGACTTGGGGAGTCAGTGAGAGCTTGGTTTAGTCCCACATCTCCAATGGTGGCGTCGCCCCCTTCCCCTTCTCGTGGTTCTCCAACAGACAGCGAGATCTCCACCCTTGCACGAGTTATCCCCAGGCTCAAGGCCCAACAACCCTCAGGCGGAGATGCAGGACCTCCCAGATCATCGGCATTGACCTACAACGTGAGAAGGAGGTTGCTCTAGAGTAGCAACACCACCGCCAGGACCCTCTTGAGCCGCATACCCTGCAGGCAGCATCTCCGGGAAGCGATACAACCCTCCATCGCATCTTCAAAAAAGGCAACAGTGCTACCTTGTTACACGGGGCAATGCTCTCGCATTCTCTTCACAAGGTTGACATGTAATAAATCTATTCTTCAAGGTTGCAGAAAGCGGTAGTCAGTACTCGGTCGGCGGGGTCATTGACTAAGGATTAATCGGCAGTCGGGCGACTAATCGGATTTAGTCGGCCATTAGTCGGTTTTGATTTTTTTTAATTATTTTAAATATATAAATCATTTTATACATAGATTTGTACATTTTCTATACTTTCATAATGAAATAAAAGAAGTAATTGACTTTAAATGTAACATTATTGCATATTAGAATAAGTTTTCTTATGTATTAACATAGATTTGCATATTTTCTATGCTTACATAATGAAACAAAAGAAGTAATTGACTTTAAATATAAACATTAAATATATTAGAATAAGTTTGCTTTAAAAAAAAGCCAAAAAACAAAAAAATTATAAAAACTTGATGTAAAAGTCGGCCGATTAGTCGGCCGACTAGGCCGACTAGTCGGCTGACCGACTAATGATCGACTAGGCCTAGTCGAGTCGCTACCCCCTCGACTCGACTAGTCAGACCGACTAGTCATCCGAATATTGCAAACTTTCTATTCTTTATTTTTTGATAGCACTTTCGATAGATTAAAATATGAGAATTGTGCATGCTTGTGTCCAGCTTATTACTTCAATCCCAAGTACCAGTACAAGAACATTCTTGGTACAAATGTTGACCTTCTAGCAGTTGTCCAAATTGTGGTGGAGAAGCTCATCAAAGACGAGAAAATGCAAACGACGTGCATGAATGAGGTAATTTTGAATCTAAAGTGGACTTATGTTTCCAAGTAGTCTAAAAAAATCATTGGAACTATTATGTGACATTTTATGACCTCAAACAATGTGCAGGGCAAGTACTCTGAGGGTGCTTTGGGGTCCTTCGGTAGAATTATCGTGGTCAATGGACAAGGCAATACTCTTCTTGGTAAGGACAAAAAGTCCATTGATTGTGTAGTGACGTATTACTACTATTTACTATTATTGATTTATGTCCTTTGAATTTTCCGCAGTCAAATGGTCATTACTGTACAGGATTGAAGCTCCCAACCTATTGAAAGGTGCTAGTAAAAGTATTGACTCAAATTACATCTGTTGGTAGGTGAGAGGGACTGGACTACATTCAACCTGATTCATATGAAGAGACGGAACAAGTTGGGAGAACAGAAGCTCCATGATCTTCTCTATGTGTACTACAACTTAAGGCTAAAGATGAAACATGCAAGACCATGACAACGAGGACTATACATACCCTATCGATCTTGAATACATTTTCAAAATGCACGATGGCGATGCAGATGAAGATGTTCTCCAAAGGCGGATGGATTCCAATGGTGCTCCAGTGCTCGATCAACCGGAGGAAGGCTGAATTAGAATATAAGCTAATAAATGAGAATAGATGTCGATGACTACATGGCAAGATCCAGTCGGATTACAGGTCCTCGTTGAGGGTTGGAACTTGATGCAGTTGTTTACGACATTCTCTCAACTGGTTCTAAATCCAAATCCAAATCAAAGGATGACAGTGGAGATGATGGTAATGATGATGATGTTGGTGGTGGTCGTGGTGGATCTGTTGATGAGGAAACATGTTCAATAGGGTCAGCAGGGGGTGGTCGCGGACCACATGATAGAAGATTTGAGGAAGGGCTCCATACAGGGTGTGAATATATGGAGCGGCAGACGAACGCACATAGACAATTTGTCCTAAGTTCGAGTCCGGGACCTATGGATTACGAAGCATATGGACGTGATCGTCCTATGAACAGCTACATGGATGATTTGATAAGATATGTAGGTTCCTTGAGCTGCATGGACATTGACAACCCATATCATGGAGCAACACCAAGTCCCATGGGCGGATGTGGATCATCACATGATGAGAGATCATTTGGCATCTTCCCAGAATACTTTCATGCTTCTCCTCCTGGACCTCCTCCGCCACCACCTCAGGAGCAGACACCTCTATCATATGGTTACAACGGGTATGGATACAGCAGCAATACTAGTGAAAACTGTAAGGTAGCCAGCTGGAGCAGAGCTAGGGCAACTATTTCGATGGTGACAGTTTTGGTATCCTCCCTGACTACTACACAGTTGTTCCTCCACCTCCTCCGCAAAGATCGTCTCCTACTCCATCACTCAACATCCGAGGATCTCAAACTAGTACTTCGCAGCAGCATCGTGCCCCTTGTGATATCAGATCTAGTGTTGCTTATCCAAGTTTCGAGATACTCCTAGGCATCAATGACCATCAGTACAGGCAGTACACGACATGGGGGATTTACTATGAGTTCATTAAGTCTGCAAGCGCTATGAGATACAACAGAGAAGGGGGCGATACGGATCCACCATGAAACTCTTGGTTCTGAACTCATGACCAGGTAATATTTTATATTGCATTAATATACATGTTGTCATTTATTTTTGTGAATAGATGCATTTTACTTGTTGTAAGTCTGTAATTAATTCTTTAATTCAATAGAACCTTGTCGGCTTTGTCCACAAAAGTTATTTATATGAAGGAAACATTGTTTCATTATTCATTATCTACATTTTAGAATAAAGTATATCATCTGTGAACAAATGATGTGTTCCAAGTTTGATTAACTTAGCTATTTTATTTCCATTTCCATCAGTCACCAATCAGCATTAACAAAGATATGTACGATATAAGGGTCATAAATGATCGATATGTATGATGTCAATGTATATTTGTAAATTATTTACTATTTTAAGAACTTGGATGAACTCTATTTCAAATATATATCAGTTAACAATCAGTATTTATGGTGATATGACCGATATAACTGATTGAGGAGTATAGATGAGCGATATGTGTAATATAATTACGTATTTGTAAGTTAATTATTGTTCTAATAATTTGAATGATCTTAATTTGTGAAAAAAATTGGAAAATAGCTTTTTTGAGCCATTTCCGAGATCTCCACTGAATTTGTCAAAATTTCCCAAAACTTTCACTAAAATTTCCATTTCTGAGGGATCGAAACAAAATTGAAATTGAGATTTCGAACCTTGACTGGGAGGAGACCCGTGCTCACAATGGAAGCTCGATTAAGAACGGTTGGTTGACAGTAGATGGGCTAGAGTGCTTATCTTCTTGCAATAAGTTAACGGGAAGTTGAGTTTGAGACGATCCGAAGCAGTAATAGAAGCCCATCCAATGTAGTTATCTTAATTAGATGATTTTGAGTAGAAGGGGCGTTATTAAAGGCATGAAGAACTCCAAGGAGCTAGGAGTCCAGACGCATGAGGTGCTAGGCGCATGCCAAGGCACCCCTACCTGAGAAAAGGAAGGCATTATATAGAGAGATGCATGTGCATATATATCGTATGGCTAAAACTATGTTTGTGTGTACGCGCACATGTGTGTGTGCGTGTACGTACGCATGCACATGCTCGGGTGCATGGGCGTGGGCGCAGGTACGTGGGCTCGTACGTGTGCATGGGGTGTGCGTGGGGGTGCATGGGTGTGTGCGCGTGCGTGTATGTTACACATGTGTGTTGCATACGTGCGTGTGTGTGTTGTGTGTGCGTATGCACACGTGCATGCGTGTGTGTGCATGCATGTGTGTATGCAAATATACAACACCTGCTTATAATTTTTACGATCAATCCAATCTATATATGTATGTGTGTATGTGTATGTGTGTATGTGTATCTGTGTGTGTGAGCGTGTGCGTGGGCGTAGGCGTGGGCGTAGGCGTGGGTGTGGGTGTGGGCGTGAACGTGCGCGTGTGCGTGTACATGTATGTGTGTGTGCATGTCTGTATGTGTGTATATGTATGTATGTATGTATGTATGTATGCATGCATGTATGTATGTATGTATGTGTGTGTGTACGTCAGTGTGTGCGTGTGTGTGTGTATGTGTGTGTGTATTGTGTGTATGTGTGTCTGTATTATGTGTTTCTGTACTATGTGTGTGTGTGTATGTATGTATGTGTGTATTATGTGTGTATGTGTGTGTAAGTATGTATGTATGTATGTATGTATGTATGTATGTATGTATGTGTGAGTATTATGTGTGTATGTGTGTATGTATTATGTGTGTGTATGCATGTATGTTTATGTGTATGTGTGTATGTATGTATGTGTGCGTGTATGTGTGTATGTGTGTGTGTGTATGTATGATGTATGTATGTATTATGTATGTATTATGCGTGTATGTATGTAGGTATTATGTGTGTATGTATTATGTGTGTATGTATGTATGTATGTATTATGTGTGTGTATGTATTATATGTGTGTGTGCATGTATTCATGCAATTTGTTTATGTAAATGTATGTGTATGTGTGTATGCATGCATGCATGTGTGTCTATGTGGTAGGTATTAGATATTTGTATATGTATGCATGCGTACGTAGATGGCTACATATACATGTGTATGTTTGTGTGATTGCATATGTATGTTATGTTTATTGATACATGTATTTATGTATTTATAGTTTTTTGAACACACACATATATATATATATGTAGAATTATATGTCATACTTAGAATAAATATATGAATATGACTATTTTAGAAAATGATAAATGCGGAAGCGTGCTCTAATAAATATCAGCATTTACTAACAAATATGTATACGTAATGAAGTGTATATGTGTAATTTACAAATGTGTGTGTGGGTATGTATACAGTATACTTATGTGTTAATTATATCCAGAACTGATATATATCTAATGTAAAAACCTATGAATGAATAAAAATCATAAAAAGTGAGTAAAAGCCTGACTTTTGCCTCGAGAGCTTGCCTTGAGCACCCAGAGCCTCAAGCCAGATGCTCTCCTAGGCAATGCCCAAAGCAAAACACTTCATCTAGAACGAGGCAAGGCATTAGGACCTCGCCTTGCCTAAGCACCCGAGGCACCTTTGACATCACTAAGTAGAAGAAACACAATCTTCTCTCCCACTCCAATTTTCTCTAATACTTGTTGTAATCGAGGTATCCGACCAAAATAGGAGAAAAAAATAGAGGATCAAAACACTTCTCCGTTCACTCACTCTATCTATCTCTAGCCATCTTCCTTTTTTTGAAAAACAACCACTTTTGTCATCTTTCCTTCTTTTTCACTTCTTGCAAAATTCTTTTTTTGTTATTTTTTGTTTTACCCTTTTATTTATTTTTAAAGGCCAAAAGCCTTGGATTTTTTGATCTCAAATCAAGAAATTATAAAATAATAAAAAGGTACATCAAACCTCCATCCCATCCAAAAAAAGATTCCACTTCAACAAGGATCTCAACCCCCCCCCTTCCTTGATCGAGGGTTCCATGAAGAAACCTATTTCATTTCATGTCTCTTATGCCACACATAATGGTACCAAAGATTGTGCCAACTTGACCTACTTGTTCACTTGGAGAGACCATAAGCTATACCTTTGTGTATTGCAGGCTAATCGGCAACGTTAAGTGTCATCTTGTTTCAGTGCCACCTTCGATTGGTCTTTTCACATATTGGATATGATGTTGCCTTCAACCTTAATGCATTTCATAGCATGTGGAAGAGCATAATAAAAGAGATAAAATGCGTGAAAATAATCACCGAAACATAGAGCGGTTCAAGATGATCCTAAATAATAATCGACTTCACATAGAAGGACCCAATAAGGTCAAATCTTCATAATATAAACTGCTCAAGGAATAGAAGTGGTGCATCGCCCAAATGCAATGAAAAGTTGGCAAGGGTCGCTATATCGTTGCCTGGATGTAGTTCAAATTTGCAAGGTTTCTCGCATGAGGAACGCATGCGAGTAAATAAGCTAGTTCCAATGCATTGTCGCTTCGATGCAATCCAAAATTTGTAAGGGTTCTCGCATAATAGGCGTATGCGAGTAAAGAAGTTAGTCCAAAAGAGGTTGCAAAGGAAGTTTTTTTTTTTTTTTGAAACTCAAAAACGGGGGACGCACTCGATGGTGCTCTCCCCAAATTTATTAATGGAGAGAAGAGTAAAAGAGAAGAGAGAGACTTACAGGGGGGGAAACGCAGAGAAAAAGTGAAGGAAAGATAACAAAATCACAAACGGACTACATCACAAGATGATACCCCGACAACGCCAAGAACCAGTTAAGTGCTAGACCAATCACAAACCAGGCGTGAAGCAGAAATGAGGACATTTTCCGAATAGAATCTTTGGCCAGCAAACAGAGCCTCATTCCTAGCATTCCAGATGCACCATAACCGAGCGATGGAGGAGAGAACGTCGATCCTACTCCTTGTCCGAGAACGAGCCAAGCAGTCGCAGAAGGAAGCAGAGCTGGAAGCGTCAAGCCAAGTCAGGTCCGACCAAATACGGCGCGTAGAACCGCAGCAGAAGAATAGGTGGTCAATAGTCTCATCCTCCTGATTGCATAGACCACAGATAGGCGAGACCGCAGGGAAGAACACGGCACACCTACTACGAGACAGAAGACGCCCACGACGGAAGTTGCGGATAGGTAGTTGGAATATTGACACTTTGACTAGCAAATCGATGGAGATAGTAGATATGATGGAGAGAAGGAAGATTCAGTGTACTATGCCTCCAAGAGATAAAATGGTTGGAGAGAAAGCAAGAGAGATTGAGAAGACAAGCTTTAAACTTTGGTATTCAAGTAAAGATAAGGGCAGAAATGGTGTTGGAGTGGTTGTTCATAAGGATTTTAAAGATAGTGTGGTTAAGGTGCAAAGATTCGGGGATCGGATTATTTTGCTAAGAGTGATGCTCGACGAAGAAATTCTGAATATCATCTCAATTTTATGCACCATAAATTGGTTTAGATGAAAGGACTAAACAAGCTTTTTGGGAGGATTTGGATAAGATTATGCAAGGAATCCCACAAAGAGAGATGATTTGCCTAGGTGGGAATCTTAATGGACATGTGGGAAAGGATGTCGTAAGCTAGTGTCTAGGGAGGACATCGCTTCGGATATAGAAATGAAGAAGGAAACGTCATTCTAGATTTTGTAACGGCTTATGATCTTTTCATAGAAAACACTCTCTTCAAGAAGAGGTAAGAGCACTTAATTACTTATAAGAGTGGCCCGACTAGAACGCAGATAGATTACTTTGCGATGAGGAGAAGAGATCGATTGTCTTGCAAAGACTGCAAAGTAATTCCAGAAGAGAGTTTGACAACCCAACATCGCTTGTTAGTCATGGATATGCAAATAAAAGGATTGGTACAGAAAAGGAGGGTTTCCAAGATCACTAGAACTAGATGGTGGAATCTTCATTTGAAGCAATCAAGCTTCAGGGAGAAGGTTTTAGAAGACTTATCTTGGGATATAACGGAAGTGCAAATGAGATGTGGGAGGTAGTAGCATCGTGCATCCGAAGGATAGCCAAAGAGATGTTAGGCGAGTCAAAGGGAGGAGTTCCAGGCCAAAAGGAGGCTTGGTGGTCAAGTGGAGGAGTGCAAGAGAAGCTTAAAATTAAAAAAGCTTGCTTTAAAGCCATGTCTAAGGATTGTACAGAGGAAACTGTCACAAACTAGAAGATAACAAAGAAGGAAGCAAAGAAGGTTATAAGCGAAGCTAAGTCAAAAGCGTATGAAGTTTTGTACAAAAATCTCAACTCTAAGCAAGGCCAAAAGGATATATTCAAATTGGCCAAAGCAAGAGAGAGAAAGAGAGAGCAAAGACCTTTCTCAAGTGAGATGCATTAAGGATGAGGAAGGACACGTGCTTGTTACTCAAAAGGATATAGAGACTAGATGGAAGTTGTATTTCCATAAGATTTTCATTGGGGGAGGAAATAAAAAGATCACTTTGGGAGATCTAGCTAGTAGTAAAAGTTACTTGAATCGTGCAAGCTATAGACGAATACAAAGTAAAGAATTAGAAGAGGCTTTGAAGGTTATGAAACCTAGGAAAGGTATAGGACCTGATGACATTCCTATCGAAGTATGGAGAGTTCTAGGTGAGCGTGGTTTGACTTGGCTTACAAATTTATTTAATGTTATTTGGCGAAGCAAGAAAATGCCTGAAGATTGGAGAAGCATTGTGGTGCCTCTTTATAAGAACAAAGGAGACATTCAAAATTGTTCGAATTATAGAGGTATCAAGGTAATAAGTCATACTATGAAAATTTGAGAACGTGTGATCGAAAGAAAGTTGAGGAAAGTGTCCAAAGTAAACGAAAATCAATTAAGATTCATGTCAGATCGCTCAACTATTGAAACCATCCACTTTTTACGAAGAACAATGGAGATTTATAGAGCTAAAAGCAAGAACCTCCATATGATTTTCATTGATTTGGAAAAGGCTTATGATTTTGTCCCATGGGAGATATTGTGGAGAGTTTTGGAGAAGAGACAAGTACATGTCCTATGCATTAACCTCATAAAGGATATGTATGATAGGGCTTCATCTTGTGTAAGGATCCATTCTGGGAAGACTAACAATTTTGACATCAACATTGGTCTGCATCAAATCTCAATTTTTTTGAGAGTAATCAAGGCTCAGATTTGAGTCAATTCCTATTTACTTTGATTATGGACGAGCTGACTAGTCACATTCAAGATGAGATACCTTGCTGTATGTTATTTGCTAATGGCATTGTGTTGATTGATGAGACTAGAGATGGAATAAATGAGAGGCTTGAGGTTTGGAGATATGCACTAGAGACTAAGGATTTCGTATAAGTAGGACTAAGACTGAATATATAGAGTGCACTTTTGATGGAAGCAATGGTCAAGGAATCGAGGTGAAGATTGGTGAAGATAACATTCAGAAGAAAGATTCCTTCAGAAACTTGGGATCTGTTTTGCAACATGATGGGGAAATTGATGGAGATATTACCCATAGAATAAATGCAGATTGGTTAAAGGGGAGAGGAGCCTCTGTTGTTCTATGTGATAAGAAAATTCCTATGAAAATCAAACGAAAGTTTTACAAAGCAGTCGTGAGACCTGCTATACTCCATGAATCTGAATGTTGTCTTGTGAACCATAGACATCTGCCGAGAATGTCAGTTGCAGAAATGAAAATGTTAAGTGGATGTATGGACATACACGTAAAGATCGGATTCGGAATGATGCAATCAGAAGGAAAGTTGGTGTAGCTCCGGTCGAGGATAAGTTGCGGGAAAACCGTTTAATGTCGTTGGTCATTTGCAAAAGAGGCTGGGTGATGCACTAGTTAGGAGATGCGAGTATTGGGATGTTGAACCGGCTAAGAAAGGGCGAGGAAGGCCCAGGAAGTGTCGGAATGAGACTATCCGAAGGTATCTTAGTTTTTTGGATCTAAGCCTGAGAATGACCCAAGATAGGTTTGAATTGAGGCGAAGAATCCATGTAGCTGACCCTACTTAATGTGGGAAAAGGCTTTATTGTTGTTGTATATTTAATTGTCATTCTAGGGGCCAATTGTAGCTCACTCTTTACTTTATGACGTAGGTTGCAGGAGACGATGCTAGGAGACTATCTTAGTACTACTCCGTACTACCCTAAATTAATTCCTATCTTTATGTATCACAGATAGCTTACTTTTTTAATATATTATGATATTTGTTCGATGCCATGCAATAGAAGTAAAAAAATTGCTTATATATTTTATTGGAGATATTGTTATATCATGCCCTTTCTTTATGTTAAACATTTTTTAGAACTAATGGTTTGATGTAGGTGAACTACGATGTTAGTTGTGATTGAGGTTAACGCCATGAACGAGAATATTCAGACAAGACCAAGATCAAATCAGGGCAAGAGCATTACATCAAACTTCTTTCCTTTAGGAGGGAATTGTGGATATAACATTTACACAGAAAAATATTTGGTGGAAGGACAATTTGACGACCATTAGGTTGAATCATTTGAGAAACCAATGTTGTCAAAGGCGTTAGGCGCTCCAAGGCGATAGGAGTCCAAAACGCCTGAGGCGCTAGGCGCTTGACTAGGCGCTCGCCTGAGACAATCGAGGCGCTTTATATACTACATATATTTATGTAAATATAATCTTATATACCTATCCATACATATATGTATGTGTGTGTATTTATATGTATATGCATGTATTTTTTCAAAAAAATATTACACGTACACACACCTAAATTACAATCTAATATCAATCCAATATACATGTAAGTGTGTGTATAATTATTTATATAAACGTATATATGTGTATGTAAGTATATATTATGTTTGCAATTACAATACTTAAAACTAATTTAAATGTAACGTGTAAATAGAACTTCGAACTAACGTGTATAAATGTACATGTATATATAGAATTAAGGACTAACATGTATGTCTATATGTAGAATTATAGAATTAAGGACTTACATGTATGTGTATATGTAGAATTAATTATTAACATGTATAAATTACATCTAATATCAATCAAATGTATGTGTAAGTACATGTATATTTATTTATATATATACATATATGTGTAGTAATTAAACTAATATAAATATAACTTGTAAATAGAATTTAGAACTAACATGTATAAATGTATTGTATATGTAGAATTAAGGACTAACATGTCTGTGTTTATGCAATATTTATAAGTGAATGTCTATTACATGTATATATGTGTAGTACATGTAAATACGTGTACATGTGTATACATGTACATCTGTACATATGTGTATGCATGGATATGCATGCATATACATATGTTTACATGTATATGTGTATATGTCTATATATACATATATGTGATTGTATATATGTATAACGTTTTAAATTATAAAACTTATAATTAATATGCATGCGTAAATGTATGTGTATGTGTCTATGTAGAGCTTAGTGTGTATATGTATGTGTATTGCTAGTGTATGTATAGTGATGCATGCATTTGTATGCACATATATGTACTAACATGTCCAAATATTACTCAGAACTAATATTTATGCAACTTTAAATTTTTTAAAAAAAAAGGAAAAATACAAACAATTCAACAAAAAGCCCCAGTTTTGCTTCAGGCGCTCGCCTGAAGCGCCTGGCGCCTTAGGCCAGGCGCTCGCCTAGGCAACGCCTGAGGCAAAACGCCTCGCCTGAAGCAAGGCAAGGCGCCTAGGGCTCGCCTCGCCTCGCCTTAGCGCCTAGGCGAGCGCCTTTGACAACACTGTGAGAAAGTAGAGTTCATATTTAACACTCTCGAGGACATCATGTTGATAAGAAAGGCACTAATAAGAATCACTTCTCCCCACAACCTATTGAAATTTTTCGAAACAAATGAGCTTTTTGACTCGGAGTAGGCGTTTGTTCTTCATTTTTGCTATCCCATTCTACAAAGGAGTATAGTTGCATAAAGTCTCATAGATAGTTCCCATGTCACTGAAAGAATCATGTAATTGCAAATCATTTAATTAACTCGAGATATAGTCTTGAGCATTATCACATTTGAAGCACTTGACAACTATCATATATCGTGTCTCAAAAAGACAGAGGGTAAATTACAAAAGGGGCATCAACTATGCCTCAATTTCCAACTAAGGGGCTCATTTTTCAATTATAACAAAGAGGGGCCTGATCTTATATTTTTGTTTCAAATAGAGGCCTCTATAAGCTTCAATGACCATTATATGTCGACTCTAAACCCTTAAGTTGAAAGTTTAGGCCCCTATTTGTTACAACTGAAAAATGAGACCCCTGATTGGGAATCGAGGTATAGTTGGGACCCTTTTCTGTAATTTACCCAAATATAAATACAATTTTATAGGGTAAGAAACCTTATAATATTACTAATAAACGTACGAGAAATCATTATTAAATGTAATGAAGTGCTTATAGTTAGTAGGAGATGTAATATTAAATGTGTTTGAAACATCAAAATACATTGACTCAAACAATTCACTTGTATTATTCTCAGAAATAGAATAAGTGGTATGAGTATGCTTAGACTTAAAATAGACATGTCGGAGTAAACTCTTTGGTCTAAACATTATAAAGTAAAGGAAAACTCTTTAAGAAAACTATAAGAAACATGATATATGTGCTTGTATCAATGCAAAACCAGACAATAACTATCTTTCACATTTATTCTTTTTAAACAATAGTATTTAACACGGTTACAAGTCTGACTAATAGATGATACATGTCTTCTGAAACCAAACCAATCCAACTTTCCTTCATGTCACTAAGTCTTGCAATATTCAACGATCATTAGAGAAAATAGTTCACATTTCAACTCGTTGATTATCTTGCTAATAGAAAGAAAATTAAGGAGCATATCCCTGATATAAAGAGCGTTGTATATGATGAACTTGTCAAGAAGATAAAAAACTCCGTTCCCTTGAAAATGTAAGGTGAGATATATCAATAAGAATGACTCGGTTTGTAACATAGATAAGTTTATGATCTTTAAAAACTAAAAAGCGGTGCATCCCTAGTTACAAGGTCGATAGCACCACTATCAATTGTCCACTATGTATCATCAATAATACATTCATCATTACCTTTTATTCAAGTAACGACTGTAAGAGCGAATGGTTGTGATGGGTGTTATTAGAGTCTTCCTTCCAAAGTACTTATCTTGTTAACATAAGCCTGGAGTTCTTGAATTTGTACTAAAGTCCTAGACGTTTGAAGTCGGTAAACTTCATTCTCTGCTCTCCTATGATGTTGACTCTATGGCTCACAAGCACAAATCACTCAATATTCTTCATGTCATCATGAGAATTCATCTTCACAATCCTTTATGATTCTTCAACTTTGATCTAGTAGTAGACTTCAGGAATGTTGAAAGCAACCCCTCAATTGAGAATCTAATTCATGATATACTCGTATTCAGGGTTTGATCCTTCCAAAAAAAATAATGATGTCCTCCTCCACTCTTTTCCTCGGTAAAGTTTTTCTTATCATCGCTACACTTCCAGGACTCCTCGAAGTGGTAATCAAGTTTTTCCTATTTCAAAACAAGGGAGCCATAAAAGGCTACGACTAAAATCTTCCCCCAGACAAAGGCTAAATCTCCCTAGTGAGGTAAAAATGTATGCATGTTTATCTTCCTCATGCTATACATGTTCTCAAGGATCTGCCAGAAGTCCATGATAGTCTCTTCCTCGGTGTGCATATCACTTGAAATAACATGGACAATTTAAGTCTTCACTTGGTTGTCCTCAAAGTACCACTGTTTCCATAAGGAACCCTTCTCGTCAGGTTTGGTCTTGCTTCCCTTGTCATAGCCAACTCTACCTCTACTAA
Source organism: Ottelia alismoides (assembly GCA_037367405.1). Lineage (NCBI taxonomy): Eukaryota > Viridiplantae > Streptophyta > Magnoliopsida > Alismatales > Hydrocharitaceae > Ottelia > Ottelia alismoides. The sequence goes on from JAZKJV010006722.1 coordinate 130,469, forward strand.
CAATTGTTGTCTCAATGGCAATAGACTATATGAGGTAGTTATCCTTGGTCAACATTAAGTTAGTAATCCAGAATGGCTCTCCATCAACATCTATCATCCAATTAATTTTTTCCAATTTTCCCATTATCTATTGTCAGAAATGAGAGGATATCACTAATCAATCACATAAAGAAGCAAACCGATCACGCTCCATATAACAGAGAATTGATTGATTAAAGAAAGGGACCACTCAATCGTGACCAGCTCCTAAGCAGACAACCCCCACGAGTAATAGATCACTCATGGAGAGGTGATCAATCACACCCATTGTCTGGATGGTGCCTAGTAGATAGCTCGTATCGATCACTCTCGAAGCATAAAACAAAATGGAGGCTCCTAAAGCCTCCAAGAAGAGTGGATGTTCCTTTGCGAGAGATCTCAACAAGAAGTGTGAAAGCCTTGAACCACAAGAAACTAAATATGTGAAAACCCTTGGCATTTATCAATTACGCAAACAGCCTCCATAAGGATGCCTAATGCTTGTTTCGTTTGCCTCTGATATCATATAGAAATAAACAAACAAGAAAATCACATAAAACTTAAGCATTTGCTTGTTTAGGAAAAACCTTAAGTATTTATGTGGTAAACCCTTCTCAACGGAAGCGAAGAACCACATGTGGGGGCATTGTGGCGCTCATGGGCAACTAGGGTTGTCTATACTTTCTTAGATTGTAAAAAAGGGAGGATAAGTTACATATATAGTCCCATGAGATTCCGGATCATCATCTATGATCCATTAATCCACATGTAACAAAACAACTCAACAAATACATTTTAGGGCAAATCTTTAGCTATGGGGTTAGATTGAACACAATAAATTCCTAAATCAAATATATGGATGCTCCTCAAAATTCAATTCAGACTATCCAATTAGGAAAACAAAGGGTTTTTTAAATATATACCCCTAGAAATTAATGTAACTAATTATATATCCATTTAAACCCTGTAACTAGACATATAATCCTGAATACTATCAGCATATATACTCTTCAACCATCATTATATTAGTTGTGCATCATAGTACCATGCAGTGCACGCAAAAGAGATCATAGACAAAATCTGTATCATGACTGAAGAGGTATATATGCTCTCAATTTATAATATTGAAAGGCATATGTGTAATTGCAACACGTGCATGTGATATATACATAAGTTTACAGGGTTGTATATGTGAAAACCCATTAAAAATTGTTAGAAAATATAATGTGGAAGCGTATCAGAGATGAAAAGAATAAAACATTAGGAACGCGGGATTTAACATTGAACCCTACTCCTTAAGAAACGGGATGAAACCACGGGAGAACGCCTCAAAGGACTGATTTATGCATTGCACTTTCTCACTGGATACAGGGGTTTCGGGGCTTCTTATATAGCCTTCATAGATCCCATCACTGGTAGATGTGGGACTAAACTCATGGATGTGGTAAATGGACCATGGAGGGATCCATTTACCCATCAATACATATGTGACGCATACTCTAACAAAAACCAATAAATGTGTGATAGGTCCAGCATATATTCTTTTTTAAAAAAAAGGTCCAGCATATTAATCATATAATATCACACACAACAGGTTAAAGAAAGTCCTTATAAGGGGGAAAACTACAAAGAAAAATATCACTACTCCCAACTCGAAAAGACTGCTACCAATTAAATAATCACTAAAGGGAAATGCACCTCTGGTCCAGTAGAACCAATCAGTTCAAATGTTTCTAGGTCCCAAAATCTAACAGTCCTGTCAGCAGATCCTGTTAAAAAACAAATGGTTGGTTTATTATTTCATCAAATAGTATATAACCAAGCACATACACAAGCAATCTAAAAGTAGATTCCGTCCACGGTATATCTATATACATTGTTACTATGTCTCCATTTTAAGATCATGAACCAGATAAAGAAATCAGAGACCAGCAATGTGGTACCGGACAGATAAATCACGTGGATAGAATTCAGCAATACATTACAATATATATGATTCCTGCTGAATTGTTTTGCAGTGTAAAAACATGATGAACTACAATTCGGAATATCAGTTAGAATATCGCATTGTATAAAACAAGAAAGAGAGAGATTGCCGGTGCCAACAAGGAATGATGATCATGTTCGATAGGAAGTAGTGTGTGAGACATTTACATCATAATAAAAGAATTCCCTTTTTGGTTTTTGTTGACGCATATAGAATAACTGTACCTCTTTGTTATTTTATTTTTCATGTTATTCTCTTTATGTAATTTACCCATAGGCTACTCTCCTATATAAGAGAGCCTAGGGCTTATGGAATAGATCATCTCATTCATTTTTCCCAACATGGTATCAGAGCGACGGTCCTAGACCGGAGTTCTCGAAACCCTAACCCTACCCACCCCACCCGCCGGCCCTATCTCTCTCTCCCTCGATCGGCGTGCCTCCAACACCGCCGCCTCTCCTCCCTCGCGCGTCGATCTTCTCCAGCACATCTTCTCCGGCGCGCCTGCGATCTTCGCACATCTTCTCCAGCACATCGATCGGCGCGTCAATCGCCTGCGCATCTGCGCAACTGCGCACAGGCGCACATGCGCATCTGCGCACAGGCGCACCTGCGCCTACGCCGCCTGCGCACAGGCGCACCTGCCACAGGCGCACCTGCGCACGAGGTAGCGCATCTGCGCCTACGCCACGAGCGCGCATCATCTCCAAGCGCACCATCTCCAGTGCGCCTGCGCGTGAGGGGCTCCATCTCCAGTGCACCTGCGCGTGAAGGCTACATACCGCGTGTGCATACTGTGTGCATCGTTGTCATTCCTGTGCGTGTGCGGATTGTAGCACGCGCAAATTCATGGGGATAGTTGCTTGAGGTCTACACATGCAACTAATCCCGTCTATGTCATTGTAGACAAAGATTATCTCTTGTCATTCGCTCCAGTCTTCCGTCTCCAGTATGTCAGAAAGCAAGGCAGATATCCCGTCTATTGGCGCGTTTCGTGGTCCAGCCCATTGTCAAGATGGATGGTACGAACTATGAACTGTGGGCAATGCAGTTCATGAGTATGATGAAGTCTACAGGTAAGAAGCACATTCTTACCGAGCCCGAGCCTGCAGAGAAGACTGGAGTCCATGCCTCATGGGAGGCCGATGATGCATATGCCAAGGTGTGGCTATCTGGCACATTGGCTATTGAAATTGCCAATGACATTCTACATCAACCCACAGCCAAAGACATGTGGGATATCCTGGCAGCGACATATTCTCAGGCGAAGAACGAGACGAAGATCCTGCAACTACAACATGATATATTCACAATAAAGCAGAACGGTCGTCCTTTACATTCTCTCTATACATCACTGTGAGGGATGTTCGAGAAGCTCTATAGCTTCATGCCTCTTACCGCCACGCCGGAACAACAGAAGACATACAGGAATGCGACGATGGTGGGTGTGTTTCTCGCTGCACTTGATCCAGAGTATGAGGCAGCACGTTCTCAGATTTTGGCGGACTCGACTATTCCTCCCACGGAGGAAGCTTTTCACAGATTGAGTAGGATCACAGTGCCTTCAGCAGCTGCGAGTCAGAATTCCTCAACTATGGCGGCCAACAGAGGCCGCGGTTTTCATCACCAGGGCCGTGGACGTACTCCTCGTGGAAGGGGTGGCCGCACTAGGCCAACATGCTCATATTGTCACCGAGTCGGACATAATGAAGACACATGCTACTCGAAGCATGGATTCCCTGCATCTGCACGAGCCGCTGAGCAGATAGAGCCCCCATCTGCTGCTACACTGGATCAACGATTTGATGATCTAGTTGCCCGCCTCAGGGGCATTATCCCACCATCTGGTCCAGCACCGACTACAGAGAGTCATACTGATGCTGCTGCTTCTGCCTCTGCCTCTACTAGTACTTCAGGTAGTACACTTGCACTCCACAGTAGTAGATCTGATACATTGCCATGGATCATGGACTCGGGCGCTACACATCATCTATGTGGCGACCAGAGTCTACTTACAGGATACACTCAGAATTCCTCCAGGACGGACAGTGGTGATTGCCAATGGCACGCACTCCCCTATCACGGGTCAGGGGGAGATTAGATTGTCATCTTCTATGCAGCTCAAGAATGTCCTACATGCACCGCATTTTTCTATAAATCTGTTGTCAATTAGTCAGATTACGAAGGATCTCCATTGTCGAGCTATTTTTGATCCATCTTCTTTGATTTTTCAGGACATCCGTACGGGCAACGTGATTGGTCATGGCTATGAGCAAGGAGGCCTTTACCGTCTGAACCAGACCCCATTTGCCGGAACCACATCTTCTCCTGCTGGACAAGTATCTCCTCTCCTGTGGCATCTGCGTTTTGGTCATTTACCGCTTCAGAAGTTGCGTCTAGTTCTACCCTATGGTCTCTCTCACACACCTATCCAGTGTGAGGCATGTCAGTTGGGAAAGCATCACAGGTCGTCTTTTCCCAGTAGTCAAGGTCGGAGTAGTAGCTCCAAGTTTGAGTTGTTTCATGTCAATGTCTGGGGTCCGAGTCATGTTCCCGATCATCAGGGACACAGGTTTTATATTGTATTTGTGGATGATTTCTCTAGAGCGTCATGGGTCTTTCTAATGAAAAATAAATCTGAAGCAGGAAATATTATTATCCACTTTCTTAATGAAATTCAAAATATTTTTTCCACATCTGTCAAGATTGTGAGAAGTGATAATGCCTTAGAGTTGTGCACCAACACTCTAACCAATTACTACTCCTCAAAAGGAATTATTCACCAAACATCTTGTGCTCATACGTCTCAACAGAATGGGGTTGCTGAAAGAAAACACCGTCACCTTCTTGATGTCACAAGGTCACTTCTTATTCAGAGTCATGTTCCGTACTCCTACTGGGGTGATGCAGTCCTTACTGCATGTTACCTAATCAACCGTATGCCTTCGTCTGTCTTGAATGAACAGATTCCTTTTTCACTCATTTACCCTGACAAGGATTTGTCCATTCTTACCCCTCGTGTGTTTGGGTCAGTCGCATTTGTCCATCAGTTGTCGCCTGGTACTGACAAGCTCTCTCCTAGGGCTGTCAAGTGCGTCTTTGTGGGGTACTCCAGAACTCAAAAGGGGTACAAGTGTTTTGATCCTGTGCGTCGGCGGTATATGATCAGTGCAGATGTTACATTTTTTGAATCTATTATGTACTTTTCAGAATCTGGAAACATGCAGCTACCACCTATATCTCATGATGCCGTATTCATGGCACCACCACCACCATTGCCACAAACAACACCACCGTCACCACCACCGCCACCGCCACCACCACCGCCATCGCTAGTATCCCCGCTACCATTCCATTACACCCGCAGGCCTCCTCCAGCTCATGGTCCTGACCCGTCAACTAGCTCGCCTATAATATGTAATGAAAATATTAATGTTGATGGATCTGACGACATTTCTCAGCAGGATGCATTACAGGAGCATGGTGATAACACAGATGATCTGGATGTTCCAATTGCTCTACGCAAGCCGAAGAGAAGCTGTGTCAAATATCCATTATCAGCAGCTGTGTCTTTTGAGAGGCTATCTGGAGACTTCAGGACGTTTGCATTGGCACTTTCAGCTACAGACATTCCACGGAATCATCATGATGCTCTGCAGGATGCTAGATGGCGGCTAGCAATGGAAGAAGAGATGGCGGCACTTCAGTCTAGAGGAACCTGGAGTTTGGTTCCTATACCTCCAGATGTCAGCCCGGTGAGTTGCAAATGGGTGTTTACAGTTAAGCACAATGCAGATGGTTCCATTGACAGGTACAAGGCACGCCTGGTTGCACGGGGCTTCACACAGACATATGGGGTAGATTACCTTGACACATTCTCCCCTGTGGCGCGTCATTCCACTCTACGGATCCTGTTATCAGTTGCAGTTGCTAGAGACTGGCCACTTTATCAACTGGACGTGAAGAATGCCTTTCTGTATGGCGACTTGCAGGAGGAAGTCTATATGCAACAGCCACCTGGTTTTGCTGTTGAGGGGGAGTGTTCCAAGGTTTGCAGATTACATAAGGCCATCTATGGCCTTAAGCAGAGCCCTAGAGCATGGTTTCAGAAGCTTTCAGACCTCTTTGAGAAACAAGGATATAAGCGCTCCAATGCTGATCATTCCTTGTTTGTACAGAAGACGGCTAGAGGTATCATTGTAATCATGGTTTATGTTGATGATATCTTGATTACAGGTGATGATGACCAGGGCATTAAGCAGGCAAAGGAAAGGCTGGGGACCGAGTTTGTCACCAAGGACTTGGGAGTCCTTAGATATTTTCTGGGGCTGGAGTTTGCTAGAAATCCATATGGATTAGTCATGTCACAGAGGAAGTATGTTACAGATCTACTGAGTGAGACAGGTATGCTAGGGTGTCGACCTGCTACGACACCAATGGATCCTAGCATGAAGCTGTATGATGATGACACAGAAGAGGTGGATAAGAAAAGGTACAGAGAACTGGTAGGCAAACTACTGTATGTCACGATCACTAGACCTGATATATCATTTGCAGTGAGTCGTGTGAGCCAGTTCATGGAGCAACCACGTCAGGCCCATATGGATGCAATACACATGATTCTGAGATATTTAAAATCATCTCCAGGTGCAGGCTTGCTATTTAAGAAAGGAAAGGAGATCTCTATCACGGCATGTGCGGATGCAGACTATGCAGGATGCCCCAAGGACAGGAAGTCCACATCAGGATTTGCAGTCTATGTTGGAGATGCTCTAGTTTCGTGGAAGAGCAAGAAACAGACAGTGGTAGCTAGATCCAGTGCTGAATCCGAATACAGGGCTATGGCCCAGGCTAGCACAGAAATGATGTGGGTGAAATCCTTACTTGCAGATCTATGTCTTGATATACCTCTTCCTATGATGTTGGAATGTGACAATCAGGCCGCCTTGTTCATTGCAAATAACCCAGCCTTTCATGAGAGGACCAAGCACATTGAGGTCGACTGTCACTACATACGTGACATGATTCAGAAGGGGTTCATTGCTACATCTCACGTCACATCAGAGAATCAGACTGCTGATATTTTCACCAAGGCATTACTTAGAGGCCCATTCCAGAAGTGTGCGTCCAAGCTGAGCATGATTGATATCTATGCTCCATCTTGAGGGGGAGTGTTGACGCATATAGAATAACTGTACCTCTTTGTTATTTTATTTTTCCTGTTATTCTCTTTATGTAATTTACCCATAGGCTACTCTCCTATATAAGAGAGCCTAGGGCTTATGGAATAGATCATCTCATTCATTTTTCCCAACAGTTTTTTATGTTTTATTAGCAGAAGTCCAAGCATTTGTGCTCAATAGCATAGAATAGGGTAAAATAAATATTAAGGCGTGCATATTAGCTGATATGGCACATTTTAAATTCCAAACAATCTAATACAGGTGCTGACAGCTATTGTCTCATTTTTTCCCCACAACTAACAAGAAAAAATTGATGTTAGAAACAACACCATAATGCAAAAACTAACAAGCAGCTACATCAGAGATAAAGCCTAACCTGTAGCCAGGAGAAACTCACTGGGGTGGAAATCTATGCATTGAATTTGACCTCCATGGTTCTTAAATTCATGTAAAATTTTTCCAGCAGTAAGATCCCAAAGCTGTTAATGTGAATCCATGAGAAAAGGGTAGAAATTCAAAATGTAACAAAAAAAGACTCATAACGGGTGTAAACAGATTGGGTGTAGAGTGGAACCCAGTATTTCAGATTGTATCAATTTCCAGGTTAAGGTAATGCTTACAGAAAAGGGTGTCTCAGGACTAAAAAATGCATTCCATATTCTTAACACTGGAGTCTAGAACACAATCAGATTGAATTAAAAACATTTCATACTTTCAAGAATAAATAGTGGATAATCCAGTAACATGGATGATAGGTATAGCAGTTACAAATGGATGGCAAAATGCAGCTAAAGCAAATCAACCGTACTGATAAATTGTAGGGGTTATGGAAAAAAGAGTGCACATGTAATGCTACATATATACAGCATATTACACAAGGAATAGTTGTGTTTAAATATTGATTTTTTACAAATATGAAAGACCATGTTCTTGTGTTCTCCCATATAAATAGAAACTTGATATCCACGAAAGTGCAGTTATGAACTCTATTCTCCCATTGAATCAGCCAATAAGAGAGCAAAAATACCTCGATATTGTCTGCATACATCTCAACTTCTACTTATTACATGGAAACAACAGATGGCATCCACATGTTACCTTCACAACATTGTCTTCCCCACCAGAAACAACCCACCTGCCATCCGGTGTAAATTGGACAGCATTTATCCCTCGAGTATGTCCCTTATATGTGTGAATGCATCGTTTCTTTCTCATATCCCAAATCTTCAAATTCGTATCAAGTGAACCAGAAGCAAGGAACTCTCCAAAAGGATGGAAATCGATGGATAAACAATTTGATCTATGGCCTGTAAATGAGCGCATAACTACATGCAGAACATGAAAATTTTAGCAAGTCAGTGTATTCTGCATTCTCAAGGCAGACGAATGGACACCCAAAAATAGAAAAGCCAGACATACTCTTTGCCTCCTCCAAGTCCCATAACTTTATTGTGCCATTGGCAGCACCCCCAGCCAGATGAACTTCGGAAGAATCAAAGCTTACAGACTCAACGGCACTTGTATGACCAGATAAACTCTGTCCAAATTCATTAACATGACATAATTAGCATCAAAACAGTTCTTTACAATAGAGGACTCATTTTCATTGCGACCATGGTTCCAATACCATGAAATTATTCATATAACTGATCATCAGTATTTAGCTTGATTAATCGGTTTACTCTACAATGATATCTAATCACAACTCTGATATGAAATTATGTTCCGAGTATTTCCTCTACATGAATATAGGCTATCTTGGCAAAAAAAGATTTTACTAATGCTCCAACGGTATTGTCATATGTTAAGTGACTCCATGGATTCCTTTTTCATTTTTATATAATTAGAACAGAACAAAAATCTGTAGCAGTCTAACTAAAACATGTCACGTTAAACTGCACTGAAACAAATGAGCCTAAAGGAAATCTATAAATCCAAACTACATTGCTGCAAATCCAAATGGTTCTAATGTAAAACTGACCAAAATCGCGTTGGGCTTTCCAATGGACCAGAGATTGACCTTGTGATCTTCCCCACCAGTAGCAAGAACTCTAGATGTCTTCCTCCCAATCTTAAGACAGTTAACACTGGAAGCATGAGCAACAAACTCCTCTAAACCAACATCAATTAAGGAACAATCACATTTCTCAGATCCCAACAACAGAGTATGAACACCAACAAAAAAGCAAATTTTAAAAACATAAGGATACGTAGCTTATAAGCACGCTTGCCTGCGGCCATTGGGCGTCGATCAAAGGAACGGGGAGTTACCATGTTCGCAAGATGCGATCTTTCAAAGAGGCGAGGCTATGGTGGGGCTTCATTGGTGGTTATAGCGGCGGTACCTGACGGTGTGCCGACATGGATGGGTGTATGTTGGGTGTGCTTTGAAGTGTTTCGTTGGTGTGGGATTAAAACCTGTGGGTCTTTGGTGGCACCGGAGTTATTTGATGTGATTTATGTGGTAATTTGGTGTGGAAGAACCGAAGAAGGAAATGGGAAGGAGGACAGTGGAGATCGCTGTGGTGAGGAGCGGAGAGGAACCGGGAGGATCGGAGAAGAAAATTCGAATTTTTGAAGCGCCGATAGGGACAGCCAATAAATTCGGAGAAAAGAATAAAGAGACGCTAATTTGGGAAAAAAGAGAAGGTGAAATCATAAAATAAGAGAAAATATTTATTTATTTACTTACTTGCTTCATTATTAATATGGCAAAGTAAAAAGACTCGATTTTGAAATAGATAAACACTATAATTGAGAAATAATGGATGGTGTATTCACAATGTGACTACTTTATCATATGATAACTTAACCTGGGATACAGTTATCCCACAACCTAACAAGACCTTATAGATGATGTGTTTTTTTCAAGTGTGGTAAAAGCAAGCTCAATCATGTAGTACAAGGAACATTAACCGATAAAAAAGATGTGGGCCATCTAAGTAAAGTGGGTGAAGTTTATTTAGTGAGGCAAGCTATTCACTAGATGTGTCAATCAAGCGCTAAGTCTATGTGTCAATAGAAATTTGTATCTATATTCGTTGTGTAAAAGGAGGATCCTAGGTTTCCTTATATAGATGGAGTCTTAGGGTTAGGGTTACACAATAGGGTGACTTCTAGATAGTGAGTACCCTAGGATATTCCTAGAGTTGGGGTTATCAATCAACTTTCGGCGCTCCCTTTCAAGCTCAATCATGCTCAGCTTGTCGCAACATTTCTCGTATTGTTGCACATTAGAAGCTTGGTTAACATATCTACAATCTGCTTTGTAGGTGATACATTGCGAGTACAAAGCAACCCTCTTTGTAGCAGATCTTGAGTGCAGTGGCAGTCGATTTTCACGTATCTGGTGCATTCACGGAACATAGGGTTGTTGCCTATATGCATTGTTGCACGATTGTCGCATCTAAGTTTCATGGTATTGCTGGGAGTGATACAAAGATCTGTGAGTACGAATCTAATCCATACTAGTTCTGTGGTAGCCTAAGCAATGGCTTTGTATTCACTCTCACCACTTGAGCGGGACAACACTGCTTGTTTCTTGCTCCTCTAAGTGACATGGTTTCCTACTAAGTAAGTGCAGAAACATGTATTAGATTTTCTGTCTATCATGCATCCTCCATAGTCTGCATCTGAATAAGTCGTAAGCTCAAAGATGTTGCCTTTGGTGAAGAGTATCCATTTCCCAAGAGAAGACTTGATATTCCTTAGAACCATCAAGCATGCATCAAAGTAGGTGGAAAGTAGGAGAGTCCACAAACTGGTTTAGTTTCCCAACAGAAAGAGATATGTCTACTCGAGTGATGGTGATATGGAGTCATTTTCCCACTATACGGATGTATCGACTAGTGTCTTCAATCTCTCTTGACTCTTAGACGCATCCCTTTGATTCGTTGGTATCTTTGTGGACTTTGATCCTAGCATACATGTTTCCTAAAGCAGATCAATTGCATACCTTCATTGTGACATGAGTAAACCTTGCTTGGACCTATCCATTTCAATCCCCGAAAAGTATTTAGTGGTCACAAATCTTTGATCACAAATTGTTATGCTAGCTGCTTCTTAACTTCTAGAATATCATCAGAGTCATCTCTTGTGAGGATAATATCATCCACATAGATAAGCATTGTCATTGACCCTTTTCTATTCCTTCTTATGAATAAAGAATGGGTAGCCGAAGATCTAATGAGATCTAGATTTTGTAGCACTTTTTACAATATATGAAACCAGGCACCGAAGATCCAGATTCTCTACTTGAGTCATAAATGGACTTGCCTAAAAGGCAAACCTTTTGGCACTCCCATTGAGCCTCGAAGCCTGGAGGTTGATGCATGTATACTATTTCCAAAAGGTCATCATATAGGAATGCATTCTTTACATCAAGCTGGTGTAAGGGCCAATCAATCTGCATTGTAACTGCCATGAGAATTCGTATAGAGGATAGGCGAGACACCAGAGAGAAATTTTCACATAAATCAACACCATAGGTCTGGTAAATCCCTTTGTTATTAGTTTTGCCTTATAATGAGAGATTGTGACATCTGGATTGTACTTTACTGTGAACACCTATTTTGAACCCACTATCTTGACGTTGTCACATGGGTCTACAAATGTCTATGTGTTGTGTGAGATCAAAGCGGCCATTTCTTCCTCCATTTCCAAGCTACATCTAGACTTTCGAAGGGCCTCGATATGAATGCGAGGAATAAATGTATCAGACATCGCCTTAGCGAACTATCTGTAGGAGCCAAGCCCAGAAAAAGACAACGCAATAGAGTTAGGATGTTTGGTACACATGTACCGAGAAGGGCATTGTCATGTCCCGTTCCTCAGAGCTATTAGTGGATCAACTTCAGCATCAACTGAATTGTTGGCGGTACTTGTGTCTATATACATGGACATAGCAGGGCTATTAATTTGTAAAGACTAGTATTGCATAAGTCGATATTCAATATTCAGTCGGAGGGGTCACTGAATAGAGAATAATTGGTATTCGGTCAACTATTCAGAATTATTCAGTTTTTTATTTTTTAACTATTTTGAATATAATATTTAATTCCGATATATATGTATATATATACATATATGACCATCAATTAACAATAATCCATGATAAAAGTACCAAATAGCGAGATACGTATATGAATCTTTGACATTTCTAGTGATATTGCTATAAATGGTAAGCCTTCGGAATTAAAAAATAAAAATAATATAATACAAAATTCGGCAGTCAGTCAGCCAACGGAATAGTCAAACCAACTATTCGATCAAGCTGATTATTGGCTGACACCGCATAGTCAAACCAATTATTCAGTATAGTGCTGACTATTGCAACACTAGTAATGACTTTGTTGAAGGACATACTCGAGGAGATGGTGTAGGCTCAGAAGGGGTGTCTCTATAGAGTAGTGGCCATGTAAAGATCATCCTATGAAATGGGTACAAGAAGAGCAGCATTGTAGGTAGGTGGTGGAGTAACATGTGTACTGAACCTGGAGTAGTACGGAAGCATCTCAAAGAAAGTGACATCTACATTGACGTAATGCTTTCTGGAGGGGTTTGTAGTATCTATATCCTTTCTAATTCCTAGCATATCCTACAAAAAAACACATTTCACTGCTCCAGCAGCAAATTTGTACCTTATAGGACCAAGAATATGAATAAAGGTCACACATGCAAAAACTTTAGAAGAACATGAACACAACCTTTCCTGGGAAGAGGACCTCAATATGTAACTTCTCATCAATGGAGGTGGATGGAATTTTGTTTATAAGATATGTAACGATAAGGACTGCATCACTCAATAAGTAGAGGGAACATGATAGCCAATCAAGAGGGTGCGCGCAGTCTCAAGGATATGTTGATGTTTACGCTCATCCACTCCATTCTATTGAGAAGTGTGAGAACAAGTAGTCTAGTGTAAGATTTCATTTACGGAAAAAAGGATTGCATGTTATGGGAAAGAATCTCCATATCATTAAAAATCAACTTTTTAATTTTGATTTGTTGTTGTAGTCGGGCAATATAATTACTATAAAAAATGATCACATCGAGGAATTGATATGGAAGATTAATCCTCAATGTGATCGAAATTTATTTATTTTACTTGAGTAAGTCCCGAGGACGAACTCAGGGAGGTAATGTGAGAGTCTAGTATTAATTATTAAATAATCTAGGAAATCAGATTTTTCAAAAGAGAAAAAATGAATTATTTTTGGTGTTTTTGTCTTTTTAAGCTTGTTATGGGTTTTACAAACAGAGATGTAATTAATTCAACGAGAAAATATGATGCATGAATTTTCGAATATTTTAATGCAAGCAATAACTCTATGCTATGGGATGAAGAATAAAATGCAATATTTTTGTGAATTTTAAATGACATGCAAAATGATGCAAACTAAAATAGATGCCAATAAAACAAGCCAAGCAGAATAGCTAAGATCAAGCAAGTCAATTAATTAGCACAGATCCCAATGATCGTAACAAATAATTATTCAATTAATGTGCATATATTTCTCAGATTAATGTCCCCAAATTTCACAATATATTAAGCAAAAAATATCAATAACAGAAAGTAGAAGGGCTCATGAAATCAAATAAACTCCTTGATCAATTAATATTCCAATAATGTCTCCCAAGATAGATCACAATGTTCTATGATAAATTGAAGTCAGGGACTTAAACATAATAAAAATAAAGAAATGTTTGCAGTTATACCATTCAAAGGGGCATTCTTGTATTTATCCAGAACCAGACAAGCTCTTATGCAATTTACCCCCACGTGGGGGTGTTTTTGTAATTTCTAGAACTAGGAGGGGTCGTATGTAATTTACCTGGATCATACATGCAATGCACATAACCAGGACCTTCTGGTTATTTTGGAATTGTATGGGGGCTGGACAACCACGTGGTAGCTATTGGTGCTTCGGTAAGTTCCGAAGCGTAAGGTTTGGGGGTCGACACATGGGTCTACCTACGTCGTCGATGAAGCCCGATCTGATGGTCATCTTTTGGGCGAAGATGAACGGTGAAGATCGAGCTTGTTCTTGATCGTGCGTACCCTATAGCTCTGACATGGGAGGAGGATCTTTTTCGTTGTTGCTAGAACTATTGGTTGTTGCATGGTCGAGAGAGGTGGGCGGAGGTTCTCCAGGAGAGGTAGCGGTGGAGAGGAGCACAAGCGGTTGTCAAGGGTGGCGTGAGAGGAGCATAGGACGAAAGAAGAAAGGAGCAGAATGAAGAAGGAAGATATGAAGATGGAGGAAGTGAATAGGGAGTATCGCATAGAAGGTCGAGGAGTGGCAACTCAACTCTATTATCGCCTAAATCCACGGCAAATATGGTGAAGCTCGGCTACGTCCTAGGAGATGCATCAGCATGAGGACGATGGGTCCCTCATGGATCTCGCATCGATCGAGGTTTTGGCCGTGAGGGTGGGTCACTGTTACCGACCCTCCTCAATCTCTCTCCCTTCCCTCTCTCTCATGTTGATAGACAAACCGAGATGGTAGATATTAGCATGCTAGGAAGTGCGGTGGCGACTGGAGGAGCTACGAGGCAGAGTGGAGGCAGCCGAAGAAGGGCTTCGCGAGGCAGCGGTCAGGAGGTAGGAGGCATCGATGCACATTGAGGTGTGAGGAAGAGGACACGTGCTAGGCACGTGTAATGAGGTGTGAGGAGAAGAGCATGTGCTTAGCATGTGAGGAGAGAGAAGAGACGAGGGAGGGTGGACCAAGAGCCAGGTGGCTCCAGTGATTGTATGCTACATGGTGCGATGTTGACCAAGTTTGACCAATGCAATATAGTGTAGAAATAACTAGATTAGAAATATCAAATGACCTCATATGTGTAAATGCCCAACATGAAAAATGAAGATCTTAATGCAAGATATAATGTTCATGAAGGACTCATATGCCAACAAAATGTAGAGTGGAAGATGTGCATTTTTTGGTGATATTTTATGTATATAAAATATCAATTTTTTTAGTTTTATAATTTTTATTTGATTTTCTGTAGATGAATAATGCATGCAAAAATCAAACATGATATGAAATGATGCAATGGACTTAAATGTGATTTTTTGGATTTTTGTTGATTAAGTTATTGTCAGAATAAATTAGGGGAGTGGATTATGCACAAGTAGATTGGGTCAGTACAAGTCAAAATGTGTCTTTTTTATTTATTTTCTGATTTTTTATTTTGAATTTTACGTAAATTTATTAAAGTAACAAATAAAACAAAAAATGAAAAGGAAAATAATAAAAAAGAATGAAATATTCACATGAAAAGATAGGTCAAAATCAACACATATGTACAATGCACGGTTGAGTCTCAAAACTCAATCTTCAC
This sequence comes from Ottelia alismoides, assembly GCA_037367405.1. Classification (NCBI taxonomy): domain Eukaryota; kingdom Viridiplantae; phylum Streptophyta; class Magnoliopsida; order Alismatales; family Hydrocharitaceae; genus Ottelia; species Ottelia alismoides. The sequence continues at coordinate 146,006 of JAZKJV010006722.1, forward strand.
AAATGAACTCTGATTCTTTTGAATTTCGTCTAGGTTTGTAGATTTGAATATACATTAATTCAAAAGTGAATTGATACATTTGGACACTATGTGAGAGAGATATCAATGTTTACAATTTTTTTGTCATGAAATTAGAGTTTGGGATTATTTTGAATATGTAAAAGTTAGCATTTATTAGGATTTTGCATGAATTAAGGTTACTAATATGTACACAATGAAGTTGGTTTCATGTCTATTTGACTTATCATGAATTAATTTAAAATGCAGGAAGTTAGATGAAAAATATGAAGATGAATATGAATGCATAAATGAATGCTAATTTATGCAAATTATTTACAAGTGCATGAAAGTTAGTTTTATGAATATAACATATGAATGCATCTAGTTTCTCGAGACGAAGCTCTATTTTCAGCTAATTAGAGTGATCAATCATAGATTCATCGACCCCTTGTACTTAAACCTTGCTCGTCCCCGAGCAATAAAAAATGAAGAGGTGAAATGAGATTGGGTTCCATACCAAGATCATGAGCAAAAGGTGAAAATGGAGCTAGACCCAACCTTTGGATTAATAGTCTGGGTAAACTCCTGTGAGAATTAGGGTTTTAAAATCAACGGCTTCCAAGTTCGACACAATTGTAGAGCTTCATCTCAGAAGTCATCTTAGATCAATCCTCCTCCCAAAGCATACCCCACGAACATTTGAACAATTATCTCGTGTGTGTGAAGGGTGTTAGCTCTTCCCAACCAAAATGCCAGACTACTACGCAAACATCTCCTCCAATAACTCGTCCTCGAGGAGTCAGGTATTTACTCTAAGTTTAGGCATGTGTTAGTTTACAATGAATATAGGGGTAGAAGATTTTTAGAAGAAGGAGAGAAGAACTGAAGCGTGATCGGAGTAGTCTCTTCTCTTGTGAAGCTTGGCCAATGTCCAGTGTACTCAACCAAGATATGTAGGCTATCTGAAGCTTGGACCTTTGTAGTCAAATATTTATTTGGTAGTTGGCTTCTTTTTGTATGCCTTTTTGATTCAGGAATCTTTTTGTGCATCGACTGATATACAATCTTTTGTTCCACCTTTGTTTTGAGGTCTTAGAAAAATTATGCTAGTAATCCATTCCTCATCTCCGGTAGTTATATGTCCACAATACTAGAAAAGAGACTCACATAGTCTTCCAACACCCCATCTGAGTTGAGCTAAGTGCATAGTGCTAGAGTACATATTAATTCCCTATTCAAGAGTCGTACCCAGAATGAGGCGACCAGGTTAGACACTAAGAGTCGAATTCTAGACATTGTCACACGAAACTCAAAGAATTAAGTCTATGACCTGAAGCTTCTAAAATCTCATTTCTCGATGAAGTTCCTCTAAAAATTAGGTGGATTAAGGCCAAGTCAAGACCACTCTCGGTTTTTGCTCATAACCCGGTTCATAATCCAAGGTTTTTCACTAATACAAATGCATGAAATGTTGAATGGTGTGCAGGTTCATGAGATGCAAACTTTTTTTTGTGTGTCATTTTGAATTTTGTTTTTTGTGTGTTTTATTGTTTTGTGATTTTTCTTTTTTTTTCTTTTTCTTTTTTGAATAATTCTATTCGCATTACTTGCATTGAACAAATTTCTACGCATGAGACAAATTTTCTCAAGTTTTACAAAAATTACCCGCACCCCATGTTAGTTGTATATACATAATATGATACCATTTAGTATGATGCAATGCAAGATATGTACACGAATGTGACTCACTCCCCCTGTACTTAGAGTATACTAAGTATAGAAGTATGCAAAAGAAGAGGGAAGAGAGGTAGAAGTCAGTCGTCCCCCGATACTAAGGCTCTTGGTCAGCCTAAGTATAGAGGAGAGAAGAAGTGGGGCGATCGAGGACAAGAAGAATGAAAGTGGATATAAACAAGGTGGGCATCAGTTCCCACTATACTTAGGCATTTACCTAAGTATAGAAGAAGTACAAATACCGGTGAGATCGGAGAGAAGGTGTCGATGTTCAAGGAGGTTTTTGGCATATTTTTAGTCAGGCATGTGGTGGGGGGAAATATGAAAATGAAGAATTTGTGATGTAGAAGATTCTTAGCCATCGTCAGATTCATCCTTAGAATAGTCGTGTTTAGTGGAGGCTCTCCAACTGATTTTTCTGTGCGGTTTCTTACTCACTTGGTCAACCGACTCAACCTCGAACAATGGGTACTCTAATAAAACGGTATCCATCTGGCCATATCTAATCACCCCGGTCTGTGTACTATACCCTGGGGTGGAGTCCTCTGAATAGTTCATGTCTATGGTGATGTACCTAGTCTGTTTGCTAAAACCTAAAGAAAGGAGACGAGAAGAACTGGAGTGCTTAATCCCTCCACTAGCAACCAGACTAGAGGATGTGGCCCTTCCTAACTGAGTATGTGAAATGATGGCCATCAGTTCTTCATTAGATGAATAACCATGCATGTTGTATATCTCCTGTAAGGTCAGTACACATCCTGGGTATATGATGGTGCTTGGAGTCGGTTTTAGCTTTATCAGCTCAAGTGTCGGATCACAATAATGATCAAGGAAGTCCGAAATAACTATTTCCAGGTTTGGTGACTTGGATGTGTCTAGGTCAAGCTCATTCACCTTGGTAGCAACATGGGTAGCCTCAACAATCGGATCCTTAGGTGTTGCTCTTAGGGTTGTGTCTGGAGTATGTGAAGAGGTTTGTTCTCATGAAGGGTCTGTCTTGGTGGTTTCCTCTTTGTCACGACTATCAGTTTCATGTTCGATTGTCTTAGGGTCAAGTGTGTCCTCGAGAGTTTGATCATTAAGGTTCTGGTTCAGAAATTTTATGCCTTGAGTCTCACAATCAATAGCCGCTCTAGCATAGGCTAAGAATGGCTTTTCCAGAATGATGGAAGATTCAAACAACTCTCCTTAGCGCTCAATGTCCAGAACAATGAAGTCCACTCTATGTTTGACACCTTGGAAGCTCATGACGACTGTAACAATTCCTCTCGGTCTTTTCGTGCAACGGACAGGAAATTGAATGATCACTCTAGTCTTTCTGAGCGGTCCGAGTTCGAGTCGATAAAATACGGGCTTCAGGAGGATGTTTAGTTATCATCAATCTGAACATGGGTAAACTCAGTGTTCTCAATTTCACAAGTAATCCTAGTCAACCGTTTGACTCTGTGACTTTTACTCTTTTGGGTTATTACCATTGAATTGGCCATAGCGATTAAATGATATTCAGTTATGGATCTTTTCTTGCCCGTCTTCTTAGGTGATAATCGACTCTTCATAAATCTCTAAATATCAGGTACGTACTTGGTGAATCTACGATTCTCATTCTTTAGTCTTTTATTTTAGCATTATCTTTTAGCAAAACCATCTGTAAATACTTGTAATTATAATAAGTTAACTTTGTGCATGCTCTTGTTAATATCTCATAATTAACACATATTTTCCAAAATAAAAGAATAAAGAGAAAAGAAAAAGAAAGATGTATTTTGAATAAATACAGAGTGACCCAAACCCCAAGAGAAGGTCAAGACTTGACCTGATCGTAAAGAAAATAAGTAGAGAGAGATACGGGTACACTATGTATTGTACTTATCATCTATACTTGTACAAAATATTTATTTATTTATTTATTTTGACAAAATATAAATATTTTATTCTTTTTACACACTTTTATATAGACCTAGAAATAATATAAAAATAAAATAAAAATCATAAAAATTAAAATAAACAATTCCTTGTACAAAAGACACCTGTAATACAATACCTATTTATTTCACAACCCTAATTAATTTATAAAAATCAAATAAAAATCATTCTGTATTCCTTAAATTATTTTGTAAATAAATAAATTCTAAAATAAAAAGAATTTTTGTAAAAATAATAAAATAAAAATACTTATACATAATACATATGTATATTATACCTATATAGAATGCATTATACTGTATATACCTTATTCTACTTTTCATAAAAAAATCACAGAAAAATAGCCTAAAAAATAATAATCATTTTTTATTTTATATACTCTTTAGTTTAAAATCATTTACTATTTTTTATTGAATTTCCTTTTATTTTTATAAATCCTTAATTACCATTAGTCCACGTAGGAACGTCGACCCGACTTCTTGTCCGTCGAAGCTCCTTCTTGGATTTTTCCCGACCAAACCCGATGCCCTTTCACCTTGATTTTAGAGCCCGATTCCTCTCCTAGGATCTGTGATCCTCGTGGATCCCTAGGGAGGTTCGGATCTACATAGGGTTTCCTCCCATCGACCAATCCTTCTAGAGCCTTGGGCACACCTATTTAATCTCTTCTCTGCCTCCTGCGCTCGGGAGCTCATATCTCACCATCCTTCTACCCCTAGACACCTCCAGCTGAGTGACAATTGCCTGGAGCGACCTTCAGAGCACAGATTGGTGTTGCGTCGTCGATGCTCAAGCTATGTGGCTGGAGCTCCGCCGCGTTTATCCTCCTGGGCCAGTCGCAACCCGGTTGAGGCCATAACCTTCCCTTCCGCTTCATCTGATGTTGTTGAGCTCCTCGGAAGCTACAGGTATCGTCCTTATCCCCCACATTTTACTTTTCACGTCGATTTCCATTTTCATCGTCGACAGTGTTCACTTGCTCCGACAAATCGATCGGAGCTCCATCTTGACCATCTATCCGCATAGATCGACTCCCCTATTCACCCCCATCTTCCTACGCGACCTATCCCCATGGATCCTGCTCATCGGAGCAGGATTTGGTCGGTCTTCCTCCCCCCACCTTCGCTGGAAGCCCAAGACTCCATCCACTGTTCGCTTCTCTTTGTCTTTCCATGCAATAACCCGACCAGAGCCTTGTCCCCGAGTCACTCTATCCGTTGCAGGTGTCCGTGTGTGCGAGGAGACCTAGTTGATACCCCTACTGCTCTAGCGGAGCAGCTCCAGGAGGGTCATCATCGCCACGTCAATCCGACCATCCTCTACTCCATTAGAGCAGTCCATTCGACGCATAGTGCTTCCCCGACAGTACTGGACTTCTTCGCAGCTTCATCGAAACCTCGGATCTTCCTCCAGGCTCAAGCAAAGTTCGGAGCGAACTAGTTCATCCAGTGGCCTTCGTAGCCGCTTGATCCAGAGTCTAGCCCCAAATTTGATCCGAGCCCTCGATTTGTGTCTTATCTTGATGCTCAGATCGGGTCTGGACCCCCTCCCCATCTGTGTCGCTCGATCGTCACAGTCTATAGGTCGTTGGATCAGACCCTGTGTCAGATCTGAGCGCCCATCTACGCCACCATCTCGACCATCAGATCAGCTTTGCAGGCACATTTGATACGCAAATCCCCGACAAGAGCAGGACCGTTAGATCCTTTGCATGGGAATATCAGAGCCATCCATCTCTGCCTCCTCATGCATGCGACATGTTTCTGCATGGGTATATTTCACTTTTACCTCGTAGCTTTCTTTATTTCGCTTTAGTCCAGTAAATAAAATGTGTAGTTGAAGATATTTGCAGTTTGGACCCTGTGTTTTTCATATTTGCATTTTAGTCCTTCCGAGTTTTAGTCACGTGTGTCCCCACGTGCTTGTTGGGTTATTTGCAACATTAGTCTTATGCTTTTTAAATGTTATGATATGAATGCCATGTTTTGAAATTTACATATATATACTCCTGTGAGCCTAGATCACGTGTTGTGCGTGCTTTGTTTGGATTAATTATAGATTTGACCATGTGCTATATTAGTTTGTTATCTGTTTGGTCCTCAAACTTAAAATATTTATGTTTGGGTCCTTGTACACTGTATTTAACTCCTTGTCTTTCATTGGTTGTAATAAATATTAAATTAACTTTAAAAATTACCTAAAAATTATAGTTAGCTCCTGCTAGTGTGTAGTATTTATAATAATTTTCTTGAGTTGATTTATTTGCATTTTTTATCATTAAAAATTCAAAAACACGTAAAAAGTGTCCTGTTTGAGTCATAAAAATTTTAAAATTTGAAAAAAGTTTTAAAAATTCCATAAAATTCATACAATTATCTTTTGTTGCGTTTTATTTTCAATATTAATTTTGTTTGAAAAATCCTTATAAAAACCCTAAAAATTACAAAACACCCCAAAAAATATAAAAAAATGTAAGAAATCAAAGAAAAATCCAAAATTGTGTTTTCAGTTTCTATTTGTAGGTTTTTATTCCTATTTATGGTAAAATTATCATCCAGGAATTTTCGGCATTTAAATATTTTTAGTTTGCAAATTATTCCTGACTGTGCATTGTTTTGTATTTTTAGCACTATTTGATTTTAAAAAATCCACAAAAACATTTGAAAATTATTTAAAATTATTAGAAACATTTTAAAAACTATAAAACCTAAAAATATTTTTACTTTAATTTTCTGAGCATTTTTGCTCATTTTGAAAAATCTAAAAAAAGTTGTTGTGTGTGTATTTGATTCTTTGTTTTTATTTTATTTTATTGAAATTTAAAATTTGAAAAATAAAAAACCACCATAAATATTTCTTTTAGAGATTTGACTACTTAGTTTTTAAATTGTGCTCCTTATGTTCGACGTTGGTCGCTATACCAGGTAAATAAAATAGGAGACGCTTACATTTATTGATCGATTTTATTGAGTGGTTTATTTTTTCTCGTTGACCGAACTGAGTGATTTAGGTCACAACGACCTTTGATTATTTTCTTACTTTACCCGAGTTGCTTGTCCAGTCATCAGTACTCTATGACCTTGATTAATGGAAGCTCTAAGATAAGACGTTTACAAAATGCTTCCATTTCAATGTTGTCCATTTTTTTTTAAATTTTATGTATTTCTATTTTTTTGGTATTTTTAATAGAGTCAGTGGACTGGTCAGTGGTGTTTGGTACCTATGGTGTATATGTCTGAAAGTTTTGCACATGACATGTCTCAGGTTCGCTCTGTGTTGTCCTTACTTCTCCTTGGGTGCTCATCATTTCTTTTACCATTTTGATGACATTATCAAGTTGTTCTATCAAAGCATCAATCCTCTGATTAACTCAAGCTATGTCATCCGTTATCGTCTCATGACTCGAAGATGAATGGTCGTACTCGTCATGTCGTGTCTCCGGCATGCAATACTAAGGCGAGTAATATTCATATTCTATGGTAGTAGCACGATCATGAGTCCTATTTCCTTGACTCTGAATCTCAAATGTATGTTCAAAGGAAAATTAGTCATACTGGGAAGAGAGTCATCCCGAGTAGGGGATGGTTCAAATAATGCATTCTCAATTGTAATTGGGAATCGTGTTTCTCTGTCAAGTTCGGTTACACTCATGTCCATCCTTGAATTTACTCGCTCCATTGTGTCCGGATAATAATCATTCGATTCTGCGAGAAGTTCATATCTTGTATATTCAATCGAAGAAGGAGTGGGGCGGTGGAGTGGGGGTGAAGGATATGATGGTTGGGCAAGAACTGGCTCAAAGAGAGGGCTCTTCTAGAATGAGAATGGAGACGAAGAGGGTCGGGATACGGTCATATAAGTGTGACCCACATAGTCTGGGTATAGAAACCAGTATTCCGACACCTTCGAAAATGAAGGTTACGAATGATTCATGAACATCGTTACATGTATGCAAGTGCAATTGGCTTTGAACGCAATTAAATACCTAATGCAATCCCTAAAATTCATCAACTTCGCATGGTAAAGGCCGTAAAGTTCGATTGATTATATTTTCATATTTAAATTTGTGATGAAATAATATTTGAATCCGTTACACACAGGTATGTCGCTCTGAACCCATATATGGTTCTAATACCCCTGAATCAAAGGAGTGATCAGCCCGGGTTGTCGGGTTATATCACACCCCTCAAGGAGATAGTAGACAGGCACACCCAAAATGTCGACTATCGTCGGAGGCGAGCACTTGCAGCTCCTAAATCCGTAAAAGTTGGATATGAAGACTTAGAGTGTGGGTCCAGGGTTTTGGGCTCTGACTTTGCTACTATGTCATCACCCACTCTAAGTTTGGAGGTATGTATATCTGCACAAGGATGGTGTTGCTCTCCCATAATCAATGATTTTCAACTTTTTCCAGGTTTTAATTAGTCATAATGTTAGCCGTCCCCTTGTTTTAATTTTACTATCACTTGAATTTTAGTGGATGACGAAGCACGCCTACACGAGGATTTCAATTCCATTTAATTCCTAGATGAGTGGTAATTGATGGAGAATCGAAAAAATCGTGCAATGGCAAACACGATGATGAATGCAAAGTCAGAAATACTGACAGTGCTTCCGTGCAATCTCCGTGCAGTATGCTAAATAGAATTAAAATTTCCTTTATAAAAATGTCTAATTCTTGAATGAGAAATCGCACCTAGAATATGAATTTCTATTAGTGAGTGGTAGAACAGATTAAATTGGCTAAGTGAAATCCGATCTAGTACGTCTAATTAAAGTAAGAGTGTGGTTCTAGTCCAACGAGCACAAAAATAAACATAGTAGCTCTAATAGTCGCATGCAATCCTAGGACTACTTCAATCGCCACAATAATAGGGCATGATAGACCGAGTGTTCAGTCTTAGTACATACACGAGTCTTCAAGCGAAGAACGTTGGAAATAGACAATTATTACAAAATAATTTAAAAATAAAATAAAAACACTCTCTCTCCAAAAAACAAAAAAGAAATTCTTAGTGTTTCTCAACATGTTCGATCCACTGATTTGTATGCCTCCGATCGCTTAGAGATGCGTCGGCCTCGAGAAAGCCACTCCAAGTCACCGGGTGCCTCACACGAAAAAATAAGAGATATATATGTCAGAGAAGTATTCACAATAATATATATATAAAGGAAATAAAAATGGTGAGAAATAAATGAAGAACTAAATACAAGAAAACTGAGGGTTAGACTACCCGAGGATGGAAAACCTAAAATTTAAACTATTTCAAAATTAATCCTAAACTATATACCTCTTTGGCAACGACACTATTTGAGGACGCTCCGAAATCTTTCTTCTAATTTTGATCTGTTGTTGTATTTTGGCAATCCAAGAACCGTAAAAAATAATCACACCAAGGAATTAATATGGAAGATTAATCCTTAATGTGATCAAAATTTTTTATTTTACTTAGGTAAGTCTCAAGGTCAAACTTAGGGAGGTAATGTGAGGGTCTAGAATTAATTTTAAATAATCTAGGAAATTATGTTTTCAAAAGAAAAGAAATGAATTATTTTTGGTGTTTTTACCCTTTACAGCTTTTATGGGTTTTAGAAAAAGTGATGCAATTAATTCAACGAGAAAATATGACGCATGAATTTTTCAAATATTTTAATGCAGGCAATAACACTATGCTATGGGATGAAGAATAAAATGCATTTTTTGTGAATTTTAAATGACACGCAAAATGATGCAAGGTGAAATAGATGGCAATGCAGTAAGCCAAGCATAGTAGCTAAGATCAAGCAAGTCAATCAATTAGCATGACCCCAATGATCGCATCAAATAATTATTCAATTAATGTGCATATATTTCCCAGATTAATGTCCCCAAATTTCATAATATATTGAGCAATAAATATCAATAATAGAAAGTATAAGGGCTCATTAGATCAAATAAACTCCTTGATTGATTAATATTCCAACAATGTCTCCCAATATAAATCACAATGTTTTATGAGATAGAGGTTCAAGTAAGCAGATCATAATGTTCTATGAGATAAAGGATCAAGTAAGCTTCAAGATGACTCCAAGTGCACAGAATCCGGTAAATAATGCTCGGGTTCTGATAAATTGAAGTTAGGGACATAAATGTAATAAAAACAAAGAAATATTTGCAATTATACCCTTCGGATGGCCCTTCTTGTATATATCCATGACTGACTGGGCTCTTATGCAACTTACCCCAAGCTGGGGTATTTTTGTATTTTTTGGAACCGGGAGGGGTCTCCTGTAACTTTATCGGGTCACACGCGTAGCACACGTGACTAGGACCTTCTGGTGATTTTGGATACGAGGACTTGACTACAATTAATCCCATGCCTTGTGTGTGGCGTGTGGGGAGCAAAGGCTCAGGTGGCGGTTCGGGTGCCTCCCCCTCCATGTGGTAGCTACCGGTTCTTCGGTAAGGTCTAAAGCATGAGGTTCGGAGGTAGACACATGTGTCTACCCACGTCGTCGATGAAACCCGATCTGACGGTCATATTTTGGGTAAAATGAAGAGTAAAGATCATACGTGTTCTTGATCGTGTGAGCCCTGTAGCTCTAACCCGAGAGGGGGATCTTTTTCGTTGGTGCTAGACATGCTGGCTGTTGTATGGTCGAGAGAGGTGGGCAGAGGTGTTCCGGGAGCGGTGGTGGTGGAGAGGAGCACAAGCGGTTGTTGGTGGCGACGTGAGAGGAGTGAAGTACGAAAGAAGAAAGGGACAAAACAAAGAAGGGAGAGATGAAGAGGGAGGAAGTGAATGGGGAGTATTGCCTAGAAGGTCAAGGCACAACGGCTCGACGATGTTATCGCCTCAATCCATGTCGAAGATAGTGAAGCTTGACTGCATCCTACGAGATGCAGCAGCACGAGGACGATGGGTCCCTCATGGATCTCACCTCGATTGAGGTTTTAGCCGTAAGGGTGGGTTGCTGTCACCGACCCTCCTCGAGCTCTTTCTCTCTCCCCCTCTCTCTCATGTCGATAGACTAACAGAGGTGTTAGATATCTGTGGTGCTAGGAAGTGCGGTGGTGACTGGAGGAGTCGCGAGTCGGAGTGGAGGCGGATGGAGAAGGGCGTCATGAAGCGGTAGTCATGAGGTAGGAGGAGGCATTGCCACATGATGAATACCCATTCATCACTCTTTATTCTTATATTTTAGCTACAAAAACCTATGCAAATGCATGTAGATACTTGTAAATAGGAAAAATTAGCAAAAGCATGCATTGTGTAAAAACCTGTAATTAGCATGTTTTTGTGCAAAAATAAAAGAATAAAGATTAAAAAGAAAAAGAGGGAAATATTTAGAATAAATATTGAGCAACCTAACCCAAGGGAGGGCTCAGTATGGGCCTGACCGCATAAAAACCAAGTAGAGGGAGATAGGAGCTCATGTGTATATATTTATGTAAATAAAATAAAATCATATTTTCCTCACCCAAAAATATGCTTGTAAATATTTGTATATATTTAGAAAATATTAAAAACAAAATAAAAATTTGAAAATCAAAAAGTTCAAAAATGCCCTTTCACCATGTACATAGACCATACTCCTATATTTATTCAACCTTGTAAATAAATAAAATCATGTTCTAAACTTTTTGTAAATATTCTAGGTTATATATTGTAAATAAATAAAATGAAAAGACTCAAAACAAAAATCAGATAAAAATTACAAAATTCAAAACACAAAAATACATTGTATATATATCATGTATATAAATGTATATATCTATTTATTTCACCTATGTATATAAATAATAAAAACCAAATAAAAATACCCTTTTATTCCTCATTTTATTCTATAAATAAATAAAATGTAAAATAGGAATAAAAGTGTCCAAAAATAATAATTAAAAATCAAAAATTAAAAACCTACATATTGTACATATACCTATATATAGCTATATAGTGTAAATACCTTATTTTTATTTCCAAAAATTAATTAAAAATCATCAAAAAATAGAAAAAAATAAAATAAAAATAGTTTGTGTTTTAAGTTTTTACAAAATCGGGCCCTAGCTACCTTGAATTTAAGCTCTAAAATCCGGCCACGTGGCCCATCCTCATTGGGTCCTGGGGATGTTGACCGCCCGGTCAACTGGCCCCCCCAGGACCACCTCCCACGGGTTTGAGCGGCCAACCCGACTTCTCCATTTAATACCCGCTCAACCCGATCACCAACCCGCCAACCCCCGGGTCCGAATCGTCCTCCTTGCATCCGGCATCCTCGCCGGAGCCGCTCCCTTGGGATCCGCGCGCTCCTGAGCTTGCCCGGACCCCCTCTTTTCGGACCCCTAGCCATATAAATCGTGAGCTCAGCCGCCTTCCCGCGTCATCTTTGGCTCTCCATTCTTCGTCCCGTGACCTCCACAGCTACCCCCGAGGTGACAGCTCCAGGTTGGCCGTATCGCAGCGAGGATAGAGTGGCCGGAACACTGATCCGGCGAGTAGCTCCGCCGTAGCTCCGCCATTGGTGCGAGCTCTGAGCCTTGGGCCCAGACGACCCTAGAGGCTACGACCGGGAGCTTCCCCAGCTCCAGCCCAGTCTACTTCACCACCCAGGTAATCCCTTAGCTTCGCCCTTTCCTTCAATTTCCATTTTGCCCCAATTCGTGCCGCCGCCGTTTTTCGTCGATTCCGACCATCTCGCGCACCCATTCGATCATCGGAATCCATACTCATCTCTGCCTTCCCTCCGCGCACCTTCTCCATACCCCCATCCAACCCAGCTCGCACAGGAGCTGGGGTTCGAGCTCTTCCGTCCATCGCTTCGCCGGAGCTCGCCCATCTCGCCCCACCGGTCACCTCCACGACGCCTAACCGGGTCGAGGCACTTTGCCCTCGACCCGCGAGTTTCCTGGTCTACCTTGCAGGTCATTGCGAGCCCATCTGAGGGTTCGAGTCATCTGGGCCAGGAGCTGCACCTCCGCCGACCTCGCCGGAGCCCTTCAGGGCTCGGCTGGGTCATCGGAGCCTACCAGCAGCTGCGGAGCGTCATCGCGGACCTTTTCCGATCTTCAGAGGCAGCAGGGGAGGAGACCAGCGCTCGCACGAGGCCGGCGAAGCTCGCCGGCCGACTGTTCTTCCAGCATCTTCCCCGACCGTTCGATCGTCCTCGACCTCCAGTTCGTATCCAGACCGTTCACTTGAGGAGAGCCAGACACCGTCAGATCTTGGAGAGGCGATCAGGACCGTCCGTTGCACGAGGGGTAGCCACCGAGCACCGCACCCGTTCGATCTCCCACGTGGCGTACCCTCAGCCGTCCGATCGCTGCGAGAACCCCAGCGTTGGAGCGCCAGCCATTTCCAGCCGTCCATCTACACACGTGGCGCGCATCCATCGGGCGACTTAATAAAGGGTAATTTACCCTTAGGCCCTTCCTTATCTTTTATTTCGTTTTAGTCCTGTAAATATTTTAGTCAGTTGTTTAGTTTTAGGGTATTTTGCATATTAGACCTCGTACTTTAGCTATTTGCACTTATACCCCTGTCTGTGTGAGCCACGTGCTTCGTCACGTGTATTCGTGGGTTATTTGCATCATACACCCCTGTAGTTCTGGATGTTTATGAATGAATGAAATCTTTTTAGTATTTGCATTTATGCCCCTGTGAATGGTTTAATTACGCATGTGCGTTTATTTGTGGGTAAATTGCAACTGAGGTCCTCGGACTTTTGGTACGTGTTACCAATTAGTCCCAGGACCTTATTTTTATTACATATAGGTCCCTGAGTGCCCCAGGCACGCGCCTCGTGCGTGTTTTGCTGGGAATTTTGCACCTGGACCCCCAGAACTTAGGGTATTTGCACTTCAGTCCTTGTGCACAATGCCCTCTTGTGATTTTTGAATAAAATATCAAATCACCTCTAAATTCGATGAAAATTTGACACATGGCTCCTGCCATGTTGTAGGATTTTTGAGAATTTTTGAGGACATTTTTGAGTTTATTTGTTATTTTTAAAAATTCAAAAACCTACATTTTAGCCACTGTCTAGTTTTAAAAACCCCAAAAAAATATAAAAACCCCTCAAAAATTCTATAAAAATTAGGTACTGTTTATTTTGTGTTCCTTTATTTTCTAGCCAATTTTGGCTATTTTTCACTGATTAAAAACCATAAAAACTTAAAAACACCTAAAAACCCATAAAAATTCTATTAAATAATCTAAAAACCCAAAAACAATAATTTTGGTACTCAAATTTTCCTTGTTTTACCTAGTTTACAGGAAAAATACCTCCAGGCCCTTTTGAGGTTCTTAGATATTTTATCTAGGGACTTTAGGCTTGGCTGGACAGTATCTTATTTCTTTGCTACTGTTTGATTTTTAGAAAATAAAATATACATCAGAAAATTATCAAAAATTAACCAAAAACACTAAAAAACACTAAAAACATAAAAATATTCTTGTTTGAATTTTTGCTTGATTTTTGACACATTAAATAATTAGCCAAAGTGTGCTTGCTTTTGTGTTTCTTTTGTTTTCTTCACATATTAAAAATCCAAAAAATATAAAAATCATTAAAAATCACTAAAAATATTTTGTCTTTATTTTATTTCATTTTTACTACTTCGTAGGCCTTTGACCAACCCGTGCTCCTCGAGTTCGACCCTGGGTGCTATACCAGGTTAAACTCATAGCTGGACCGCTATCTTCGTGCTCGATTGACTTTATTTGTTTCGAATGGTCTGATACTTTTTCTTGATTGACTTAGCTGAGCGATCGAGGTCGCAACGACCTATCTAGATACCTTTACCTCTGTCGCTCGGCTCGGTCATCAGAATGGCGTCGTTGCCGGGGAGCACGGCTTAGTAGTCCTTTTTATTTTTCTTTTCGTTTTATTTTCGCGGCTTTTCGCGGCTCTTCGGAGCCCACGGCTTTTCGCGGCTTTTTGTTTATATTTTCTTTTTGTCTTCTTCTGTTTTATTTTATTTTCTTTTGTTTTTGTTTTTGATTGATTTTGTGTGTTTATTTTATTTTGTATTTTTGCATATATACCCTCACTTTTAATTTTCACTTCTTTTTCCTTATTTGATTATTTTTGCTGGTCTGACCACTCATCCCTTTTTCTTGCGAGGGCCCAAGGACCGCGGAGGCGACTTTCGAGGAGCCGGTGCAACCGAGGAACTTGGAGGCGGCTTCTTTCTCTACGAAGCCGCAGGAGAGAGCGAGAGGGAGAGAGTTGAGTGGGTGAGGTTAGATTAGGTTTTTATTTTTATTCTTATTATTATTGTAATAATACATGGACTTGGACTGCTTGGACACTCTCGGACTCTTCTACCGTAGCGGGTCTGTTTCGCCGAGCACCGGTGTGCTCGGGGGACCCTTTAGGACCTTCGCGGTTTTTCGTGGCTTTTTTGCGGTTTTATTTTTCTTTTATTTCTGTCTTTTCCGGTTTTTCGCGGTTTTTGCTCGAGCCCCTAGACTTAGGATTTTCCGGTGAATGTGCCGTAATTAGTAGGATCCACACACTTAATTGCATATCTGTTCCCATAGATCGAATAATTGGACCTACTTAAAATCAATAATAAAAATAACCGATTCATTTGCCTCCGAAGCCTACGTGCCGTAGCCCGTCCTGTAAAGCGCTTTCTCCTACCCCCGATTTGTCGGACAGAGGAGGGACGGGCCAAGACCGGACTCTTTGGCTTGGAGGTCAGTGACCGGTTAGACGGTTCTTCGCTAGACTTGCTCGCCTAGGACTCGGCTTTACCGCTGCATCATTTAGGTTAGTTTTATTTCTGTCTTTACTTTTATGCGCGGATCATATTGCATGTAGAGAGCTGGAGGCAGGTACGCATTTCTGACTTTGCATGCATCATTGATTTATCGTGCATCGGCTTTTTCGTCTTCTCCCCCCTGTTTTTGGACTTAATAATAAGGAGAACCGAAAAATTCGTTAGGCCTTTTGTTTGCTTTGAAAAATATTAAAAAAGTGAAACCATAAAATTGGGGCTGCTAAAATTATTGATCTAAAAACCGCTCACCCAAAAAACTTTGTCTTGGGGAGAGCAACCCCCTCATTGTTTGGTTTGGATGCGCGAGAGAGTGACCCGCACCCTAGGTAGAGCCCCCCGTTGCTAGTCCCGACTGATTACCGACTCTTCCGTGCGGGCCAGTCGGTTGGGTTAGCATCGGATATCCCAACAGGTCACGTAAGCACTCTGATATTCTGTTTGTTCACCAAAATAAAATCGACAAGATAATTTGACCGAACTTTCACGGTCTTCAGCTCGCGTTGCGTTGGTGAACCGGGGGTTTGTTTTCTGATCATAGTTTTTCCAGATCTCATCCGCCTTACTCGCCAGATCAAGATGATGGGTAGACGGTCTCTTAGGCAGCCTCTGGCTGCACCGCTTTCGGGCGCGTCTACCTCCTCATCTAGGTTGGCTCGCGAGAGCTCAGACCCGCTCTCCGAGCCCGAGTACGACTCCACCCTATTTCCCCTCGACCCCCTTTCTGATCTTCCTGAGAGACACGAGCCCGAGGAGAGATTGATACATTTGACAGCACCTGAGTTGGGCTCGTTTGATTTTGCAGACGTCGACATGGCCGGAGCCGGTAGTTCAGACGATCACTCCCGTCAGCCAGAGCACTTTGTACTAGACCAGGGAGCGATCAACTCCACCCTGATCACATCACTCGAGACAGTCCAGCAGCAGCTCCGCGATCAAGGGGCATTTATGATTGAGATGAGGAGAGAGATGGAGAGGCTCAGAGCAGAGAGAGACCAGCAGAGCGAGCCCGAGGAGATACCGGATGCAGAGGCACGAGCCGCAGCAGCAGCAGCCGCAGCCGCCGCCGCAGCGGCAGCAGCCGCGGGAGGAGGAGGACCACCTAGACCGATGCGGGAGTTGCACAACCCCGGATCTACACTGATGCACCATTGGGTGGTGGTACCTGCTATCGTGGGGGACTTCAAGTTCCCCCCGAACACCCTGCAGATGCTCCCTCGTTTTCACGGACTCGCCACTGAGGAGCCCCACCTCCACCTCCAGGAGTTCCTGATGATTTGCAGCACTGTCCACGATCGCCACGTGGACCAGGACACGATCCGGATGATAGACTTCCCATTTTCACTAGCAGATAGAGCAGCCACCTGGCTGAAGCATCTTGGGAGGTTTGTCTATACCTGGGAGCAGCTCCGCACCGAGTACTTGAACAAGTACTATCCACTCGGGCGGACGAATGCAGCGAGGGCCCTGATCAGCAACTTCTCCATGTTCCCCAACGAGCAGTTTCACGAGGCATGGGAGAGGTTCCGAGAGCTCCTGGACAGATGCCCGCACCACGACATCACGAAGCCGAACCTTGTGCAGAGCTTCTTCAGCGGGTTGACACCAGAGCTACAGGGCCTGGTGAATGCTTCTTGCGGCGGGTCCTACTTCGCCAAGGACCACGACCAGGTCTGGGCCATCTTCGAGGAGATGGCCGAGAACTATATGGTGATGTCTCAGACCAGGTTGTATACTCAGAAGACCCAGCCACATCAGCCAGGACCCGTGCAGTACCAGCGGATAGCACGGGTAGATGCAGGTCCATCCAGTTCGTCCGCAGCCGCAGCAGCACAGGCAGAGTCATCAGCTGCAGACATGGGCATTATCAGCGAGAAACTGGACCGCATGGAGCTGATCGAGAAGAAGCAGTGCCAGAGTATCACGCAGATGGAGCAGATGGCACAGGTTCTGAGCGACATGAAGACACAGCTCATGTGTCTCCAGGAGGCACAGACGGCTTCTCAGCCCCGTCTTCAGTCACGAGGCGACGCCGGCGGCAGCAGCAGCTCGTCCCAGCGCTCCCGCACCCACGTGCAGCCTAGACAGGTCCATCTTGTACAGGCGGAGCCGTACCAGCAGCCGCAGCCCACCTACCAGTCCCCACCATCTCCAGAGATGCAGATGGTGGTCTACCAGCCGGACCAGCCTCTGGCAGTACTCCCGCCAGCCCCCTACGATGCTGAGCCGTTGATGGATGTCAACGGGATTTGGTACGACCGCCCCCAGCCTGGGATCCGACGAGACCATCCCGGATTCAGGTGGGGGAGTGGTGGTGCCCAGCCCCAGCAGCAGCCGTCAGGACAGGGAGGGCAGTACTCCCAGCAGAGAGACCAGCACCAGCCGCAGCAACAGCCCCCAGCATATCAGCAGCACCAGCCATCATCCTTCGATCCTCGTCCCTATCAGCAGCAGGGACAATCATGGAGACGTGAGCAGCAGGCTCACCCGGGATATCAGCAGCAGCACCCTCCTTCCTACCCCTCTTACCCACCACAGCAGTTCCAGCAGCCTCACCCACAGAGAGGCCACCCGTCGGGCTCCCACGAGAGCCCCGCTTTGGATGACATCGCCCGCCTCCTCACGGACCAGCATGCCACATTCAGACGGGAGATGGACGAGTTCCGCCAGGAGATGCGGGACCTGGTGAGAGGGAAGGCCGCCATACCAGCCCAGATAGAGCCGAATCCGAACAACCTCAAGAGGAAATCTGAGCAGGTAGTACATACTGAGTTAGCCACTCCTAGTGACCCATTTGATGATACATCTTCGGATCTATTTGATGCTGATTTTGTCACACTTAGGAGCGGTAGGACCCCAGCAGGCGGCGGTGCCTCATCTGAGCTTCACCACGAGGACACTTCAGAGGCGCCACATGAGGAGGAGGAGAGCGGTACTGAGGCCGCTCCGGACGATGACGGTGGCACTGAGGCCACCAAGGATGCTGATCCCACCGGCGGTACTGAGGTCGCTGCTTCACCAGATCTAGGAGTTGGTACTGATGCCACCCGTTCAGCCGAGCCAGCCCGCGGTACTGAGGCCGCACGACGTCTACCAGCAGCAGCAGCAGAGCCAGCCCGTGGTGGTACTGAGGCCACCGGTGTTTGTACAGATAGAGATGATGTTTTTCCTCGTATTCCTGTATCTCAGAACTCTGTTGTAAATAAAGGAAAAGGTCTACTTTCTTCTGGTCCCACTGTGGTGCATGATGTATGTGTGGATCCGGTCCTTGAACCGCCTAGACCTTTTCCTAGTCCTTCATCTGAGAAGGACCCAGTGATCCCCTTCCCTAGAGCCCTTCAGATGGGGAAGGGGAAGAAAAAAGATCCAAAAAAGACAGTGCAGGAGGAATTCAGCCAGAGTATGATAGATCGATTCCACATCCAGCTGACCCTCCAGGAGGCTTTGCAGCACATCCCCCTTCTCCAGCGATCTTTGAGAGACAGGACTACAGTCAGGAGGAGGAGGAGGAACCACACTTCCGAGATCCATGTGCTGACCAAAGCCACGTGCTTTGCGATCCAGAACCGACTGCCAGCCAAGAGGCCAGATTCAGGGGCCTCGTATGTCAGATGCCAGATCAGTGAGCAGAGGTTCGACCGTACTCTTCTAGATAGCGGATTGTCGATCAACCTCCTTCCGGCAGCCCTTCTCGATCGCTTCGAGTTGGGCACTCTTCGATAGAGCAGGACAATCCTTCAGTTTGCTGATCGATCTGTCAAGAGGCCGAAGGGGTTATTACGAGACGTTATCGTCACGATTCAGGGCCTGAAATTCCCCGTGGACTTCGTAATGTTGGACATGGAGATCCCTGAGTCAGTGGCCGATACCCCCATCATCCTTGGTCGTCCGTTCTTGGCCACAGCCAAGGCGGTGACTGATCATGATAGCGGGAAGGTGTACTTTCACGTCGAGGGCGAGAGTATACAAATAGAGACGGTCGAGGACTACAGAGCTAGATTCAGAGCCCGCTCAGATGCGAGTACAGATTCAGAGCAGCTGACAGACGCAGAGCCAGACATCCACCA
This sequence comes from Ottelia alismoides, assembly GCA_037367405.1. Classification (NCBI taxonomy): domain Eukaryota; kingdom Viridiplantae; phylum Streptophyta; class Magnoliopsida; order Alismatales; family Hydrocharitaceae; genus Ottelia; species Ottelia alismoides. The sequence continues at coordinate 165,488 of JAZKJV010006722.1, forward strand.
GGATTGTGATTTTGTGATCACAGATGATGAGGCAGCTTGGGCAGATCTTGAGACACAGACCACCCTCTCACTTTCAGATACAGCTGATGCAGAGACGACAGCAGAGGAGAGTCTGGAGAGCACAGACCTGGTTCAGGATACCATTGAGGCAGCAGAGCCGGTCCTTGATCGCAGCACGATGATTAGTGATGGTGGTGCTGAGGCCACCTTGTTTTCCGGTGGTACTGATGCCACCGCGGTTGATACAGATCCCTCGGATTCAGAGTCTGATTGGGCCGATTGTGATGATCAGATGCCAGACCTGATTCCACCTGAGCCTACAGATGAGGAGGAGGTTGATGAATCCACGATTCATCATCTCAATATCTTGATCTTAGCAAAATCTCCGAGTAAAATCCCAGAAAAATGTCCATAAAATCCATAAATTAACAAAATGACTCTTGTAAATAAAACACACTAATTATTGTATATTAGATTGTACAAAATAAATTACGCATAAAAAGCCGCAAAAATAAAGGAGTTTTATACTTGTAAATAGCCCAAAACTTCATGTATTTTTAATAAATTCATTTCAACTCCTTTTTACCTAATTCTTTCTCTAACTTGTTTATAATAATGTACATAAAAATACAAAAATATAAAATAACATTTACCTCAAATAAATGCTCCTAGATCCCAAAGAGAAAAAGCCGTAAAGTCCAACTTCCAAGCTAAATTCCCGCTCCGTATGAACTCCAAATTCACCAAACTCACTTTTAAAGTTCAAGTTAGAAAATTATCTATCCAACAAAAGTGGTTTCATTAAAATCAGAGCTCGTTTGCAAAAGTTGGATTTTGGGACCTAGATGTACATTGTATACCTTGTATATATTCATTCTTTCTTTAATTTTTATTGTATCTTTCATAATTGCTAAAAATATAAAAATATCATGATTGTATTGTATTTTAATTATATTATTTTATAGTATTTTTCCATCGTAAATATCTCTTATTAAAAAGAAAAAAAATACAAATTAGAAAAGTAAACAAAAAATGTACATGTATGTATTTATTTGTAAATTCACCACTATTTTTTTCCCTCTTTATTTTTGTTGTATTTAAAGTAGCATACTTTATATCATTAATTATGTATTTATTTTTTCCCATTCTCTACAATAACTTCTCTACCACCAACTTCTATTCAACTCCATCATTTTTAATAACTCCCATTCCACTCCATATTCTTCCACCAACCTCCCATTCAACTCCACCAATAATACAACTTCCCATTCAACACCACCGCCATTCTAACCTCTCTTTCTCTTCTCTTTATATTCATTTGTACATCCTCATTTTTTCGCATCCACCATTCTTATAGAATAAGGAGAGAGCTTGGAGTGTTTTGTTGGTGACAGCTGCGAAGCATCGTCCTCAAGCGACGACCTCCTTCAGGTGAGATCCGCGGAGCTCCGCTCCGCGTCACGAGTTCCCCATCGAGCTCGCGTAGCTTCTCCGATTTTGATTTCGCCAATCGGATTGAAGCGATGACAGGAGTCCAGCGTAGCTGCTCCGCAAAGCCGGCGGACATCAGGTAAGTTATCCCTCTCATATCTCTTTTTATTTTATTTTATCTAACTTTTTTTTTGTTGTTTCGCCACCACGTATCACCTCCACCATATCATTTTTTTACATCCTCCCATCACCATCACAACAATCTCCATCTTTTTCATCATTTCCCTCATCTATTTTTTTTCTTTTTCTCCCCCTTTTTTGTACACATTTGTTTCCTATTTGAAAATATAAAAAAAATTAAAACAAAAAAAACCTTTTTTATTACAGCAGTAAAAGGAAAATCATAAAAAAAATAAAAAAAATAAAAAAAACGCAGCAGCAGCGGTGGGGAAACCACCGCCGCCACCACCGGCCCACACCGCCCGCAGGCGTCGCCGCCGCCATCGCCCCTGACCGCTGCCACCACCGCCCGCATGTGGACGGGCATGCCCCCTTCGCCACATCGCTGCGGCTAGCGCCGCCGCCAACGGCCGCCAACTCCAGCCCCCGCCGCGTCCCACCTCCAAGCATCACAGCCGCGCGGGTGACCCGCGCCACCCCCGTCCTCTCCATCAGCGCCCGCGCGCACCGCCTCCGCGTCCGCCTCGCCCTCCTGTGCGCGGCGCGGCGCCTTCCTCGCGCCCGCGCGCCGCCGAGCCGCCGTCGCCGCCCACCGTCCGTGGTGGGTTTTCCCCCATCGTGCTCAAGGAAGGAGAAAGGTCCATTTGATTTTTCCTTTTTTTTTATTTCGTGAAATTTGCATAAGTTTCTTTCAAAGTTTTTATAATTGCATAACAGTCCCTGTATAGATTTGCACTGTAATTTTGTTTTCTGTATTTGCAAAGACACCCCTGTGTTCGTACTTCAATTTGGACCTTGTTTATGCATCCTTTTACTCAATAAAAAATGTCATTGTGTTGAGCAACTTATCCTCTATCATGTGATTATTTATTTGTATTTTTATGGTAGTTGGGTAATTAATTATAATTGTTTAACTGAAATTTTGCATAGTTTACCCATTCTATGCCATTAAATTAATATCTCACACACAGTTGCTCTAAAAATTCTAAAAAAAATATATATGATGCCTTGATATGTGATGAACTTACTGTCCAAATTTCAACCAAATTGGAATTGTCTTGTGCCTTAAATAAATTGTAGAGTGTTTCTAGTATTTGATTTTTAATTAAATCCACATACATCTTTTTTGGGAAATTTCAACTCTCCTGGATTGCTTACATAAATATCTTTCTGAGATAAATCGCATTTTGATTAATTTGATAACGTGGATTAATTAGAAATTATTTACTCACTGTCACTCTGTTTCTACTAGAAAATTCATAAAAACTTCATAACTTGTCCAAAAATTCCAAAAAAAATACTGTAGCTTCCTTGCATCATGTTTTAGTTCCAGTAAATTTTCATAATTTTTGCTTACTGTTTGTGTGAAAAATTGCGAAAATACCCATAAAAAGTGTGCATTTTTCTTTATTGCATATTAACCCCTAAAATTCTAAAAAAATGTGTTTTGTATTCATCACTGGATTAGGATTCTAGGAAAAATACAAATTAGCTAAATTGGACTTCTTTTCCATTAAAATTAATTTGGCCTTATTTGTGTTTTCTAAGTGTCTTGGTTCACTTGCATTTGCATTCTATTTGCATTAAAAAAATATAAAAAAATACCGCGTGGAAATCTAGATCTTAAATTTGCGAATTAACCCCCAAGTTGTTCCTTTGCCTCCCTGAGTTCGACCCCGGACTTGCCCGGGATATAAATTAAGCCGAGACACTCTTCACGGAGATCTTCTCTCGGTTCTGACGGAATCGCTAAGTACACGTGCTACAACGTGACCTAATTAAACAACGTATCTAGCGACTCGTCAGATGGCGCCGTTGCCGGGGAAGCAAACGGCTTAGGGATTAGTTTAAAAATTTAGATTTAGATTTCATTTACTCGGGTAGTCTGACCCCCGTGCCACCTTGTATTTATTCCATTTTTTCAATTATTTCTCTTCATATTCTTGTATATATTTTGTTTTTATCTCTCTAACATAAACTTTATTTTTCTTGCGAGGGCCTGGTGAACTTGGAGTGCGTCGGAGGTCGACGGAAGCGACGCGCGCCGACTGCTGAAGAGCAAGAAAATCAATTTATCTTCGAGAGATTTTTTTATAAATTTTTGTAATTATTGTGTTGTAATAACTTAGGTAATTCGCTCTTTCCAGCGGCTCTTGTTTGAGAGCTCGCGTTTGTATCCGGACTGGACTTTGGACCCGCTCGTGGTCGTGTGGTTGATTGACGTAGAATAGGACTTGCACTCGCGGCTCTTAGAACATTTTATTAGAATATCTTTATTGCCTGTGCTCGTAATTTTTAGGACCACACATCACATTTAACGAGACGCACTTAGACCGCTGGGCTATTAGCCAAATTAAACTTGTTCATCACTCGCTAATAGAATTGCTTGTCTAGGAACGGTTTCTCGTTTGCATTCATTTAGTATAAAATTTCAATTCTGCCTTGCATCCCGCATGTAGAGCGCGAGGATCACTGTAAGTCTTCTGAACTGGGCATGCATCATTGATTTCATTATTTGCATCGGTTTTTCTCGACTCCCTCCCCTTGGTTTTTGAAACTTAGGTTAAAAGGAAATCGGGACTGATCGTTAGGCGTGCTTTATTTCGTGGACTAATCAAGTGATAACCAAACATAAAATCGGGACTGCTAATCAGAGTTGATTAAAAAAATTGACTAAAACTAACAATTGTTTTGGGAGAGCAAAACCCTCATTGTATGCTTGGCTATTTGTGATTGTTGAGAGGTGAGGACGCATCCCTAGGATAGTGCCCAAAACCTACTTTTGAGCCTTGCGTAATTGGATTGATATCTTGATTTATCACCTAATTAAAACTGAAAAGATAAACGGTCGGACTTTTGCGACCATCACTGTGTTGAGTAGGTGAACTCAGGGTTTGCTCTTGTGTTTGTTTGTTTTGTGTGTTATTCGGTGCACTTGCACGCTTTCTTCCTCGATCTGCTTCATTCTCCCATTTTCCCTCCAAGATGTCAGAATATTGGTCATCATATCCACGTCATTCTTCTTCGATCATATTTCGATCATCTCCACCCTCTCATTCCTCTTCATACCCACACCCCAACCGCGAAGTCAGAACTCCGACTGACTTCCGCACTTCTTCGTCCTTCTCACCTACCCCACATTCTTACACCCATGACCCACAACCACTCTGTATTGACTCACCATATTCTTGTCTGCTTGCTGGAATCAAGGAACCAATCGAAGAGCAAGCGACTGCTGAGATGAATAATTGGCATAATCAGTTGACCCCACATACCTCATTTTCACCTCGAGTTGGGACAGAACAACAATTGCCATACACACATCCCGACTTAACCTTAGGGTACAACATGGTCAACCAGACAAACCGAATGGAGAGGCCTGCACCGTACGATCTTCCTGACTTGATTGACCTGAGTGATAGAGACCACATTGACCAACCTTTATATCACCCATTCGGAGAGCCGACATACACAGGGGATTGGATTCATACGACTGATTTACAGACCCCCTGTCTACTAACTCCGCCTGATGAGGCTCCGACCAACAACTGCCATACCTATGGGCCATACTCAACCCAATATTGCACACCCGAGTCAAGTTGTGTTGAGTATAAGAGCCCGAGTTCTCAGCAGTATCCTCCAATTGCGTTGACTTCTCTCATGATGTGTCATGAGAACTTATTGGAGGATGACATGTGTAGACCGATCAAGAGTCCAGGTAGGAATGTGGATCATGGATTTTGCGGATTAGATCTTGAAAACCTGGAAGACACCGGATTGACCACAAGTCATGTACAGCTGGAGTCCCTTCTACCTCCCTCTTCTACTAACCACTTTCCCTCCAAACCAGAGTCTGTACATTCTCCTAGTCCTCAGTCACATAGCAAAAAGACCAAAAAAATTGAAAACTCAGAAAATACCATAAAAATTGAAAAAGGAAAAGATCTAAAAAAATTGGATCCTGCGGTTAAGGAAGCATTGGATAGAAAGTTGATTTTTGAGCTTCCCTTAATAATGGCCATTGAGCACTTTCCCGACCTTAAAGGATTTGTGAGAAGTAAATTGATGCCTAAAAGGTCGGGCAATAAGAGAACAAGGACTGAGATACATATAGTGTCTATGGCCACATCTTTGATGATAGGGAGAAAAACCAAGAGCCGCAGAGTAAAGCGGTTGCCTAGGTTTGATTGTGAAATCAAAGATACCACATTCACCCATGCAAGAATCGATGATGACTTACCAATTAATATCCTCCCGACCTCCGTGTTTGCAAAGCTCAAACTCGGATCTGCCAAGAAGTCAAGAGAGATCATTCAGTTGGCGGATCGATCTGTTAAACGGTCGAGAGGAACCATTTCAGTCATCGTCACTTTCCAAGGTGCTCTACTGGAGATAGAATTCACGATCATTGACATTGAGCACCGAGGAGAGTTCACCCAGTCTCCGATCATTCTTGGGAAGCCGTTCTTAGCCTTGGCTAAGGCAACTATAGATTGTGAGACTCGGGAGATCGATTTCTCTGCATTGGGAGCACTCCGACCTCACCCGATCTTTGAGGACACACGATATTCCAAGGTAACCCGTAAAGTTGTAGACAGTCGCGACTTTCGAGAGACAGTTGAGTCCCATCTCTCTACTACACCTGAGATACCGACTGTCCAGACAACCATTGGTTTAGACACTTCCTACAACCACACACCGTCTACTGCTTGCACCACCACCACGACAGCTTCTAGAGAGGACTCAAGACCAGAAGCTATCAGTGAGTCGGACATGACCTTTGTGGATTGCCTTGATCATTTCTATGATCCGACACAAGAACCCAACAATGTCAAGCCAACTGAGATCATTGTGCCTTATCAGAGACGTGTGCTGACCCTGCAGGAGTATTACAATGCATATGGTGACTCATCTGATGATGAACCTCTGGTCAGAACCTCACACACACCACATCCAAGACATACACCAAAGGAGACAACTGGGACCAAATTGACCAATCTTGATAAATCTGTTGCTCCATCCTCTAGTCGGTCATCTGGTAAGAAGAAGACGGGTGTTGATTCCTTGAGGTGTTCCCCCGAACTCCTTAAGACGTATCAATCTCCTCTTCCTCTTGATGCTTCAGGTTCTAGAAAACCGACTAAGAAGGTTACCTTCGATGTTTCAGAGAAGGAACTTTCTGAGGAGTCCTCATCAGGTCTGGATGAGGTGATCTATATGAGTGAGCTCAGTTCGGCTGTTCTGAAGCCATACTTGAGCAAGCACTCGTGTGTCGACCCCCGTTGGACGTTCCCCACACCTCACTATTATTCTTCGGAGGACGATTCTGACAGCGACACATGTGTATACTTCCCACCCCATCGCTCCCGCAAGAAGGTCTGTCACAAACCTTCTTGATCCTTATATATTCTTCCTCCTCCTTGTACATATCTTCCTTCCTTTATTCACCTCCTTCCCTCATGATTCGCATCACTCGCCCCAGTTCCGTATCGTTTTCATTTTGTGGCTATACTTAGGATGACTAGATCCTAAGTATAGGGGGGTGAGTGACCCGATTTACTCCTTCTCTTCTTTTTATTTTATTTTCTTTTTGTATATTCTTTCCCATTCTCATTGGTCCCCCATTCTTGTGTTCTTTCCAATACTTAGGCTGACCAGAGCCTAAGTATAGGGGGGCCGATGCCCATTGTGTATTATCCACATTTTTTTCCTCACTTCTCTTCTTTTCACCCACTTGTACTTAGTACGAGCTATGGATTTTTGTCACCTAGTGCCATGAGGACATAGCACAGCCTAAGTATAGGGGGGCGTGTATATATTACATATATACTTTACCCATACCTCGTACTTTCATGTATTTATATATATATTATATAATAATTATGGGATGGGTAAAAAAAGCAACAACAAAAAAAAACCTTTTTGAAAAGAAAAAAAACATTTTCTTAAAAAAAACAAAAAAAAAAACAAAAAAAATGCATAAAAAAACTAAAAAAAAAACTAACTAATAAGTTGGTTTAATTCTTGACACAATTCACTTTCACACAAGACTAGTGATGTTCAAGAACACTTGGTTTATGAGGTCTTGAGATTTTGAGTTAACCAACCTTAGTCATTAGGGTCCTTGACTTAATTATTCACATTTCCCTAGTTTGAAAGATGTGTGTGCTATATTGCATGCTTAGTCTCTACCTTAAGAATATGATCTGCACCTCACATACACGACTGCAGTTATGAAGAGATGAGTTGAAATTTCACTTGAGGAACTGGGATGAGGGATTTGAGTTTGGACTTGATTTAATGATGCTCGAGGATGGGATAAAATCAATGAAGGCTTCATGAAACCTGAGTGTCAGCACATTTAGCCAGTATGAGAACATGGTTCTTGTACTATCTCTTGATATTTACCTATGTGCCAGGGTGTGATAAAATAAAAGAAATGTTGATCAGTGTGCGCCAACTCTTGGTAAAAGCAGTGGAGCTAGCCAAAAATACTACAAGCAATGAAATGTCAAAGAAAATCTCTCATTCCACAAAGTCAATTATCAAAAGAGCTTCCACCAAAGGCGAGCGCTCCCAACCATTTCAAAGTGTCCACTTGGACCACCGCTATTAGGACCAGGAGTCGGGCTTGCACCAAAAAAGGGCTCTGCATCATAAATGCTACAAGTCTGGGTGTAGAAGGTACGATAGGTACTCAAAAAAGGCACACCCCGGTGTACTCCCAGGAAAACAAGTGCAAACGGCTCCAACTTCTCTTGACGGACGCACTGATCAACACCAAAAAAATTGCGTTGCGTAATAAGGCACTTGAGAGGATCCTTATTCCAATGAGAGGGAGAGAAGAAATGACACAATCCTATGCCCTCCATCAACTGGCCTGCCATCTACACTTTCAAGTCTGACAACTAAAGAGACGGTGGATTGGATGCAAGAAATGGTTTATTCCCTAGTGTTGAGGATCGGGTTCTTAGGAGAGTCTCTTGGACTGGAACCTTGGGTGACGTTGTGACTCTACTCTTATAACTGCGGTCAACACTTAAAGTCATATCTCTACTATATATGTATACAAAGAGAGTCTGATGATTAGGGAAATTGGGTACCTTTTGACTAGAGCTTGGTTCAGCTTAGAATTTTAGGATCTCTAAAATCGGGAGTTCTTGAACGGATCAAGTCTTGTATTCACATGCACAGTCAGGGATTAACCCAACTTATTCGTTCTTTATTTGCTCGAGGACTAGCAAAGTTTAAGTATAGGGGGTGATGAATCCACGATTCATCATCTCAATATCTTGATCTTAGCAAAATCTCCGAGTAAAATCCCAGAAAAATGTCCATAAAATCCATAAATTAACAAAATGACTCTTGTAAATAAAACACACTAATTATTGTATATTAGATTGTACAAAATAAATTACGCATAAAAAGCCGCAAAAATAAAGGAGTTTTATACTTGTAAATAGCCCAAAACTTCATGTATTTTTAATAAATTCATTTCAATTCCTTTTTACCTAATTCTTTCTCTAACTTGTTTATAATAATGTACATAAAAATACAAAAATATAAAATAAATTTTACCTCAAATAAATGCTCCTAGATCCCAAAGAGAAAAAGCCGTAAAGTCCAACTTCCAAGCTAAATTCCCGCTCCGTATGAACTCCAAATTCACCAAACTCACTTTTAAAGTTCAAGTTAGAAAATTATCTATCCAACGAAAGTGGTTTCATTAAAATCGGAGCTCGTTTGCAAAAGTTGGGTTTTGGGACCTAGATGTACATTGTATACCTTGTATATATTCATTCTTTCTTTAATTTTTATTGTATCTTTCATAATTGCTAAAAATATAAAAATATCAAGATTGTGTTGTATTTTAATTATATTATTTTATAGTATTTTTCCGTTGTAAATATCTCTTATTAAAAAGAAAAAAAATACAAATTAGAAAAGTAAACAAAAATTGTACATGTTGTATGTATTTATTTGTAAATTCACCACTATTTTTTTCCCTCTTTATTTTTGTTGTATTTAAAATAGCATACTTTATATCATTATTTATGTATTTATTTTTTCCCATTCTCTACAATAACTTCTCTACCACCAACTTCTATTCAACTCCATCATTTTTAATAACTCCCATTCCACTCCATATTCTTCCACCAACCTCCCATTCAACTCCACCAATAATACAACTTCCCATTCAACACCACCACCATTCTAACCTCTCTTTCTCTTCTCTTTATATTCATTTGTACATCCTCATTTTTTCGCATCCACCATTCTTATAGAATAAGGAGAGAGCTTGGAGTGTTTTGTTGGTGACAGCTGCGAAGCATCGTCCTCAAGCGACGACCTCCTTCAGGTAAGATCCGCGGAGCTCCGCTCCGCGTCACGAGTTCCCCATCGAGCTCGCGTAGCTTCTCCGATTTTGATTTCGCCAATCGGATTGAAGCGATGACAGGAGTCCAGCGTAGCTGCTCCGCAAAGCCGGCGGACATCAGGTAAGTTATCCCTCTCATATCTCTTTTTATTTTATTTTATCTAACTTTTTTTTTGTTGTTTCGCCACCACGTATCACCTCCACCATATCATTTTTTTACATCATCCCATCACCATCACAACAATCTCCATCTTTTTCATCATTTCCCTCATCTATTTTTTTCTTTTTCTCCCCCTTTTTTTTCTTTTTCTCCCCCTTTTTTGTACACATTTGTTTCCTATTTGAAAATATAAAAAAAATTAAAACAAAAAAACCTTTTTTATTACAACAGTAAAAGGAAAATCAAAAAAAAAAATAAAAAAAATAAAAAAAACGCAGCAGCAGCGGTGGGGAAACCACCGCCGCCACCACCGGCCCACACCGCCCGCAGGCATCGCCCCTGACCGCTGCCACCACCGCCCGCATGTGGACGGGCATGCCCCCTTCGCCACATCGCTGCGGCTAGCGCCGCCGCCAACGGCCGCCAACTCCAGCCCCCGCCGCGGCCCACCTCCAAGCATCACAGCCGCGCGGGTGACCCGCGCCACCCCCGTCCTCTCCATCAGCGCCCGCGCGCGCCGCCTCCACGTCCGCCTCGCACTCCTGTGCGCGGCGCGGCGCCTTCCTCGCGCCCGCGCGCGGCCGAGCCGCCGCCGCCGCCCACCGTCCGTGGTGGGTTTTCCCCCATCGTGCTCAAGGAAGGAGAAAGGTCCATTTGATTTTTCCTTTTTTTTTATTTCGTGAAATTTGCATAAGTTTCTTTCAAAGTTTTTATAATTGCATAACAGTCCCTGTATAGATTTGCACTGTAATTTTGTTTTCTGTATTTGCAAAGACACCCCTGTGTTCGTACTTCAATTTGGACCTTGTTTATGCATCCTTTTACTCAATAAAAAATGTCATTGTGTTGAGCAACTTATCCTCTATCATGTGATTATTTATTTGTATTTTTATGGTAGTTGGGTAATTAATTATAATTGTTTAACTGAAATTTTGTATAGTTTACCCATTCTATGCCATTAAATTAATATCTCACACACAGTTGCTCTAAAAATTCTAAAAACAATATATATGATGCCTTGATATGTGATGAACTTACTGTCCAAATTTCAACCAAATTGGAGTTGTCTTGTGCCTTAAATAAATTGTAGAGTGTTTCTAGTATTTGATTTTTAATTAAATCCACATACATCTTTTTTGGGAAATTTCAACTCTCCTGGATTGCTTACATAAATATCTTTCTGAGATAAATCGCATTTTGATTAATTTGATAACATGGATTAATTAGAAATTATTTACTCACTGTCACTCTGTTTCTACTAGAAAATTCATAAAAACTTCAAAACTTGTCCAAAAATTCCAAAAAAATTACTGTAGCTTCCTTGCATCATGTTTTAGTTCCAGTAAATTTTTCATAATTTTTGCTTACTGTTTGTGTGAAAAATTGCGAAAATACCCATAAAAAGTGTGCATTTTTCTTTATTGCATATTAACCCCTAAAATTCTAAAAAAATGTGTTTTGCATTCATCACTGGATTAGGATTCTAGGAAAAATACAAATTAGCTAAATTGGACTTCTTTTCCATTAAAATTAATTTGGCCTTATTTGTCTTTTCTAAGTGTCTTGGTTCACTTGCATTTGCATTCTATTTGCATTAAAAAAATATAAAAAAATACCGCGTGGAAATCTAGATCTTAAATTTGCGAATTAACCCCCAAGTTGTTCCTTTGCCTCCCTGAGTTCGACCCCGGACTTGCCCGGGATATAAATTAAGCCGAGACACTCTTCACGGAGATCTTCTCTCGGTTCTGACGGAATCGCTAAGTACACGTGCTACAACGTGACCTAATTAAACAACGTATCTAGCGACTCGTCAGAGGTAGAGGCAGAGCAGACCAGAGACAGTGCAGTTGAGCCGCCTTCCCCCGATCCAGTTTGCGAGAGTACGCTTTCACTTTCCCAGGCAGATTTGGCCGACCTTGCAGCTTTCACTCAGTTTCTTCCGCAGCCAGATTTGCCGGCACCCAGCATTCCGGAGCTGAATCCGCTCCCTACTTCGCTGAAGTATCGATTCCTTGCGGGCGAGCCCGAGATGTACCCAGTCATCATCTTCGCCGAGTTGACTGGAGAGCAGGAATCCCGTTTGATGGGGGTTCTTGAAAAGAACCGCAAGGCGATCGGATGGAGCGTAGCAGATCTCCATGGGATTAGTCCATCAGTGTGCTCCCACCATATCTATCTCGAGGATGGGGCGAAGCCGTCGCGTGAGTTCCAGCGGCGTCTGAACCCCAACCTGAGAGAGGATGTGATGAAGGAAATATCAAAATGGTGGGGTGCAGGTTTTATTTATCCCATTTCCGACTCCAAGTGGGTTAGCCCCTTGCATGTGGTGCCCAAGAAGACGGGCATCACGACTGTGATCAGTGAGTCAGGAGAGGAGATCGCTACACGAGTACCCACCTCTTGGAGGGTTTGTGTTGACTACAGGAGACTCAACCAAGCCACCAAGAAGGACAATTTCCCCCTGCCTTTTATTGACCAGATCATTGAGAGACTGGCAGGGAAGAGCCATTATTGCTTCCTGGATGGGTACTCAGGCTACAACCAAGTGGCCATCGCTCCTGAGGATCAGGAGAAGACCACCTTTACCTGTCCCTTCGGCACATATGCTTTTCGACGCATGCCATTTGGGCTATGCAATGCCCCTGTGACTTTTCAGAGGTGCATGCTGTCGATCTTCTCGGACATGGTAGGAGAGTGTTTGGAGGTCTTCATGGACGATTTCTCGATCTACGGCGACGGATTCGATTCTTGTCTTGACTGCCTAGATCGAGTACTCCAGCGATGTATTGAGTATCATTTGGTGCTATCTTGGGAGAAGAGTCACTTTATGGTGACTCAAGGGACGGTGCTTGGCCATATCATCTCCAACAGGGGCATGGAGGTTGATCCGGCCAAGGCTGATGTCATTAGGAAACTCGCACCGCCGTCCAATCTGAGGCAGTTACGGTCATTTCTGGGGCACGTTGGATTTTATAGGAGATTCATTCAGGATTTCGGCAGGCTTGCCCGGCCGTTGACTGACCTCTTGACGAAAGACACCGAGTTCCTTGTCGATGACAAGTGTCTTTTGTCGTTTGCTACTCTCCAGCAGTGCGTTATTGAGGCTCCTGTCCTCCAGCCGCCTGATTGGTCTCTCCCATTTTAGATCATGACGGATGCCTCCGATTTTGCCGTAGGGGAAGTGCTGGGACAGAGGAGGGAGGGAGTGCCATTTGCTATACACTACGCTAGCCGCACATTGGATTCCGCCCAGCGGAATTACACGGTCACAGAGAAGGAGATGCTAGCCGTGGTGTTTGCCCTGGATAAGTTCAGATCGTATATCATCGGATCTAGAGTGACTTTGTTTACAGATCACACCGCCATCAGGTACCTCATGGCAAAGAAGGATGCCAAGGCCAGACTGACTAGATGGATCCTTCTACTCCAGGAGTTCGACATTGAGATTAAGGATAAGCCTGGAGTCAAGAATGTGGTGGCGGATCATCTCTCCCGATTAGAGCAGCCTGAGGAGACTGAGCAGATTGATCCTATTACAGATACCTTCCCAGATGAGGCGATCCTTGCTATCGCCTCACTCCCATGGTACGCCGATATTGTGAACTTTCTCGTTGCTGGGAAAGTCCCACAAGATTGGCCCAGGCAGAGGCTTGAGACCTTCCTAGCGAAGGCCAAGTCTTACCATTGGGAGGATCCCATCCTTTACCACGAAGGAGGGGATAGTGTCTGGCGTCGGTGTATTCCTCAGGAGGAACACCATAGCGTCCTCACTTACTGCCACAAGCTTGAGGCAGGAGGACATCATTCTGGGAGGAGAACGGCACAGAAAGTGCTCCAATCCGGCTTGTGGTGGCCTACCCTCTTCAAGGACTCAGATGAGTTCGTGAAGAGGTGTACTGACTGTCAGAGGATGGGCACTTGTGGACAACGTGATATGATGCCGATGCAGCCCATTCACTTCTGTGAGGTTTTTGACGCATGGGGCATCGATTTCATGGGTCCATTCCCTAAGAGTCAGGGATTTGAGTACATTCTGTTGGCCGTTGACTATGTGAGTCGTTGGGTGGAGGCTATCCCCGCCCGAGCCGCTGATGCGAGGACAGTTTGCAGATTTTTGAGGAAGCATATCATCACGCGGTTCGGGGTTCCACGAGTTCTGATTTTTGATGGGGGATCCCACTTCATCAACGACCAGGTGAAGGCACTTGCTAGCGAGTTCGGCATAGACCATCGTGTTGCTACACCTTACCATCCACAGACGAATGGTCTAGCCGAGGTGTCAAATAGGGAGATCAAGACTATTCTGCAGAAAGTCGTCCGCCCTGACCGAAAGGATTGGTCACAGCTTTTGGATTCGGTCTTGTGGGCATATAGGACGTCTTTCAAGACACCTTTGGGCACATCTCCCTTTCGCCTCGTATATGGCAAGCCATGCCATTTACCTGTTGAGCTGAGGCACAAGTCACTTTGGGCAGTCACAGATATTATCATGGATACAGATGGTATGGGAGACCAGAGAAGGGCAGAGCTAGCTGCCCTGGAGGAGCTTAGAGATGCAGCTTTCTCAAGCAGCCTACATTATAAGGAGAAAGTCAAGGAGTGGCATGATTCTCATATCAGCCACAAACATTTTGAGATTGGACAGAGAGTATGGCTGTTTGATGCGAGGCTTAGATTATTTCCAGGGAAGCTACAGAGCAAATGGAAAGGACCTTATCTGGTTCGAAAGGTACACGACAATGGTAGTATCGACATATCTGAGTTGTCTTCTGAGAGTACCTTTCGAGTGAACGGCCAGCGGCTCAAGCCATTTCTAGATCATGAGCCGCGGGTCGTTGATATTGCCCCTATTCATTTTGCGTGAGATGTGGTCGTTGACTCACATCTAATGCATCTCACGCCTGAGTTCACTGATCTTCCGTTGTATATAGATCCAGACGTCCATATCACCACATTCTTTAGTCCCACATCCCTTCTTCATCTTGTGAGTATGCTATACTTAGGGTGCACTTTGCCCTAAGTATAGGGGGGATGTGAGACTCTTCGGGTATTTCTTTTGTTTCTGTCTACCCCTGTTTTGCTGCCTATACTTAGGGATATTTCACCCTAAGTATAGGGGGGGTAGACCCTGTACATTCTCCACTCGGTTTTCCCTTAGTATACAACCTGCTATACTTAGGATTACTTGATCCTAAGTATAGGGGGGAGACCTGAGTTCCTCTTGACTTTTCATTTCCCTTTTGTATAGCCTTTCTTTTCACTTCCCTATACATAGCACGAGTTATGTCTTCTTCATCGCTCTTAACTCTGAGGACATCGTTCGAGCTAAGTATAGGGGGGGGGTGTATATATTTCATATATACTTTAGCCATAACTCGTACTTTGTGTGAGTGTGTTAATAAATAAAAATGGCTAAAAACCACAAAAATTTAAAAATTTTCATGTACATAATCTTCTTTTATTTGCACATACATAGCTAGTGTACAAATTATTTTTGTAAAAATGATTTCAAAAATCTTTTGTGTAAAGCTTGTGTAAATATTTTTGTATCAAAATTATATATATAGTAAAAATTTTTTCTAAAATGTTTTGAAAATCAAAAAGTTTGCAAAAATCTTGTGTAAATGTGTGTAAATATCTTTTTGCAAAACTTGCACTTCATGCATCATCATTCATGATTTCAAAACATTTTTCAAAAATTTTGCATGATTTAAAATATTGTGTAAATAAGCATCTTTTTGTACATATGTATATAGTCTTTCCCGGATGATAGTTGACATTTAAACTAGCCTGGAATCAAATTGAGAAATGGAGCTTGATTAAGATCTTAATCCACCTTACTTCTAAGAGGAACCTTATAGGGCTTAGGTTTAAGGCTTTTCAGGTCCATGGTGACTTAATTATGTGAGTCCACTAGGCTATGATCACATGTCATCTCAATGAGCCTAAGTAGAGCATTTAACAACAACACATGACTCATATAGATTATGGCTTTACTTGGACACCAGCATTATGCACCGAGCTCTCTACGGATGAGGTGGTGAGGAGGCAGTCTTCCTTGGCTTGGGGTAGCATATGAGGGTAGTACTTCTAGGTGGAACCTCTCTTCTTCTTATAGTGAAGGAAGTGCGTCTCAACTTGGTCTGGTTGCCATGAGGTCTAACGACGGGAGTTGTGGGTTGCAATAAAGCTTCAAAAGAGGGATAGTCTACTGGCTCAAGAGGAAAAATTCCTTGTATATATGCTGCACATGTATATGTTGTATAGATGCACTCGAAAAAAAAATGTGCAAAAAGAAAAGAACTCCAAAAAAGTGGTGGGTCTGAGAGAAAATGATAACCCCACCGGAGTATGTATATAAAGTGCAATAAGCAAAGCTTGGTTTCATGATCCACCTGTTGTAGCTTGCAGCAGGGAGACTTGGCTACACTGGTCAAGCTCCCCAGGGTACTTGGCTACACTGGCCTTGACCCATTCTCTTCTTCCCCCTCTTCTTGAGCCGGTTGAACTTGAACTTAGAAGGGAATACCCCGCTCCTCGAGGAAAGAGTGGCCAGATTGAGGTCATAGAGTTACCTTGTTGAGGAGGGTTGTCAAGTTGCCATTTCTGAGGTGGAGAGCTTAGACTTCACATTCACAGGACAAGAAAAGATTCATGGTCTTCAGGGTTTGTTCTTGATGACTTGTTCTGATCTGGAGCATTGAGGAGTCTTGATTATAGATTAGTGGAACTTAGAGGCTGTTAGGTTTTAAGCTTAAGTCTAGATAAGGTTCCAACACATTAATAATCCAAAGATCTGATTGAGCTCCATATCTCAATTTAATAAAGGCAAGTTTAATAATCAACCTTGATCCATGTACATCCTCTTTTTCTTTTTCTTTCTTTCTTTTTCACTTCTTTTTCAAATAAGTGTTTGCTAAGGGACTAGCAAAGTATAGTATAGGGGGGTGATGAATACCCATTCATCACTCTTTATTCTTATATTTTAGCTACAAAAACCTATGCAAATGCATGTAGATACTTGTAAATAGGAAAAATTAGCAAAAGCATGCATTGTGTAAAAACCTGTAATTAGCATGTTTTTGTGCAAAAATAAAAGAATAAAGATTAAAAAGAAAAAGAGGGAAATATTTAGAATAAATATTGAGCAACCTAACCCAAGGGAGGGCTCAGTATGGGCCTGACCGCATAAAAACCAAGTAGAGGGAGATAGGAGCTCATGTGTATATATTTATGTAAATAAAATAAAATCATATTTTCCTCACCCAAAAATATGCTTGTAAATATTTGTATATATTTAGAAAATATTAAAAACAAATAAAAATTTGAAAATCAAAAAGTTCAAAAATGCCCTTTCACCATGTACATAGACCATACTCCTATATTTATTCAACCTTGTAAATAAATAAAATCATGTTCTAAACTTTTTGTAAATATTCTAGGTTATATATTGTAAATAAATAAAATGAAAAGACTCAAAACAAAAATCAGATAAAAATTACAAAATTCAAAACACAAAAATACATTGTATATATATCATGTATATAAATGTATATATCTATTTATTTCACCTATGTATATAAATAATAAAAACCAAATAAAAATACCCTTTTATTCCTCATTTTATTCTATAAATAAATAAAATGTAAAATAGGAATAAAAGTGTACAAAAATAATAATTAAAAATCAAAAATTAAAAACCTACATATTGTACATATACCTATATATAGCTATATAGTGTAAATACCTTATTTTTATTTCCAAAAATTAATTAAAAATCACCAAAAAATAGAAAAAAATAAAATAAAAATAGTTTGTGTTTTAAGTTTTTACAAAATCGGGCCCTAGCTACCTTGAATTTAAGCTCTAAAATCCGGCCACGTGGCCCATCCTCATTGGGTCCTGGGGATGTTGACCGCCCGGTCAACTGGCCCCCCCAGGACCACCTCCCACGGGTTTGAGCGGCCAACCCGACTTCTCCATTTAATACCCGCTCAACCCGATCACCAACCCGCCAACCCCCAGGTCCGAATCGTCCTCCTTGCATCCGACATCCTCGCCGGAGCCGCTCCCTTGGGATCCGCGCGCTCCTGAGCTTGCCCGGACCCCCTCTTTTCGGACCCCTAGCCATATAAATCGTGAGCTCAGCCGCCTTCCCGCGTCATCTTTGGCTCTCCATTCTTCGTCCCGTGACCTCCACAGCTACCCCCGAGGTGACAGCTCCAGGTTGGCCGTGTCGCAGCGAGGATAGAGTGGCCGGAACACTGATCCGGCGAGTAGCTCCGCCGTAGCTCCGCCATTGGTGCGAGCTCTGAGCCTCAGGCCCAGACGACCCTAGAGTCTACGACCGGGAGCTTCCCCAGCTCCAGCCCAGTCTACTTCACCACCCAGGTAATCCCTTAGCTTCGCCCTTTCCTTCAATTTCCATTTTGCCCCAATTCGTGTCGCCGCCGTTTTTCGTCGATTCCGACCATCTCGCGCACCCATTCGATCATCGGAATCCATACTCATCTCCGCCTTCCCTCCGCGCACCTTCTCCATACCCCCATCCAACCCAGCTCGCATAGGAGCTGGGGTTCGAGCTCTTCCGTCCATCGCTTCGCCGGAGCTCGCCCATCTCGCCCCACCGGTCACCTCCACGACGCCTAACCGGGTCGAGGCACTTTGCCCTCGACCCGCGAGTTTCCTGGTCTACCTTGCAGGTCATTGCGAGCCCATCTGAGGGTTCGAGTCATCTGGGCCAGGAGCTGCACCTCCGCCGACCTCGCCGGAGCCCTTCAGGGCTCGGCTGGGTCATCGGAGCCTACCAGCAGCTGCGGAGCGTCATCGCGGACCTTTTCCGATCTTCAGAGGCAGCAGGGGAGGAGACCAGCGCTCGCACGAGGCCGGCGAAGCTCGCTGGCCGACTGTTCTTCCAGCATCTTCCCCGACCGTTCGATCGTCCTCGACCTCCAGTTCGTATCCAGACCGTTCACTTGAGGAGAGCCAGACACCGTCAGATCTTGGAGAGGCGATCAGGACCGTCCGTTGCACGAGGGGTAGCCACCGAGCACCGCACCCGTTCGATCTCCCACGTGGCGTACCCTCAGCCGTTCGATCGCTGCGAGAACCCCAGCGTTGGAGCGCCAGCCATTTCCAGCCGTCCATCTACACACGTGGCGCGCATCCATCCGGCGACTTAATAAAGGGTAATTTACCCTTAGGCCCTTCCTTATCTTTTATTTCGTTTTAGTCCTGTAAATATTTTAGTCAGTTGTTTAGTTTTAGGGTATTTTGCATATTAGACCTCGTACTTTAGCTATTTGCACTTATACCCCTGTCTGTGTGAGCCACGTGTTTCGTCACGTGTATTCGTGGGTTATTTGCATCATACACCCCTGTAGTTCTGGATGTTTATGAATGAATGAAATCTTTTTAGTATTTGCATTTATGCCCCTGTGAATGGTTTAATTACGCATGTGCGTTTATTTGTGGGTAAATTGCAACTGAGGTCCTCGGACTTTTGGTACGTGTTACCAATTAGTCCCAGGACCTTATTTTTATTACATATAGGTCCCTGAGTGCCCCAGGCACGCGCCTCACGCGTGTTTTGCTGGGAATTTTGCACCTGGACCCCCAGAACTTAGGGTATTTGCACATCAGTCCTTGTGCACAGTGCCCTCTTGTGATTTTTGAATAAAATATCAAATCACCTCTAAATTCGATGAAAATTTGACACATGGCTCCTGCCATGTTGTAGGATTTTTGAGAATTTTTGAGGACATTTTTGAGTTATTTGTTATTTTTAAAAATTCAAAAACCTACATTTTAGCCACTGTCTAGTTTTAAAAACCCCAAAAAAATATAAAACCCCCTCAAAAATTCTATAAAAATTAGGTACTTTTTATTTTGTGTTCCTTTATTTTCTAGCCAATTTTGGCTATTTTTCACTGATTAAAAACCATAAAAACTTAAAAACACCTAAAAACCCATAAAAATTCTATTAAATAATCTAAAAACCCAAAAACAATAATTTTGGTACTCAAATTTTCCTTGTTTTACCTAGTTTACAGGAAAAATACCTCCAGGCCTTTTTGAGGTTCTTAGATATTTTATCTAGGGACTTTAGGCTTGGCTGGACAGTACCTTGTTTCTTTGCTACTGTTTGATTTTTAGAAAATAAAATATACATCAAAAAATTATCAAAAATTAACCAAAAACACTAAAAAACACTAAAAACATAAAAATATTCTTGTTTGAATTTTTGCTTGATTTTTGACACATTAAATAATTAGCCAAAGTGTGCTTGCTTTTGTGTTTCTTTTGTTTTCTTCACATATTAAAAATCCAAAAAATATAAAAATCATTAAAAATCACTGAAAATATTTTGTCTTTATTTTATTTCATTTTTACTACTTCGTAGGCCTTTGGCCAACCCGTGCTCCTCGAGTTCGACCCTGGGTGCTATACTAGGTTAAACTCATAGCTGGATCGCTATCTTCATGCTTGATTGACTTTATTTGTTTCGAGTGGTCTGATACTTTTTCTTGATTGACTTAGCTGAGCGATCGAGGTCGCAACGACCTATCTAGATACCTTTACCTCTGTCGCTCGGCTCGGTCATCACCACACACTGAGTGAGGAAGTGGACGTGCTAGGCACGTGTGGGGGAGGTGAGAGGAGAAGAGCACGTGCTTAGCACATGAGGAGAGAGAAAAGATGAGGGAGGGTGGACCAGGAGTCAGGTGGCTCCAGTGAATGTGCGCCACATGGCGTGATGTTGACCAAGTTTGACCAGTGCAATATTGTGTAGAAATAACTAGATTAGAAATACCAAATGACCTCAAATGCGGGAATGCCCAACATAAAAAATGAAGATCTAAATGGAGGCTATAATGCTTATGAAGGACTCATATGCCAATGAAATGTGGAGTGAAAGATATGCATTTTTTGTTGATACTTTACATATATAAATATCAATTTTTTTAGTTTTGCAATTTTATTTGGTTTTCTGTAGGTGAATAATGCATGCAAAAATCAAACATGATATGAAATGATGCAATGAACTCAAATGTGTTTTTTTAGATTTTTGTTGATTAAGGTAATGGCAGAATAAATTAGGGGAGTGGATTATGTGCAAGGTGATTAGTTCAGTAAACTCATGTCAAAATCTATCTTTTCTATTATTATTTTTTATTTTTGTGAATTTTGATTTTTATGCAATTTATTACAGTAATGAATAAAATAAGAAATGAAAAAGAAAATAATTAAAATGAATGAAATATGCATATAAAATGGTAGGTCAAAATCAAAAGATATGTACAATGCACGGTTTGGTCCCAAAATCCAATTTTTACAAATAAACTCCGATTCTTTTGAATTTGATCTATTTGTAAATAATTGAATGAACATTAATTCAAAAGTGAGTAGAGCACATTTGGACAATGTATGAGAGAGATTTCAATGCTTATAGCCTTTTGTCCTAAAATTAGAGTTTGAGATTATTTTGAATATGTATAATTTAGATTTTTTTAGGATTTTTCATGGATTGAGGTTAGTAATATGTACACAATAAAGCTGGTTTCATGTAATTTGGAGTTAGAAGAATTCATAAAAATGTGTGATATTAGGTGAAAATATGAAGATGGATATGAATGCATAAATGAATGCTAACTT
This sequence comes from Ottelia alismoides, assembly GCA_037367405.1. NCBI lineage: Eukaryota > Viridiplantae > Streptophyta > Magnoliopsida > Alismatales > Hydrocharitaceae > Ottelia > Ottelia alismoides. The sequence goes on from JAZKJV010006722.1 coordinate 187,294, forward strand.
ATGCAAATTATTTACAAGTGCATGAAAGTTAATTTTATGAAATTAATAGATGAATGCATCTAATTTCTTGGAAAAAAGCTCTATTTTCATCTAACTAGAGTGATGAATCATAGATTCATAACTTATCAGTAGGCTCTAACTCCGATAAAATATGCTCGTTGTCGTATCATCGTACGATCATGAGGAACATGCATGACCACTTGGGATAGTCGGTCTCGTCCAACTTGGGGATCGAGCCAAATGAGTGTAGAGAGTGTTCCCTCCATCGTATCCTTGATATGTCACCTTAGAGGAAGACACCTTTAACAACTTGCCAGGATTGCTACAAATAATGGAAAGACATAGGAGACTTCTTAGGTCATAAGAGGAACTGTGCATGTTCTAGAACCAATATGAGGATATATGATGGCTGTTAGAGATATATTTGGTGGTGAAAGAACCCTAGAAACAGGATGTGATTCACAAAACCACGTGTCGACGCGTGCCATGACACACAGTGCCTTGTGGCGACGAACTTGTAGGCCCTGGAGGCTCCCAAGAGCTTTTGTGGTGGAGTCCTTCAACCCGGAGCAAGGATCTGGTGTAGTACTTTGGATGTAGGGTCCTGTATATCTGGAGTAGCAGACTGGATATTGCGAAGATGGGAGTGGGGATTGGAAATTGGGGGTGATTGGGTAGGGGTGGGGGGACTAGGTGATGATCGATTGAGATTTGATGGACTGGAGATTGGGTGGGGGCATTCAGGAGGGGGGATCAATTGGGGGTGGGGTGGAGTTGGCTCCATGTGGAGAAGAGTAGCGGCATTGGGTGCTAGCAATGTTGGAGAAAGGTTGCAATGTTGGTGCTAATGGTGGAAAAAGGGTGGGAACCCGCTCTGAGAAATTTGTATCTATATTCATTATTTAAAAGGAGGACCCTTGGGCTCTTTATATATATCAAGTCCTAAGGCTAGGGTAACACAAAAGGACAACTCCTAAATGATGAGTCATCCAGAATACCCCTAGAGTTAGAGTTGTTTAAAAACACTCGATAGTGTCGAATGTGTATATGCTTAAATGCCAAAAGTTCCCAATTTTGTATAGCATGTAGAATTAAAAGTAAGGTACAAAATGCGCTTTAAATTGTCCAAAAAATGTGCAAGGATAAACAATGAAGTACAAAACACAAGGTCCACAGTGCAAACATTATAATAATTTAAATACTTTAGGAATAACCCACCAGGGATTTCTTATAAATACCAAGACTAGGAAGCACTATGCTATAAAATGCCCAAAGCACTGTCTATGCGGCAGCTTTAGATGCCATACTTGTGTAGAAAGACAGAGAGGCCATTTGCAAAAGGTCCCTCACCTGGTCTCACGTAAGGCGGGTTTTTACTTGTACGATTTAGATAATAGATAGTGCACCACCTTTTCCATCAGATGGCAAGGAGGGTCTCCATATGGCAGTGCTTGGAGTCATGGATGGCTCACGATGGGCGACTGAGATAGGCGTGGATGTGAACGATCGAGATGGGGTCTCCTTCTCTTAGATCGTTAACAAAATAATATCGTGCTTGATCGATGATAGAGATGTACAAGGTTGTTCTCATTAGATGTCTATGACAACATCCCCTTCCCCACTTGTTTTCTGTGATGAAAGGCAAGTGGAGCAAAGTTATGTAGAATATCCGATGATGTCTCTCCAGGGATGCCTCCGATGGATGCTTGTGACCTCTTCAGCGAGAAACCTCCAAGTGATAACAAGGCTTGAACACGAGACTCGACCGAGATACGATAGCAGGTGGTGCTCAGTCAACATGGGTTGCCTAGAATTACAGGTGATGTCCCTCTTGTTGGGGAAGAACAAGAAGCAAATGCCAGCCACCATGCATGGCTGGAGGTGTCTAGATTTTGAGATAGTAGTAGAAAGTGAAGAGGGAAAAGGTGAGGGTGTGGTAGTGGTCGTTGTGGAATGTATTGAGGGGCTTGAGCGGATGGGAAGATGAAGAAGATGAGACGAGTTACCTGAAAGCAATAAAGGGAAGAAACTAACATATGGTAGAGGAAGAAAGACACGAACCTGAATGGAAGACCGAGGGAATGGTGATGAACAAAGCGTCTGGTGAAGTTTGAAGTCTTGAAGATATGCAAGCTATGGGGCACGGTATGGTGGTTGATGACCTTCTGATGCTCAGGGAATGACCCGACGTGCGGTGCAGATGTGTCATATGTGTCAGATGGACGGCTGGAAGAGTGCAACGATGGACGACTTAGATAGGATCTGGCGCTCTACTCCTCATCCAACGGCAACAGAAGGTGGTGGACGAACAGGGAGTTGGCGAACTTCGAACTAGAATCAGGGCGAATCCGCCCGGCCGATCAGACCACCAATAGGTCGAGCACCTCCGGGGAGGCACTCTACGTCAAGCTGTAGGTTCTGATCGTCCGACGGATGGTCGGATGGACGGGATGGTGGAGCGAGGACTGGAGTAGCTCCGCCGAGCAGATGGGAAACAAAGAGGCTCCTCACGGTCCAGGGTACCTGCAATGCAAAGCCAAGACTCGGGGCTACGCTCCGGTCAGGTTTATTAGAGCTAAAGATGAAAGAAGCGAAGGTGAACATGGGTCGATCTCCGGCGGTCACGAGAGAGGGAGATCTGGGACCTAACCCTTGCTGTACGAGATAAGGTCAGGGTGATCATATTGTGTCGAGAGATGGAGGGCGAGCGTACATGGATATCTGAGTGGTTGGATGTGGGTGACTGAGCTCCGACCGATCGGTCGGAGTTAGCGGAGCTACGGTGGCGTATAGATGAAAGATTGATCAAATGATGAGCTAGGAAGGACTAAAGGGTTAACTGAAGGTCCGAACACGTTCCTTAGCTCCAGGAGAGATGAACGACGGGGTTATGGCCTCGACCAAGCGACGACAAGTGAGGGAGGCTTCTCGCAGTGGAGGTCCGGCCACGAAGGGGGAGCGTTGGCTACACGGCACCAAATTGACTACCGAAGGGCTCTTCCGACGGCTATCACCATGCTGAAGGGTTCTAGGGTATCGAGAAGGGGTGCGGTGCGAGCTACTGACCTAGGGAGGCAAATGAAGGCATTTATAGCAGTCCCAGGTGGCTAGATAGATCGGACCAGGGCACGCAATCCGAGAAGGATATGTGCTTCCTTAGGGATCTGCGAGGATCTTGGATCCTTGGGGAAGGCACGAGCAGAATTTCAGGGCAAACGTGCGTACGATCCGGCCTAGAAAATTTCAAGAAAGAGGTCCGGCAGAGGGATCGGGTCGGGTGAAGCCTTGGAAGAGGGGGTTGACCCGAAATGATCCGCCGTGGACCAATCAGAAATTTAGATTTACAAAAATATTTACAAATTCAATAAAAAATAGTAAATGATTTTAGATTAAAAAGTGTATAAAATGAAAAATGTTTGTTATTTTTCAAACTATTTTTCTGTGATTTTTATTTATTTTTTATGAAAAATGAATTATTGTATATACAATATAATGTATTATATACATGTATAGCATACCTATGTATTTTGTACAATTATTTTTAATTTGTTATTTTTACTCAAATACCCCAATTTTATATTTTATTTATTTACAAAATAATTTTTGGAGTATAACATAATTTTGTTTTATTTTGATTATTTATTTACAAGTATAAAATAAATGGGGAAGAAGACCTATATACATGTATTATGTACAAGTGAGAGAGGATTTTATTTTCTTTTTCTTTTTATTTTTATTTTTCTTATTTTTATTTTATTTTTAGAATATATACAAGGAAGTAAAAACATATTTTTGTACTTATTTTTGTAAAAATAAATTATGTACTTATATTATACATATATATAAGATGGAGTGAGCCTATCTCTCTCTACTTATTTTATTTGGCGATCAGGCCAATGCTTGGCCCTCTCTTGGGATTCGGGTCACTCAGTATTTATTCTAAATACTTCATTCTTTTTCTATTTATTCTTTATTCTTTTATTTTTGCATAAATACATGCTAATTATATGATATTAACACATGCATGCATATTGCTAAGTTATTGTATTTACACCTATTTACATGATGCATTACCAAGATAATTAGCCATAATAAAAGAATAAAGAGTGATGAATATGGATTCATCAATGACCACTGAATCACACCTAACTCCGACACTCCTCTCATCATTGCCTTGATGAAGACCTGCTCACATCGTCACCGGATGAGGTAACGAAATATGGAAAGAGGCCTTGCAATTGGTGGATAGAGTTGGTATAGTGAGGTGGTAGCATCGATTAAATGGGAATGTGGGCTTGGATTTCAAATTAAGAGAAGAGAGAATCGAGTGCTAGAAGATTTGGTATAAGTAGGACTTGTAATAGCGGAACTTGGGCGAAAGATTCCCAGCATGTGGTAAAGGTGAGGAAAGATGGATCGAGGAGATGGCGATGGATGCCGAGTAATAAAGTGGAGAGATGAGGAAGATGGGGTTGCAGGGGCGTCATTAGCGTAGATGGGAGGTAAAGGTGATGCGTTACATGCATGGTGTGTGACAACGACATCTGGAAGGAATGGGGATCGAGGAGAAGAAGGCAATCGTAGAGGAGAAGAGATGCGGGGGAGGAGGAGAAGTTGATCGTGGTCAATGGAGAAGACACATGAGGCTTTGGCCAATCAGAGAATGCCAAATCAACAGTTGACTAACCAAAGACCATGTCAAAGGAAGCCAACAGCTAGTGTATGTAAAAACCATGAGGTGGGAAAACGGATCCTCTGCTACAGCATAGTAGGTGCTGTGATGCAGAGGGTCGTCGGATGGGGATCGGACTGCCTTCATAGGGTAGCCCTATGAAGGCCATCCGATCCCCATCCGACGACCCTCTACATCACAGCACCTGCTATGCTGCAGCAGAGGATCCACTCTGCAGAGGTGGACGGATGGCACGACACCCGCTAGCAAGTAGCACTAGCGCTGAGCGGACATGTGTCAGCTTAGAAAAATTCAAGTAATACTTCATTTAAAATAAAACCATAATAAAATAGTAAATATACTCAAATAAAAGATTTTTCAACATGAAATTCGTACGTCTCAATGAGATCTACAAGTTTCCAAATTCAAAATAACTCATACATACATACATGCTATTTTTACAGATATTTTATGTGTAAAAATACTTGTTTTCCTGAGTTTTGTATTCTTTTTCTTGATTTTTATTTTAATAATATATATGTATTATATATTTTATATATGAATATAATATATAATTCACGCTTCCTATATTTTTGGTTTTTTATAAATTTAAGATAATTATGTATAAAATATATAAACTATACATATATGTATGTAACAGTAGACTATACCTTATCTTTTTTAGTGTTTTTCAGAATTTTTTAGATGTTTTTAATTTTTATGTAGTTAGTTATATTACATAATACGAAAGCAGATGCAAAAGAAATCAAAAGATAAACGAGATAATCTTGTATATAAAACGATTGTGTTCTGACTAGGGTAATTGCCTATCAATTCAAAACATAAACTTTCTCACATTTCAAAATCCCTTGAAAGTGGTCTTATTTGAAAGATAATTGATAGTACATTACTTCAAAGGTGAGTAAAGATCCAAATATGTTTATATGCATTAAATATCTAGCTTGAATGCGTTGTCTCTGCCCAAAACTAAGATTAAGCTTTATTTGTTATACATGCAACTTAGTATTTTTTATAGATATTTTAATGAGTTGGGGTGATCATTATGTATAGTATGGATACAATCTCATATTTGTATTCTAATTAATTCCTTTTAATTTCATGCAAATATTTACAAGAATGTTATGTTATGATGCAAACACAAGTGCTTGTTCTTGTTAAGTTATAAGCTCAATTTTCTTGTTTAGGTGGATGAAATGTCGCTTCATCACTTAGTTGTTTCAAAATTTAATTTGATTGTGTAGTATGGAAATGAACATCATGCAACTATGTGTCAACACAATCAAGTTTCGCGTAGCTATGATATTTTAGAAATGTGAGGTTGAAAATGGGGATGGAGAGGGGGGGGGGGATTCCGTCGCCCAAGTCTCATATGAATTCTATGTATTTTGTTTACATATAATAAAAGATGCACAATTAATTACCAAATTTTGCATATTATTTATAATTCACATTCATAAATTTTGAAGCACCTTGACTTGAAACATGAATCATCAACCAATTATGAAGTATGATCACTAAAATAGTAATCAAAATCTAAAGTCCAGAGAGTAATTAGTATCAAAATATGGATATAAATGATCCAAAAAATATGAATATGAATGCAAGTATAGATTTGACTAATATGAGAGATATGCTATTATATTCTTTAAAATAATATGAATATAAAATGAATACAAATAATAACATAATTATTTTACGTAGTAGCATAAATATATGTGCAATGCATGACTTATCATGATATAATTGTACAAAATGCATTTAGTTCATAAAAATTATATGAAACATAAAAAAATAAAAATTTGTTACATATAGTTACAAATAAATCTACAAACCAAATATACATTAGAATAAAATTGGCATGTGACATTAGATATTTTGAATATTCTTTGTCATATTTTTTGATGATTAATATGTAGCAATGGATGTTATTTATTGCAAAACTAATTTTTTTCTTATAATTCATAGCTAATGTCATATTCATTGCTAAAGATTATGTTATTTTTTGCTAATTGATACCAGTTGTTGCTACTTTAGCAAATGATTAAAAAGTCTAATGGGTAACTGTTGGTATCTGGGTTCAAAAAGTCGGACCGGACCGGCCGGTCGGACCAGTTGGACCGGGAACCGGCCCCGATTCAGTCAGTTCAGTCGGTTCTTTGTAATTAATTTCAAAAAAATAAAAAATAAAAAATCAGGTCCGATCAATGGTCGGATCGGGTTGACCCAGATTGACCCAGTTTTGATTGTTTGGTAATTTTCAAAAAATTAAGGTTTAAATAATAAAATAATGAGGTTTTTATCATGTATGCCCTTCTTAACTTTAGCGATATAAGGTATGCCCTTCTCTTTTTTGGAATATACGTTATGTCAATACTTTCTTAGAGTAATTTTATTGAAATGTTGTAGATAAATGATTACAATATTATATTCATATATAATTCTAGAAAATGCGACTAATTTTGTAGAGTTTTACTCGAAATAGGCAATCATGTTATTCTATTTAAAGATTTGAAATTCTAACGATTATTTCATCGATATATAAATACATACTTACATATATGTATCCGGTTTTATTGGTTCAGAAAACCGGTTCAACCGGTCTGACCAGTAAACTAAGCTTGGTCTGGTTTTTTCCGAATCATAAGAATGATGACATCATGCTTACGTCATCACTGGTCTGACCGGTTTGGACCGACGATTCGACCCGATTGGACCAAATCGAAGACTGACCGGTTCAATGTCGGGTCCGGTTTTTAAAACCTTGGTTGGTATATGAATTGTTGTTAAGAAATAATAAATATGTTCCTCGTAAATTTTTGAATCAAGCAATAAATAATATTTATTATTTATTGTTAAATAATTAAATACAAAGATATGACAAAATATCAATCTATTTATTGTCATAGGTAAAATTTTGTTGTTTTTTCAACAACAACAATAAAGCCATTTTCCACATTAAATAGGGCCGGCTACATGGATTCTTTGCCTCCATTCATATCTATCTTGGGTCGTTCTTGGACTTAGATCCAAAAGACTAAGACCCCTTCGTATAGTCTCATTCCAACACTTCTTGGGCCTTCCTCGCCCTCTCTTAGCCAACTCAACATCTCAAAACTCGCATCTCCTAATCGATGCATCGGCTGACCTCCTTTGCAAATGGCCAAACCACCTTAAGCGATTTTCTCGCATCTTATCCTTGATCGGAGCTACATCAACTTTCATTCCGATTGCATCATTCAGAATTCGATCTTTACGTGTGGATCCACACATCTGCCATAGAATTTTCATTTCTGTTACTGCCATTCTCTGCACATGTTTATGATACACAAGCCAACATTCAGATCCATAGAGCATAGCAAGTCCCACCTCTGCTTTGTAGAACTTTCCTTTGATTTTCAAAGGAATTTTCTTATCACAGAGAACAACAGAGACTCCTCTCCACTTTAGTCATCATACATTTATTCTATTAGTAACATCTCCATCAATTTCTCCATTATGTTGCAAAATAGATCCCAGGTATCTAAAAGTCTCTCTTCTAAATGTTATCGTCACCAATCTTTACCTCGATTCCTTCATCATTGCTTCCATCAAAAGTATACTCCATATATTTAGTCTTATCCCTACTTATACGAAATCCTTTAGTCTCCAATGCATGTCTCCAGATCTCAAGCTTCTCATTCACTCCATTTCTAGTCTCATCAATCAAGACGATATCATCAACAAATAACATACACCAAGGTATTTCATCCTGAATGTGACTTGTCAACTTGTCCATAATCAAAGTAAAAAGAAATGGACTCAAAGTTGAACCTTGATGTAAATCGATGTTGATGTCAAAATAGTCAGTCTTCCCAGACTGGATCCTTACACAAGATAAAACCCTATCATACATATCCTTTATGAGGTTAATGTATAAGATATGCAGTTGTTTCTTCTCCAAAACTCTCCACAATATATCACGTGAGACAAAATTATAAGTCTTCTCCAAATCAATAAAAAGTAATATGAAGGTTTTTCCTTTTAGCTCTATAAATCTCCACTGTTCTCCTCGACAAATGGATGGCTTCAATGGTTGAGCGACCTGGCATGAATCCGAATTAGTTTTCTTTTACTTTGGAAAATTGCCTCAACCTTTTTTCGATCACACGTTCCCAAATTTTCATAATGTGATTCATCAGCTTGATACCTCTGTGATTTGAATAATTTTGAATGCCCCCTTTGTTCATATAAAGAGGCACCACGATACTTCTCCTCCAATCTTCAGGCATTTTCTTGCTTCGTCAAATAGCATTGAATAAATTTGTAAGCCAAGTCAAACCATGCTCACATAAACCTCTCCATACTTCTATAGGAATGCCATCGGGTCCTATACCTTTCTGAGGTCTCATACCTACAAAGCATCATCTACTTCCTTTCTTTGTATTCCTCTATAGCTTGCACGATTCAAGTAGCTGTCACTATTAGCTAGATCACCAAAAGTAATCTCTCTATTTCCTTCCCCATGGAAAGATTATGGAAATTCTGCTTCCATCTAGTCTCTATATCCTTCTGGGTAACTAACACGTGACCTTCCTCATACTTAATGCATCTCACTTGAGAAAAGTCTTTAGTCTTTCTTTCTCTTGCTTTGGCCAACCTGAATATATACTTCTGGCCCTCCTTAGAGTCAAGATTTTTGTATAAAACTTCATAAGCTTTTGACTTAGCTTTGCTTATAGCCTCCAATTTAAAATTTGATAAAGATAAATATTACATAGAAATTGATGGGAGACGGGCAACAAGCTGCGCCGTCAATCCCTTTTGGATGGCAAATCCAATTCTTCGGAACACATCATTCATAGATCTAGGACTCATGCTATGCATAATTTTTGGACCCTCTTGAGGAGCTCAACAGCTTCACTTGCCAAGAACCCAAATGTATCAAACCCAAAAGGGATGAATACATGTTGATTGCCCATACAAGCCTTCTCAATGTTTTGTATATGGATTTTTAAAATGCATAGTTGTTTTTAAAATGGACGTGATTACAGCAATGGATTAAATATGGATACAACAATGGATTGACTGTATATATATATATATATATGATTTCTTTCAAATAAGACTTGGTCCTTCTTGAGTTCAGGAAGGCCAGCCCATTTTTTGTAAAAAACATGAAGACTTTAGTAGAATACTTATACATATTGTATTACAATGTGCAGTTTTAATGTTTGTATTATAATATGCAGTTTTGTATGCGGTTTTGTATTTATAATATGCAGTTATAATACAAACTGTGTACACATTCTACTAAAGTGCTCGTGTTTTCTACAAAAAGATGGTGGCCTTTCTTAAGTAAGGAAGGATGCATCCTATTTGAAAGACCCCCCTATATATATGAGAAAAGGGATCCTACTCCATGGAGTAGGTAACTTACCTACTCCATTTTTCCTTTTTCAAATTTATTTTATTTTTTTTGAAAATGCTTCCATGGATTTTTATAACTATGTCCCTCTAATATGTCATTCAAATTTCGTCAGAAACAAAGACTCATACAGCCTCCATCCAGACAGTCATTTTTTAACGGTCACAGATTTGCTGTATTTTTCATGTTCTGGATGGAGGCCATAGGAGTCTCTGTTTCTGACGAAAATTGAATGACATATGAGAGGGATATAATTATGCAAATCCATGGAAGCATTTTTCAAAAAAAATAAAAAAATTTTGAAAGAAAGAAAGTGTAGTAGGTAAGTTACATACTCTATGGAGTATGATCCCTTTCCTCTCTCTCTCTCTCTCTCTCTCTCTCTATATATATATATATATATATATATATAGGAGAAACTTCAAATGAAGCGGGGTCTCACCATATATATGGTGAGCCACCCTCAATTTATGCATCTTTCCAATATATTTTACAATTTCTTGTTTCATACATATAACAATAAATATTAACACAACATGTATAGTGAACTAAAATTATGAAAATATTATTATATTGGATGGAAATGTTGATTTAAATTTGGATGCTATATTTTACAAAATTCATTTTTTTTACAATGTGCAGTTTATACTTTTACAAAACTGTTACAGAGTTTTTACTAAATTCATAGTGGCCTTTACAATTTCAGAAAAGCCCTCACCTCATTTGAAAGATCCCCTATATATATAAGTCCATTTGCATCCTTAAACGTGAAACATGTATAGTAAATGGATAATTAGGCAGGGATTTAAAAAAACAATGTTATTTAATTTTACATAGATATTTTTTAAGCACCCCATGTAAAATTTCAGTGTTAAATCTTTTGAAATCATTTCTCCTAAATTATGCGACTATTAAAATCCGATGAAAGTAAAACAATAAATAATGACAAAATTAATTGGACAAATAATATTTCGACGATTTGACTCCTCCCCTTCAAAATTTACGGCTTCATTCCAGCGAACAGTTTACGACTATGTATATTTATAATACGATTTTTCATGGCTATTATATTTTGGAAAAAGATAGATGCAAATACGTTGAATTAGAATGCTTTTCTTTCAATATGGGAAAGGCATACAACTATAAAATGCTTAGCGATGGAATACTATACCAATCTAAATATCAAATGTAAAGGATCTTATATGAATTGTTTGCTTACGTATATTTGATGGTCATGGAAATCTTGAAAATAACTCAACCTTTTCAAAAAGATGAGTTTGTGCGAAACATTTGTATATTTTGATTTGTCATTCTATAACTAGGTTTTTTTAAGGAATGCACTATTTATAATCATGAGCTTTGAAATCTATATTACTTTAGGGTATATTGGATATGTCACATTCATAAATATGTTCATACATGATGGTAGGTCAAAAAAAGGTTACCAGTTGTATTATCTATTAATATAACTAACACGGGGTATTTATCCCAGCCATTGCCACATGAATGTACTCTCTCGCTTGGCAAAAACTCAGCTTTAGTTCAGATGGGGTTTCGTCCCCACCCGGTGTGCTTCATTTTTCCATTCAATGGAAACCGTAAGGCCTCATTTGTTTAGTTGGAAAGGAATTACAGTTGAATGGAATCAAGACAAGAATGAAATTAACAATGGAATGAAAAGGAATAAGTTTTTCTATTCCATTGTTTGGTTCATATTATGAATTGAAAGATTTATTATGAGACACATTCCTTTCTTATATTTGAAAAGAGAAAAGAATAAAAAGAAAATGGCCTTCCTTTTGATATATTTCGTTAAGTTTAAAAAGTAATCGGTATCCTCCAAGTTATTTTTTTCATATAATTAATATATTTCATATAAGGAATCAATAGTCAAATTTAAAGGAGGTTACTTTGATTTTTCCCATACAATTGATATATTTGATAGATACATATCCAAATCTGGTAGAATATTTTATTACCATATCCAATTCCATATCATAAAAAAGTTGAAACACAAAAAATAAAAGCACATATCCATATCCGTATACGCAATTGCTAAAATGCAATCCGTATCCATATCCTAAAAAAACTAAAGGTGATATACATATCCATATCTATATTTGAAAAAAATAAGAATTCATTTCCATATCCATATCCATGTTCGGAAAAAAATCCCCGTTCATGTTCATATCTATGTCCATAAAAAAAATTAAAATCCATATCCGTATATGTATCCACTAGAATATAATCAGTATCCATATTTTAAAAAATTTATGTGCATTCGTATCCACACTACCACAGAAATATTTTTTTTGGACATTTTGAAATGCCAGCTATAGTTGATGTTAACGTCTGCAAATGTGTATGCCAACGTTAAAAAATGTCTAAAATTTGTGTCGGGTCTGCCTCGTCGGTAGAGGTTTTTGTAGACGTTTATAAAGAACGTCGATAAAAGTTTATATCCGCCGATGTTAACAAAACGTCTAGTAAAACATCTCTAGGTCGACGTTTAAAAAAACGTCCATATACAAATGATATTCACAGACGTTAATATACGTTGGCTTAGATTACCATGATAGACGTTTTTAAATCACGTGTTAAGGTCGTTAATAAACGTCCATATAAGCTTGTTTGAGGGCATATAAACATCAATTAATTGATTAGTCGAATTTGTATCCAACCTAATGTTTTTAACATCAATATATGGATTATTTGACCAATATACATTGCCAATCTCTCTAGGCATCCATGATCACAAAGTACATGCATAAGCGAACAACATACTCTATTTCATTCTAAATAATATTTTCCAAAATGCAAACATTGTTAAAGTCCAAAACATTCAAATGTTTCAATAGTTGGAGTAGAGCTTTTAGAAAGCAAAATCACATTGATACATTCCCCAAAAAATAAGAAATTTCTTGATAAATGATAGACTTCATTCATGAATCCTCTTCTGTTTATGCATCAGGATCAACATCTCCATCCTTCCTCACAAATCTTGACCTTGCTTGAGAAGCATGTGTATCTGTTAAATAAAGATGAAAATGAAGTAAGGAGAACATCAAAATTTAAGGAAAAACACAAGTAGTAAAAATAAATAAATTTGTTAGTTGAATACCATAAAATGTTGGTTGAGAAGGCAACGATGGGGTTCCACTAGATAACGGGTAATTCTTAAAGTATTCAATCACTCCAGCAGTTACTTGATCATGAAATTCTTCTTTTCTCTTCTCCTCTGCAGCCTTCAATTTTGACTCTGTCTCATGCTGCATTTCCTCACGAAGTTCTTGGAGAAGTTCATGACGAATTTCTTCCCTTCTTTTCTCATTCTCATCCTCCATTTCTTATCGGAGCTCTACCAATTTGATGTCAATTTCAACCTCAGAAGTAGATGTTGATCTACAATGACCTCTTCCTTTAGGTACATGTCCATATCCCCTACCAATGAGACAATCCGATCGTCCTTCACTGTCCAATACAACATTAACTATTTCAGCATCAGTAATGCCTCTTCCCTCTACATCAGCCTCGATACGCATTTCCTTCATTCTGATCTATAAAATAAAATATTGTTACTTATAAAGATAAAGTATCTAACAGGTAAAAGAAGATATTATCATAAAGCATTGATGCAACTTACATATGCCTTCCTTGCTTGAGGTGTTGACCAATACCCATGTCATCCTGTAATGGGGTCTAGTGGTGCCATTCCCTGCTTATCAATGCTGAACTTGGTCCTTAAGAATAATAGTATCTCCTCACATGATTGACCCTCGAGTTCATTATGAGACTAACACATGTAGAATAGGTTTCAATAAGTTAAATAAAAAATCTAAAGCTAAATGAATATAATTAGATCGCTCTTACAATCTCATTCTTCATGACAACATATGACTTAGAACCAGTAGTTGAGAGGTTCTTGACAAGTGTAATACGTGTATCCCTATTCGTTTTACATTTATCCTAAAACAATCGTAATTAATAAATGGTCATTAAATAAATAAATATTATTCAACATGCTTACTTGATGTTTTGGTTGTTTCCATATTTCAACCATTGTAATCCAGCGCTAAATTGACACATTTGATGGCCTCGCTGCATCTCCAACTTTCTTCCATTCCTTTTTCAAGTTATGTTGATGCTCCTTAAGGTGTTTTGCTAAACGACGGTTCACTGCTTCCTTGACCCTCACATCCGAATCGAACCCGTCAATATCAATGAAGTTCTATTAAAAAGGTATTTATTAGTCCAAAAAATATTTTATAATCCTAAAGAATAACAGTTAAACCTTTATTCTTTCATGCACCGATCGAAGTTCTGCATCTGTTAGACTTCTAAAATCCGGTACTAATAGAACATCCTCTCTTGCAGCTATACCACAAATTAATTGTAGAGCACTAACTTGCGTGGCATCTAATGGTCTTCCTTCATCTAAATTGATTATTACACTAGATCTATGCCCTGTTGTCATTGCATGCTTCGCTAGTGTTACTCCTCTCGATTTTTCCCTATGATGCACTATATGTAATTTATCACAACTGGTTATATAGATGTTTCAAATCATAAATTAATAATAATAATAAAAAAAACAGTTACCTGCTATTTTGGAAGTAGAGGGGATTTCTTGCGAGTCCAATGGAGTAGTACTCTGTGTCTGTTCCAACAGGTTGCTTCGGTTCCTATGTGTTGGAGCATTATGCTCGGATACATGTGGAGGTATTGGTTGGGAGTCCACTGGAGCACTATTTCGTGCATGTCTTCGTATGGTATTTGATGTTGTACTTAGAAAGGAAGTTGGTTCCAAACAGTTGCCAAGAGTCCCATGCGATTGCTTTTGATGTTCAGATATTTGTGGCGGTGTTGGTTGCACGTGAGGTTGACTTCTTTGTAATTTGTAAATTTCTGAATCAGGTTGACTACTTTGATCATCCACTTTCCGCTTATTCTTTCCAAATGTAAATGGTCCAACCATACACATAATAAACCCGAATATCTGCAAGAAATATCTGTCCAACATCTTTACATTAGACATAAGAAAAATGATGGAAAAAGTAGAAATAGAGTCAAGAAAGTTGAAAAAAAGAGGTATTGGAAAGTGAACTTAAATAGTTAAGAATATATAATTGATTTTAATTGTCTTAAATAAGAATCAAGAAAAAAGATAATCTGGCACTAACAAAAAAACACCAATGGAGTGCTTGGTATAGAAATATTTTTATGTATCCATCAAGATAAATAATCATTTTTATTATTATGATGCCGTCACGATGGTACCCGATGGAGATGAACAGGTGGATCTCTGGATTGATCTGCACCCTGACTTGGAATCCAAACCGCAATATGCGAATGCCTATTTGAATGGATTGGAGGTTTTTAAGTTGAAAAGCCCAAGTGATAATCTTGCCAGCCCTAAACCGACATTGTCTCCTATTGCAAACAAGGTATTGTCTAATGGCAACAAGAGGGGACATTCTGTTGTAATCGGCGGTGTGGTTGGTGGAATCGGAGGGTCGTTCTTGATGAGCTTGTCGGTATAAATCCGAAAACTGAAGCGCTCTCACATGGCATCGGATAAGCTCTCAAGTCTAATGTCCGTCAAAGAAGGCCAATCCAAAAAAAGGGAGGAGTCTTTCACATGGTACCAATAGAAATGGGTTTAGATCCGATAACCATAATTAGAGGGTTAATCACCGTGATTAGAGATTAAGCACAACCTTTCCCATTCCACTCCCACCCACCCGACTTCACCCCATTATTTAAAACTAAAGAAATGAACCACCGAATCATACTCGATACAAATATGCAATGAAATTACCTAAATTGGAACTAAAAGCCATCACAATCAGAGGGTCACATTCATTCATCTCTACATAAACAGAGGGCATGGGTTCCGGCACCGTGGATGATCACGAGCCCATAGGTTCCGGCTCCATGGATGATCACGAGCCCATAGCCTTCCCCCCTCCCCTTCTCCAACCACCTCCTTCCCCTTCCCGTGGATGATCGCGAGCCCTCCGCATTGCTCCATGGTTCTCCCACTTGCCACTCTTGGTGCCGCGGGGTTCCGGCACCGGTGCTGATCTACGCAGAGACCGAAGGCGTACAATGATACATTCCCATCTGTAAGAACCCCACCTCCCCTGAACCCCAACCAACCATTATCCATTGTGCCGACGGCGCCAGCCCTCCCCCCTCCCAAGGAAGACACTCCCCCCTTCCAAGCCCTAGAAAATGATATAGTTGCATAATACATGTAAAGAAGAGAAAGCTCGCAGGCCTTACCTCTGTCGTCCGGCAAAGAGGTTGCCGACAGACATGATTTCGTCGGAGAAGATGGCCCTAAACCCAAAAGGGAGAGTCCCTATTCAGCTGTCATGGGAGAAATGAGAAGAATAGGTCCAAAGGGGGAGATGTTTCGTAGTGGAGGGAGTGCAAAAATTGGGGATTTTAATGGGTTATTATGGATGGATTCCGAAACGTCAATTAAAGGCGAGAATTCCTTTTTTGGGGGTTAAAACATGGCTGGACGTTTAATCAGATAACATCGACATAGTGTTACCATATATCGACGTTTAAGGTGAAATGCCGGTGGAGAATAAAGATGTCGACGTTATATATAACGTCTATTTAAATCGAGCCTAGCTAGACGTCTTTTTAATCGCAATGTCGGTAAAAGTTAGATTTGTTGTAGTGCCATAAAAAAATCCCATATCCCAATCCGTATCCGTATCCGTAAAAAAACAAAAAAACAAATATCCATGTTTGTATTCGTATCTACAAAAAAATCATATTTGATATATTTTATCCATATAATAGATATATTTAAATATGTGTTCGTATCCGTTGGAATATCATGTAACCATATTTGAATCCACATCCTAAAGAAAATGAACCGTTTCTATATCTGTATCCATAAAAAAACCTCATATCCATGTCAGTATCCGATGAATCTATGATTCTCACTCTTTATTCTTTTATTTTAGCTCTTCTTTTTGGCAAAACCACCTGTAAATACAATAACTTAGCATTTTGCATTTCATTGTTAATATCTCATATTTAGCATTTATTTTGCAAAAATAAAAGAATAAATAGAATAGAAAAAGGAGGTATTTAGAATAAATACATAGTGACCCAAACCTCAAGAGAAGGTCAAATCTTGACCTGATCGTAACAGAAAATAAGTAGAGAGAAATAATGGTCCACTATGCATTCTACATATCACCTATACTTGTACATAATATTTATTTATTTTTGACAAAATAAAATTACTTTTTATACACTTGTATATAACCTTAGAAATAATATAAAAATAAAATAAAAATCAATAAAATAAAATAAAAATAGAAAAACAAATTAAAATAATCAAACCCTTGTACAAAATACATATGCATGTAACACATTAACTAGTTATTTCACAACTTTTAATTAATTAATAAAAATAAAATAAAAATCATTTTCTATCCCTTAAATTCTTTTGTAAATGAATAAAATATAAAATAAAAAATATATAATAAAATAAAAATATTTGTGCATAATATCTAAGTATATTATACCTGCATATAATAGATTATAATGTACATACACTATTTTATTTTTCATAAAAACAATTAAAAATCATAGAAGAATAGTTATCCAATAATATTTTTTTATTTTATACACTTTTTTATTTTAAATTCATTTACTATTTTTAATTCAATTATCTTTTATTTTTGCACATCATGTTTTCTCATTGGGTCACGTCAGACCATTGACCCCAGTCAACAGTCTCTTCCAGGTCGGGTCCGGTTGCCATCCCTCTCGATGGAGCCTTTTCTCCGATTTCCTGCGCCCGAACCTAACCATCTCTTTTTGGATTTTCTAAATGATCAAAAATATTAAAAAAATTAAAGTAAAAATATTTTTGGGTTTTTTGGGTTTTAAGATATTTTTGATAATTTTTCTAGACTTTTCAAATGTTTTTGTGATTTATAAAAAACAAACAGTGCTCAAAATACAAAACAATGCATAACCAGGACCAAATTGTAAATTAAAAATATTTAAAGTGCCCCAAGTCCTAGATAGCAATTTTAGGATGAAATAGAAATAAAAACCTACAAACAAGAATCGAATACACATTTTTTAGATTTTTCTTCGATTTTATATGATTTTTATAAATTTTTGGTAGTTTTATTATTTTTAGAGTTTTTATAATGAATTTTCAAACCAAATTAATACTTAAGGTAAACCATAACAAAAGACAATTACAGGAATTTTTGTGAAATTTCTTAATTTTCAAGTTTTTATAATTTTTCTGACTTAGACATGACACTTTTTAAGGGGTTTTCAATTTTTAGAAATATAAAAGACATGTAAATCAAGGCACCAAAATTACCATAAATAACACATGCTAACATGAGCTAGATGTGACTTTAGGTAATTTTAGAGTTAATTTACTATTCATAAAGTCCAATAAAAGACATGCAATTAAACACAACTCACAGGGACCTAGAATCAAATAGTTTAAGTCTCAGGACCAAACAATAACATACGATAAAAGCTCAGGGTCAAGTCTGCAAAAAACCCAGCTAATTCACGTACATACTTAATATTCAATGCACATGGGGTATAAATGCAATTATAAAAACCAAGCATACTTTTCATAACATTAAAAGAGTTCAGGATATAAGTTGCAAATAATCCAAAGATCACGTGGGGATACACGTGCCTCAAGCTCGGAAGGACTAAACTGCAAAACTAGAAAGTACGAGGTCCAAACTGTAAATATTTTTAACTACACTTTTAATTTAACGGACTAAATGTAAAAATAGAAACATGCAAGGACAAAAGGGAAATATACCCAGAGGGGGCACGTGGTGCACACAAGGGCCAACTATGACGTACGGCTCTGATTATCCTCTGCCACACATCTAACGGTCTAGATTCTGTCACGGACGTGCGTGTCAGATGTGCCAGGTGCTTTTGATCTAACGGCTCAAAGGCTACATGGTCGGGCGGCTCTGATTTGATCTGGCAGAGGGGAGGCTCATCCAACAGAGAAGAGAAGGTCTGGAAGGACACGGCTCCAACGAACTTCATACGAGTGAGGGAGGAGATCCATCGCTTTGATGAAGGGTTGGAGAGGTCCGACAGTATCGTGATGATGCTCCGCATCGAATGGGCAGCTCAGATGGCCGGGAGGACAGTCAGATGATCGTAGCGATGAAGGCCCTTCTGGAGTTGCTCTGCCTGAGTAGATGAAGGTCCAAAGTACTATCCAGGCGTGCGTTAGTGCCTACAAGGGGTAGCCGGACTCGGGGGCAAGCCTGCGGTCAGAGTTATTGCTTAGGAAATAAAGAGAAGCGACGGGAGGCGGAACTTTGGGTCTCCGACGAAGGTGGAAGGTGAAGACCCGACCTAATCCTACTCCGGTGAGCGGGATTCAAGATGGTAGTTGCGTAGGAAGGTGGGAGGTGAGGCAAGGAAGCGATCTGTGCAGATGGATGATCGAGATGGGGCTTTGACTGACTGGTTGGAGCATGAAAACGTGCGGTGGAGGCGAAATAGAAAAGTGGAATGGAATGGGAAAATAGAGGATATGATCGATACCTGAAGCTACCAATGAGCTCATAAGCTTCAGGCGAAGGTGGTCGACGGGGTCTTGGCCTCAACCAAGCTGACGTTGCCCCTATTCATTTTGCATGAGATGTGGTCTTTGACTCACATCATGTGCATCTCATGTCCGATTATCACTTCTCCTTTGCAAGTGTATAGATCCATATTGTCCACATCATTCATTCTTTTTGTCTAATACCCAATCTTCATCTTATGATTATGCTATACTCAGGATGTGCTTTACCCTAAGTATAGGGGCTATCAGATCTGTGAATATCCATAGGACTTCATTACCTCTATTTTGCTGCCTATACTTAGGGATATTTTATCCTAAGTTTATGGGAGGTAGTACCTGTACAATCTATTCTTCGGTTTTCCCCTTGTGTACATTCTTATATACCTAGGATTACTTGATCCTAAGTACATGGGGGATCACTGACCTCTATTCATTACATTCTTTTATTTATCGTTGCAGTATAGCATTCTTTTCACTTCCCAATACTCAGCACGAGTTATGTCTTCCTTTCATCGCTCTTTGATCACTCTGAGGACATCGTTCGAGTTATGTATAGGGGAGTGTCGTATATATTATATATATACTTTATCCATAACTCGTTTTTTGTGTGAGTGTGTTAATAATATGGCTAACAATCACAAAACTAAAAATCACAAAAATTTTAAATTTTTTTCTTGTACATAAATGTTTGTAAATAGCTTTTGTAAAAACTATTTGTGTACAAACTTTTGTAAAAATATGTTGATTGTAAAATTTTTATAAATGTTTTTGTATCAAAATTATGTATATAGTACAAAACTTTCGAAAAATGTTTAGAAAATAAAAGTTTGCAAAAAGTTGTTTGTAAATGTTTGTAAAAATATTTTGTAAAACTTTTCCTTCTTCCTTGCATTCAAAAATTTCCATAAAAATTTGCATATTTTGAAAAATTTTGCACAAAAAGAGTTTTGTACATATTTTCTTATATATTCTTCTAAATCATAGTTGACATTTAAACTAATCTGGAATTAAATTAGAAAATGGAGCTTGGTTAAGATCTTAATCCACTTAACTTTAGAGGAACCTTATAGGATTTGGGGTTAAGAGTTTTCAGGTCCATAGTGGCTTAATTCTTCGAGTCCACTAGGCTATGTTCACATGTCATCGTGATGAGCCTAAGTAGAATACTTAACAACGCATGCATGACTCTCAAAGACAATGGCTTGACTTAGACACACACCTTACGCGTAGCTCAACACGGATGAGGTGGTGAGAAGGCAGAATTCTTTAGCTTGGGGTAGTATTCGAGAGTAGTACTTCTAGCCGGAACCTCTCGTCTTCCTCTAGGGAGGGATGTGCATCTCAACCTAGTCTAGTAGCATTGAGGTCTAAAGATTGGAGTCTGTGGGTTGCAATAATGCTTCAAAAGAGGGATAGTCTACTGGCTCAAGAGAAAAAACTCTTTACGTACATGTTGCACCATGTAAATATGTTGTATATATATGCACATTAAAAAAAGTGTAAAAATATGAAAAACTCCAAAAAAAGGGACATGTTTGATTGAAAATAAAATGTCTGTCAGAGTGTATATAGTGAATAAGAAAAGCTTATGTATTCCACCTTCTCATCTCATGGAAGCTTGCAGTTGAGACTTAGCTACACTGGCTTTGCTCCAAGGGATACGCGACTACACTGGTCACGGTCCATTCTCTTCTTTCCCCTCTTCTTAAGTTGGTTGAACTTGAACTTAGAAGAGAATACCCTGCTCCTTGAGGAGAGCTGCTAGATCGGGGAATTAGAGTTACCTTGTTGAGAGAGGATGTTTCTTTGTCATTTCTGAGGTGGGGAGCTACATATCACTTACACAGTACAAGGAAAGATGCATAGTAATTAGAGTTTATGTATGTAGACTTGTTCTGACCTGGTTATTAAGGAGTCTTTTCCATAGAACTGTGGAACTTGGAGGATGTTAAGTCTTAATACTATTTCCTAATAAGTTCCCGCCAAACTAATAATCCAAAGGTCCACTGAGCTCCATACTTCAATTTAATGGAGAGAAGTATAATAATCAGCTTTGATTTCTCCTTTTCTTTTCTTTTTCACTTCTTTTTCAAATAAGTGTTTGATAAGGGACTAGCAAAGGTAAAGTATAGGGGGTGATGAATCTACAATTCTCACTCTTTATTCTTTTATTTTAGCTCTTCTTTTTGACAAAGCCACCTGTAAATACCCGTAAATACAAGAACTTAGCATTTTGCATGTCATTGTTAATATCTCATATTTAGCATTTATTTTACGAAAATAAAAAATAAAGGGAAAAGAAAAAGAAGGAGATATTTAGAATAAATACAGAGTGGCCCAAACCCCAGGAGAAGGTCAAGTCTTGACCTAATCACAACAGAAAATAAGTAGATATAGACAAGGGACCACTATGTATTCTACATATCACCTATACTTGTACATAATATTTATTTATTTTTGACAAATAAAATTAATTTTTTATACACATGTACATAACCTTAGAAATAATATAAAAATAAAATAAAAATCAGAAAAATAAAATAAAAATAAAAATAAATTTAAATAATCAAACCCTTGTACAAAATACATATGTATATAACACATTAACTATTTATTTCACACCTTTAATTAATTAATAAAAATAAAATAAAAATCATTTTATATCCTTTATTTTTTTAAAAAAAATAAAATATAAAATAAAAACATTTATAATAAAATAAAAAATATTTGTACATAATACCTAGGTATACTATACATGTATATAATACATTATACTGTGTATACACTATTTTATTTTTCATAAAAATAATTAGAAATCATAGAAAAATAGTTTATCAAATAACACTTTTTTATTGTATACACTTTTTTTATTTTAAATTCATTTACTATTTTTAATTCAATTTCTTTTATTTTTGTACATCATGTTTTCTCACTGGGCCACGTCAGACCGTTGACCTCAGTCAACGGTCTCTTCCAGGCCGAGTTGGGTTGCCATCCCTATCGCCGGATCCTTTTCTCCAATTTCCTGCGCCTGAACCTGACCACCTCTTGACTCGATTCTTATGCCCGATTACAACCTTGCCATCCACGATCCTCACGGATTCCTAGGCGTAGTCAGATCACCCTAAGGTTCCGCATTGTGCGTCGATCTTTCTGGACCCTGGGCATCCCATAAAGCATCTCCTCTTGCCTCCAGCGCCTCTCAGCTTGTCCCTTTGTGCCATCACAACCCCTAGCTCGCTTCCTTAGAGTGACAGCTACCGGAGGAGTAGCTTAGGATTGTCCAGAGATGCCTGGAGGCTCGTAGCTCAAGACGTGGTCGGAGCTCCTCCGCGTGAAGCTTCCCAGCTAGACGCAGCTTGGTTGAGGACAAGACCTTGTCGACCACCTTTGCCTAGAGCCTTTGAGATCATTGGTAGCTTTAGGTATCGATCATATCCTCTGTTTTTCCTAGTCCATTCCATTTTTTCTGTTTTGCCTCCGCCGCACGTTTTCGTGCTCCGGCCAGCCGGTTAGAGCCCCATCTCGATCATCCATCCACACAGATCACTTCCTTGCCTCGCCTCACACCTTCCTACGCAACCTACCGCCCTGAATCCCGCTCACTGGAGCAGGATTAGGTCGGGTCTTCACCTTCCACTTTCGCTGGAGACCCAAAGTTCCACCTCTCGTCGCTTCTCTTTATTTCCTAAGCAATAACTCCGACCGCAGGCTTGCCCCCGAGTCTGGCTACCCCTTGAAGGTACTAACGCGCGCCTGGACAACACTTTGGACCTTCATCTGCTCAGGCGGAGCAACTCCAGGAGGGCCTTCATCGCCACGATCATCCGAGTGTCCTCCCGACCATCGAAGCCACCCATTCGACGCGGAGCATCATCACGATACTGCTAGACCTCTCCAACCCTTCATTAGAGCAACAGATCTCCTCCCTCACTCATTTGAAGTTTGCTGGAGCTGTGTTCTTGTAGACCTTCTCTTCTCCATTGGATGAGCCTCTCCTCTGCCAGATCAAATCAAAGCCGCCCGACCATGCAACCTTTGAGCTGTTAGATCAGAAGCCCCCGGTGCATCTGACACACACATCCGCAGCAGAATCTGGACCGTCAGATACGTGGTAGAGGACAGTCAGAGCCGGCCCCTGCGTGCGCCACATGCCCCCTCTGGGTATATTTCCCTTTTATCCTTGCATGTTTCTATTTTTAGATTTAGTCTGTTAAATAAAAAGTGTAGTTAAAAACATTTATAGTTTGGGCCTCGTACTTTCTAGTATTTGCAGTTTAGTCCTTCCGAGCTTGAGGCACATGTATCCTCACGTGATCTTTGGGTTATTTGCAACTTATGTCCTCAACTCTTTTAATGTTCTGCAAAGCATGCTGGTTTTTATAATTGCATTTATACCCATGTGAGTTGAGTATTGAGCATGTACATGAATTGACTAGGCTTTTTGCAGACTTGACCCCTGAGCTTTTATCGTGTGTTATTGTTTGGTCCTGAGACTTCAACTATTTGCTTCTAGGTCCCTGTGAGCTGTATTTAATTGCATGCCTTTTATTGGACTTAATAAATAGTAAATTAACTCTAAAAATTACATCTAGTTGTTGTTAGCATGTATTATTAATGGTAATTTTGGTGCCTTGATTTACGTGTCTTTTATATTTTTAAAAATTGGAAACCCTTAAAAAGTCATGCCTAAGTTAGAAAAAATATAAAAATTCAAAAAATATGTTAAAAATTCCACAAAATTCTTCTGTTTATCTTTTGTTGTGCTTTACCTTCAGTATTAATTTTGTTTGAAAATTCATTATAAAAATCCTAAAAATCATAAAAAAAACTAAAAACTTATAAAAATCATATAAAATCAAAGAAAAATCTAAAAATTGTGTGTTCAGTTCCTGTTTGTAGATTTGTATTTCTATTTCATCCTAAAATTGCTATGCAGGACGCGAGGCATTTAAATATTTTTAATTTCTAATTTGGTCCTAGTTGTGTATTGTTTTGTATTTTTTAGCACTGTTTGATTTTTATAAAATCAAAAAAATATTTGAAAATTCTAGAAAAATTATCAAAAAAATTTAAAACCCAGAAAATCCAAAAATATTTTTACTTTAATTTTCTGAATATTTTTGATCATTTAGAAAAATCCAAAAAGAGTGTTGTGCATGTTGTTTTATTTTGTGCTTGTTTGCCTTTTATTAAAAATTAAAAATTTGAAAAATTAAAAAACAACTAAAAAATATTTTATTTGAAATTTGACTACTTCTTTCTTTTTCATGCTCATTGTGTTCGACCCTGGTAGTTATACCAGGTACATCAAAATAACAGACCGCTTACATTGATTTCCACATTTTCATTAGTAGTTGTTTTTTTTCGTTGAGTTAGCCGATTGATTAGGGTCGCAACGGACATTGTTCTATTTTGATACTTAACCCTAGTCATCAGCACACTCATTAGAATCCATATATGCGTATATTGTAATTTATCCGACCTTTTGCATCCATATATTTGTATACATGTCGACGTCCATATATCCATATCCAAAAAGAACAATATCCATGTCAGTATCCAAAAAGTAAAAAAAATACATATCCATGTCGAAAACCATATATTTGTAACAATTATGTATTAATTAAAAAATATTAAAGAAGAATACATTCATTAGCATTTGTAAGGAATGAAATCTCCATTCTTAGGATGTACCTAAGAATGGCTATTCTCATGTATAAAGGAATCTGATTTCTACTATAATTGTTATTCCTGCTTTAACATAATCTAACAAACAATAGAATGGAATCGACAAAAGAATGATGATTCCATTCCCCCTCTATTCGAGCGTAACAAACGAGGCCTAACTTCCACGCTTATTTCCTCTTTTGGTGGTTTCTTACTTGAGCTTTTTGGATTCAGCAGTTGCTCTCTACGATGTTAGTCAACTACTCATTGGCACTGTGTACTTAATTAAGTGAAAATTTATTCGCTTTCATTTTTCAAATGATTGGCGTTGCTGGCGACTGTGGGTCTAATAGCCTGCCTTTTTTTCATGGGATATCTACATCCATAACCTTGAGTAATTTCGTAATTATAAGCGTAACCTCACATAATCACGAATTATACCTAGGACTCTGAATAAATGCTCCATTTTACACCCATGACATTCTCTTAGTTTAGTTCATTAACTCAGCCAGATGCATGAGTTAATCTAACCAATCAACAATCTAACATCTAGGACTAACCAAAAGTAAAAAGAAAGAAAGAAAAAGATATATATCCCACCCATCCCCCTTCCTCCTCCAGCCCCAACCACACACTCCCCCCACGCCGACCACCATCTTCCTCCTCCAGCCTCAGCACAGCCTCCTCCCATGCCGATCACCTTCTCCCCGACGACATGATCTTATAGCTCTGGAGGAGCTGCTCCTTCTCCTTCATGAGGTGCTCCACCTGCCCAACGAGGTTGTCCAGGTGCTTATGCTTCCTCATGCAGGAGCCCCTCGCGGACTCGTGGTTCGAGATCATCCGCTTCCGCCGGTCCATCACGCGCCTGTCGTTGTCCGATGGGTAGCAACTAAATTGTAGAAAGGTGGGGTCTTAGGGGGGTTGAACAGAGCAAGAAGGGAGGGTGGTTGGCCCGGGGGGATGGGGGGGGGAGGTTGGTGCTGGAGGAGGAGGTGGTCGGCGGGGTGGGGGTGGGGGAGGTTGGTGTTGCTAGAGGAGGTGTTCGGCGGGGAGGAGGAGGTGGTCGACGGGGGGGGGGGGGGTGTAGGAGGTGGATGCTAGAGGAGGAGGTTGTCGACATGGAGGAGGAGGTGGGAGTGGACTCATTTGTAAATAATAGAACTTAAAGAGTAGAAAATGTAAAATGTTTGACGGATACCGTCATAGCTAAGGGGAAATTGGATGGAAGTTAACACATGGATTATGGGTGTAAGAGTTAAAACTGTTGAGGGTCTTAGGTGTAATTCGCGATTAAGCGGGGTTATGATTGTAATTACGAAATTAGTCAGGGTTATGTGTGTAAATATCTCCTTTTTTTTAATTTGATGGAAACACTAACTTTTTACTCTCTCGATTTTCCCCTTATATGATTTACATGCTCCAACTTGGTCCTCATGTGAATCTTATCTCCGGTTTTAGTGTAATTTAGATTTCATTAGACTTTTTCCTCATCAGAATCAGCTTTCAAATGTTACTGTAGTTCTGCTGTAACTCATATATTCCCGAGGATATTTATATGTGTTTCACAAATTTTTGGAATGAGAAATGAATTTCGGAAGGACTGTTGAATGGCAATGAAGATATTCAGATTATGCAACCTGATCTTACGGTAAGAGATTTTTTTTTTGATATGGTCTTTGCCAAGAAAAAATTGGAAGCTCTAAATTTACCTTACAGTATCTGTAATAGTATCATGGCCAAAAAAATAAAACAGAACAACAGAGACCCAATCAGGAGATGGATGGATAGGAGAGGATAGCGGGAAGCCAACCGTCAAAGGAGCTTGGGCTATTGACAGAAAGAAAGGAAACAAAATATAATTCTTCATGTATCCTTCGATAGTGATATGGATGAGATTTATTGTACATGGTTCATCGTTGCTTGCAGACTTCAGGCCAAAAGTTCCAAAATCTTTTAGGAATGGAGTAATTATTATACTCAATAGAAGATCCAAGGAAACTTTAACGAAGAAAGCCAGAAGAGTGATGTTGCCTTGGATTTTACAGTAGATGTGGGTTGGAAGAAATTTGAGAAGATTTTCTAACGATTAATTGCCTCAGTGATTGGTTTTTCTGTAAGAAACTACATGCTAAATTTAAGATGATGATTCCCTACAAAGGAAAAATATGCGAATAATTATTATGAGAAAGATATTATGACTAGCTGGGTTTCAATGCTGCTGATACGCAAAATCGTTGGAAAATTTTTCGCTAGGAGAAGCCTTTGAGAGGGATATACAAACTAAGATTGACTAGCATGGATGGAGCAGGTGGAGTGTTATGGTACTTGGAGGGTGAAATCATTTTTGGCTAATGTAATTTCTTTGGTTACACCACTAACATGGAAGCTGACTTACGCTCTGCTCTTGAAAAAAAAATCAGAATTTGTGTTGATAAGGGTGTTCACAACTTTTGGCTAGAGTCTGATGCTGAAGTCCTGATGATAAATAAAGAGAAGTGCAGTATTTTGAACCTGCACATGAACAAATAGAACAAAACAATGCAAGCAACACCCATGAGACAGGAATAATAGATATCTTCTTGTGTTATGCATGAGTAGCTACATGCTGTAGAGGGATTTGAAGCATCTAATAAGCACTGGTGTACATGGGTTTTAAAGGGGAAAAGGCCTGAAGGCCTATAACTATTCATGATAATTCATTATGAAGCATATAACACTATGTTTGCCAAAATAGATAAACAAGTATAAATCTCATATGAAGAGCATAAAATTGATTGTTTACTTGATTGAGCATCCACTTAAATCCAACAGTAGCTGTACATTCATTTTTTGAAGCAGTGCTCAACCAGTCGAAATTGTACGCTTTATCCAAAGTATTTGTGATAGTGGGCGCATTACTTCTACACTCGCGCACAGAGAATATCTATCCATTGGAGCTAATGTTCAGATGGATGTTCATCAAAGTTTCAAACCTCCCACTTCCAGATCTCTTCATCGGCAAGATAGCAAAAAGCCTAACAAGAGTATGTTGTATTAAAATTGTAGATAGGTTTTAATTGGAAAATCTATTAATTACAATTGGTATTAATTTGGTTTCAATTGGTAAACAAAATGGTTTGGATGGAAAGTTGGGAATTCCCAAATTTGAAACATGGTTGAGCTTGGGTGGAAGTTTAGCACCATACCTTAGAGATCTAAACTTTTGGTGGACTTATATATGAGTCCACACCCCAAGTTCTTGTAGCAATAGTAGAGAGGAGGAATGAAGGACCACACGCGCGCACGCGCTCCGTCTTCGGCTCGGGCTCGGGCTCGGGCTCGGGAGAGTCAATTCGGATCTTGATACTTTTGCTGCGGGTTTCATTTAGCTGATTGATTAAATTAATTAGACAAATTAATTTAATCGCGATCACAGGTCACCGCGCGCTAGGGCACGCGAGCCCCTCTTTTTATATCCCTCACCCGACGCCGTCTTTCTTCACTCGCAAGAAAAACCACTCACGCCGTCTCTCTCTATCTGGTTCTTCCCCTGACGGACGAACGTCTTCCTCTTCTTCTCTCGACTGCAGTTCTCTGAGGTTCAATCGAGGACGATCCCGTTGGTGTGCGCCGACGAAGATCGTGAACCGTCGTATCCTGGGAGCGGATCGCTAGTACCCTACGCACCGGTATTGTGGGGGTGATATCCTCTCTAAGGACAGTCCATTTCATGGACGCTTCGGTGACTTCTAATCTAATCTTTATTTCATTTTGGTTGTCGCAATATGTTTATTGCTTTACTCTTTCTGGATTATGCCCTTATTTATGTTTCCGTTCACTTAATCGGTTCCTGTTTGCATATTATAATCGGATAATGATTGGGAAACAAATGATTAATATAATCTTATTCGGTGTTGTTTCTCTGTTAATTCATTTGGATCCGTTGATTTACTGTTTAATATATGCTTTGGTATTCTTTTTTACAACAATCTTAGAGAAGATATCCCGAACCGATTCTAGAATGTCGGAAACAATGTTTAAATCGAAGGTAGATATGACGAGTATGCCTGAAAAATTCGGTGGACAGAATTTTAAGCGTTGGCAACAACGCATGAAGATCTGGTTAACCACCATAGGGTTAATCTCGATGCTTGAAACCGACTGTCCTACAGTGGAGATGGAAAACCCCTCACCCGATAGCCATAAGGCGCAATCTGCGTGGAAGGAACGCGACCGTATATGTCATGGTTGCATCTTGTTGGCTCTGTCCAACACTTTGTTTGACATATATTGTTCGTCCACGCAGACTGCGAAGGGGCTATGGGAAGACTTGGATCAGAAGTATAACACCGAATACCTCGTTATTGAGAAATACTCCGTGGCCAAATTTTTGAAGTTTTCCATGGCCGAAGGGAAGTTTGTTTCTGAACAGGCACACGAGTTTTTACTCCTGCTCCATGGTTTAGAAGATGCCGAAATGAAACTTCCAGAGAAGTTTCAGGTCATGTGCATCATAGAAAAATTCTCAAAGTCGTGGGAAGACTTCGGTATGACCCTGAAACACAGAAAGGGGAAATTTCTATGGATGACTTGATGGTGGCAATTGCCATAGAGGAGGAACACAAGAAACAAAAACATGTGCTTCCTGTTGGTATTCAGGCTAAGGTTAATTTTATGACCTCGAAGGGCAAGGATAAGAAGGGAAAGGGTCCTAATAACAATAAAATAAAACCAAAGGGCAAGATCCAGAAAAAGGCAAAGAATAAACCTTGCTGGCACTGTAATCAGGTTGGCTATTGGAAGAAGGATTGTCCGTCCTTGTAGGCTCAACCTAAGGCTACAGACGGGAGTCCACAAGTGAACATGATCACTATGGGACTCGGGGCTAGCGAGGGGTATGTCTCTGTAAAACCTTAACTATACAATATCCATGATCCAAATGAGTGGCTCGTGGATACGGGAGCCAATGTAAATATATGTTCTGACAGAACGTCATTTTCTTCTTATCAGACCTGCAGCGGTGGGACTGTGAAGATGGGGAACGATTCTGCAGCCAGGGTGCTAGGGTCGGGACAAGTCAACCTGAGGTTCTCCTCTGGACGTGTCTGGACGTTGCACTGGGTGCTGCATGTTCCTGACATCAAGAAGAATGTGTTATCCGGCTTTATCTTAGTTAGAAATGGTTTTGTATTAAACTTTAAATGTAATAAAGTTGTTATTCTGAGACATGGTATTTTTTATGGAAAAGGCTATTTGGCTGATTTTGATTTGTTATTTAGAATTAGACGTGATTCAGTAAACATTAATGAATTAAATGTTTTGAATTCTGAATGTTCTAATTTTGTGTCTCATGTTGTGAATAATCTAGAATCTTGTGATCTGTGGCATGGTAGATTGGGACATGTAAACCTAAATTCAATTAAAAGAATGATGAATTTAGAATTGATCCCTAAATACACTATTGATAAAACTCAAAAATGTGAAATATGTGTGCAAGCTAAGACACCTAGGAAGTCTTTTCAGTCTGTCTCTAGAGATAGTGAGATCTTGGATCTAGTGCACACGGATATCTGTGAGTTTAACGGTGTGTTGACCCGAGACAATAAGAAATACTTTATCACCTTTATAGATGATGGCAGTAGATACTGCTATGTATATCTAATGAAAACCAAGAATGAAGCCTTAGAGAAATTTCTTATCTTTAAGAATGAGACTGAGACACAAACAGGAAAAGTGCTTAAACGCCTTAGGTCAGATAGAGGAGGTGAATATACCTCTAACTTATTTGATGAACAATGCAAATCTTTTGGCATAGTTCATGAAGTTACGGCCCCATATTCACCACAATCAAATGGGATAGCAGAACGGAAAAATAGAACCTCAACTGACATGATCAATGCTCTCTTACAAAGTTCTGGACTTCCAACCTATATGTGGGGAGAAGCCTTGAATACGGGTTGCCATATTCTGAATAGGGTGCCTCCAAGACATATGGAAAAGTGTCCCTTTGAACTTTGGAGAAATAGGAAACCGACTTTAAGATATCTCAAAGTGTGGGGCTGTCTCGCTAAGGTTTTAGTCCCAGAACACAAGAGAAAGAAACTTGGTCCTAAAACTGTTGATGCGGTCTTCTTAGGTTACCTAGAAAATAGCTATGCATATAGGTTCTTGATAATTCGGTCCGAGATATCGGGCATAGATGTCAACACTATTGTTGAACTCCGTGATGCTACCTTCTTTGAGGATGTCTTTCCGTTGAAGACTGGGATTCCTCAGAATCTGACCATTGAGGGCGCCTCCACATCAGGATCTATTCCAGATCAAGTGGAAAGGATATCGAATGTGGGGGTTGAGACTCAACCTGAACTCAATGATCTTTCTGAAGAAAATGAGCCAAGGAGGAGTAAAAGACCTCGGATAGCCAAGGATCTGGGTAGCGACTTCGTTGTCTACCAGATCGAGGGTAATCCATCAAGTTACAAGGAAGCCATGGCTTTGTCTGAAGCAAAACAATGGAAGGAAGCCATCAAATCAGAGATGGATTCCATTATGGCTAATGGGACTTGGGAGTTGGTTGATTTACCCAAAGGATGCTCTACCATTGGGTGCAAGTGGGTTTTTAAGAGAAAGCTTAGACCTGACGGATCAATTGAAAAGTACAAAGCCAGATTAGTTGCCAAGGGCTTTAGGCAAAAGGAAGGTATCGATTATTTTGATACCTATTCCCATGTGACTAGGATGACCACAATCCGGATGCTCATAGCATTGGCATCTGTATATGATCTCTCTATCCACCAGATGGATGTGAAGGCCGCCTTCTTGCATGGCGATCTTGAGGAAGAGATCTATATGGATCAACCTGATGGGTTTGTGACTCCTGGGAATGATGGAAAGGTTTGCAATCTTGTCAAATCCCTTTACGGATTGAAACAAGCACCAAAGCAGTGGCATGAAAAATTTGACAAGACTATTTTGTCATGTGGCTTTGAGGTTCATAAATCCGATAAGTGTGTTTATTCCAAGGTTAAAGGTGATGAGTGTATTGTCTTGTGCCTATATGTTGATGACATATTGTTGTTTGGATCACATATGAGGATTATTAATGAGACTAAGGCTTTCTTGAGTAGCAAGTTTGAGATGAAGGACATGGGTGTTGCTGATGTGATCTTGGGTCTCAAACTGACAAGGTTAGTTGATGGGATTGTAATTTCTCAATCTCACTATGTTGAGAAGGTACTTGAGAAATTTGGATATCAAGATTGCAAAGCTATAATCACTCCTTATGATTCATCCAGAACGCTGTTTAAGAATAAAAGTGGAGTACCTGTAGCCCAGCTAAGGTATTCACAAGTGATAGGAAGTTTAATGTATCTTGCAAATTGCACGAGACCTGGTATTTCATTCTCGGTTGCAAAGCTGAGTAGATACACTAGCTGTCTTGACCGTACTCACTCGGAGGCTCTGGATCGAGTACTGAAGTACTTGAAGGGAACTATTTCCCTTAGTTTGCATTATGGTAGACATCCTTCTGTACTAGAAGGTTACAGTGACGCAGGCTGGATAGGGAAATTAGAGGAATCTGGGAGTAATGGTGTCACAGGGTATGCATTTACCCTTGGAGGCGGTGCAATCTCCTGGAGGTCTGTGAAACAGACCATTCTAGCTCGATCCACTTTTGAGGCCGAGCTGTGTGCTTTGGACACCACTGGAATTGAGGCTGAATGGCTAAGGGAACTTCTGTCTGAAATTCCCATGGTAGGTCAGCCTGTTCCTGCGATCTCGGTACATTGTGATAATATGACCATAATTGCCAAGATCAAGAGTTCAAAGTTCAATCAGAAAACAAGGAGACACATACAAATCAGACTTAAGACGTTAAGGGATTTTGTGTCTCGAGGAGTGTTGGCTGTGGATTTTGTTGGATCCAAAGACAACACGGCAGATCCGTTGACTAAGGGACTTGATAGATCTTTAGTTCTAAAGTCTAGGCTTGGGATGGGACTGAGACCCATTGAGAGTTCCTCTACAGTAGCAACCCAACCTATCTTAGTGGAGATCCCACAAAGTAGGTTCAATGTGGTAATAACAAGCTGTTTGGAGAACTGGTTGGCACTCTAAGTTTAATGCGTAAGCATGAGTGTCTTATCCCTGGAAGCCTGAGTGCCATTTAAGCTGCAAGTTTAGGAAGAGCGTAGGCTCTGAATGGGTTCAAGCCTTTGGGCAGGATGTTAGCAGTGCATCCTTGGAGAACGCCCCCTATGTGAGTATTACTGTGGGCCGCAGTTAAAGGAAGAGGGTCTTTCCTAAACACACTCATGAAACAGGATAAAGGTGCATGGCCTTTAAGAGCACCAACCCTGAAGATTGCACCAAGAACAACGCTTTGTTGTTTCTGCCGTATACTTTAACACCAAGGTCTGAAGTTCAAGACGTAGTTCACTTCATTCCTGTTAAAGTGAAAGTAGTAAACTTAGGTAGAGGTTCAAACCGGAAGGTACCTTTATTGAAAGCAAAGTGTGGGCAGCCGAAAGAAGTCTCTTAAATCTTTTGACTCTTTTTTCAAATTGGTGAATTCGTGGGGATTGTTGTATTAAAATTGTAGATAGGTTTTAATTGGAAAACCTATTAATTACAATTGGTATTAATTTGGTTTCAATTGGGAAACCAAATGGTTTGGAGGGAAAGTTGGGAATTCCCAAATTTGAAACATGGTTGAGTTTGGGTGGAAGTTTAGTACCATACCATAGAGATCTAAACTTTTGGTGGACTTATATATGAGTCCACACCCAAGCTCTTGTAGCAATAGCAGAGAGGAGGAATGGAGGACCACACGCGCGCGCGCTCCGCTTTGCTCCGGCTCCGGCTCCGGCTCCGGCTCGGGCTCGGGTTCGGGCTCGGGAGAGTCAATTCGGATCTCGGATCTCGATACTTTTGCTATGGGTTTCATTTGGCTGATTGATTAAATTAATTAGACAAATTAATTTAATCGCGATCACATTGGGAATCAGACTTAATCCAAACGGCTCGATTTAGCCGCGGGTTTGGAATTCGAATGGACATGCCCGTTGAGGGGTGTTTTCGGAAACCAAAGGTCACCGCGCGCTAGGGTACGCGAGCCCCTCTTTTTATATCCCTCACCCGACGCCGTATTTCTTCACTCGCAAGAAAAATCACTCACGCCGTCTCTCTCTCTGGTTCTTCCCCTAACGGACGAACGTCTTCCTCTTCTTCTCTCGGCTGCAGTTCTCTGAGGTTCAATCGAGGACGATCCCGTTGGTGTGCGTCGACGAAGATCATGAACCGTCGTATCCTAGGAGCGGATCGCCACAGTACCCTATGCACCGGTATTGTGGGGGCGATATCTTCTCTAAGGAAAGTCCATTTCATGGACGCTTCAGTGACTTCTAATCTAATCTTTATTTCATTTTGGTTGTCGCAATATGTTTATTGCTTTACCCTTTCTGGATTATGCCCTTATTTATGTTTCCGTTCACTTAATCGGTTCCTGTCTGCATATTATAATTGGATAATGATTGGGAAACAAACGATTAATATAATCTTATTCGGTGTTGTTTCTCTGTTAATTCATTTGGATCCGTTGATTTACTATTTAATATATGCTTTGGTATTCTTTTTTACAACAGAATACATCTGTCCTCATCCCTGCTAAGAAATGAGTGAAAGATGTATCAGTAAGATGATCTTAATCGATCAAATAGAAATGTAGCAGGTGCGAAGTGATACTACCTTCTATAATTCCTTGGTTTTGGATAGTGCACGAAAGAACCTCATCTGAAGTTGTATTCTGTTGCCTGCAAGATACATTTCTTAACAGGTCCTCTCTAAGGAGTCTAGTTTGGAAACAAGTGCGAGGTTGCTTTAGAAAAACAGAACAAATGTACACACCACAGACCATTGCAAAAACCAGCAAAGCCATTCTGAGAATATGTGGAGACTTCTTGGGAGACCTTATCACAAGTACATTCTGTTATACACAAAAGAATACCCAAAGAGGTTAGAAACCGATCTTGCTAATTCTGTTTCCAAGAAGAAACGAGAACATTTTACATGTGTAATTTTTGTTAGAGATTTATTGTCTCTTTTACCCATCAGAATCAGGTTCCAAATATTACTGTAATTCTGTTGTGACACATGTATTTCTGAGAATATTTATAGTGATTTTCTACATATCGCCCATTGTTAAGTATTTAATGACGAGTATTATTTATTACAAAATGATTTTTATACTTGAAGTTAATGACGAATTTAATATTTCTATTGAATCTGCAAAAAATGGGCTACCTGTTGCGCTGGTTTACAAAAATAGCTCTTAGGCAATGTAAAAACTGACCCCCCATAACTTCAAGGGGTTATTTACATTGGAAACAAAAGCTGAAAGTAGCTAGTCCTTCTACAACACTAAAGAAAAATCAATTTAGGAGGATGCAAATGTCCTTATGAACATAGTCTATGAGGCCTTGCACAATGGAAACTTCTTTAAGATGTCCAGTGGTGGTTACTTTTTTTTCCATGCCCATCAAACAATAACATCTAGAGCAACCCTTAAACAAGCACTAATACTTTCATTCACTTCATACCTTTCATTGGTGTCTTTCAAGGCGTCCATGATAGTCTTGTGAGTAGGTATTGAAGGGAAGCTTTAGGCCTCGTGCATCATAGAAGCGTGAAGATTGTGTCACATCCGATTAAATAAAGAGATTCATCATACAAATCTAGATAGCAACGGAATTTAAAAAATTCTAAATGATGAAACCACATGATTTGAGAACCTTTCCCTATTTGTTTCATCAAGTTCTCATGAGTATATAAATATCTATTGAAGCATGTTTGTGATCCTCCAGCCTCTAAAGCAAGAGACCTCCTATCTGAAGTCCGATCCGAGAAAGATACCACTTGTGGGTCCGAGGATGGATCACATTGCTCTCACAATCCAGAGAAATGATCCTCCTTCCTTCCTCGTCAGCCTTGGGGTAGGGGATGGCCACAAGCATGGAGAGAAGGAGAGGGAGACGTCCGGGGGGAGGGGGGTAGAAACTTCAATTGAATTGATTATTTGGAGAGCATGCTCTGCCTCCCCTTTTATTTAGATTCGAACAGTTAGGATTTTACTCCTAATAATCAATCAATATCTGAGATTGATGAATCTTACCAACTTCAAACAGGATTACGATTGATAAAAATTATCAACTCTAATTATCTTAATTAATAATTTTACGATATTAGCAACAAATGGATAAGAGATAAAAAATAAAAGAGAGAGTTATCCTCTTCTTAGGTGGAAATCATCTATGTTGGACCCCACTATGGACGTCCCTCCTAAAAGAGGATAATCCTTTTATCTCCTTTATTTTATATTGGTGGTAATATCTGTTATAACCAACTCTTCATTCACATATTTATATTGAAAATTGATTAATTAAAAATAATTTGCAACATTTATGAATTTGCCATTTGTTAGCCATGTGAGCCCGAGGTGAACCAGTCCAACAATAAATATTATTGTAATGTTTGATTTATCAATAAAAGTTATTGATTCTTTTTCACTTCCTTTCTGAGATTAAATGAATGAATGCACTATAAGGTCCCTCTGTACAATTAGGGTTATATACCATGGCCATCTTAATAATCTTATATCTATTGATTCAGCAATAGAATCACAGAGGCCTGCATTTTGATGAATATCTAAGGATTTAGATCGAGGACTCATCAGGAACCGTCAAATGATTGTTAAGAGATGATCTCCAGCCTGAGTAGGAGATGGCAATCCTTTCTCATTTAGATTGATACATGACCGACCTCTTGATGCAGGTCATCTACATGGGAATAGAGATTTGGAGGTGTCATATTAGCTAGGTCAAAGAGTTAACTTAACGAGATCGAGATACCCAAAGTCCTATATCGTAAACTGTCACGATATGGGCATGCATTCCCTGACCGGAGATAGATGTGTTACTATATGTCTGAGTATGTACATTTGGCAGACCAATAGGTTGATGACCTAACCAAGGTCTATACACCGACGCGCTGGTGTGCATGCAAGGGCATATGAGTAATACAATCTCTCAAAGAGATCATACAGGTTCACTTGTGAACGGAAGACATGAGCTCACTCATGAGGTATTGGGACCGATCAAATTCCATGCATGGTCGTCGTGCTTTGGAATCAGGACAAGAATTTGAAGGTATGATATATGCTTTTGGAAAGCATATGATCGATACCAAATCCCAATGACAAGAATGAGAAACTTGATGATGAAACCCTAAAGATGACAGTATAAAATTGATCTATATCTTCGGGCTGATCATAGGTATTCTAGTATGCAGGATCTAGAGATATTAGGAATACCTGAGGGCGTTGTGATCATAAACGATTGTATAACCATGACGCTTCTATTCTGAGGGAGTGATGAAACATGTCTGGATTTTAGCGACTCCTCTTAGTAGAGAAGTAATCTGATCTTGGTCCAAGTGTTGGACATTGATCTGAATGAGATTCATTAGATTTGCAGCCTTGATATAATCAAGCACCTATGAGAGGTCCATGAGATCTAGATTTGAGATTTGATCTCAATATCCAAAGTCACTCTACGTGGAACGTACAATCGCCCTGTCCTTATCTTCAAGTATCTGCGGAGAAAGCGCATTATTCTTGAAAGGGTTCAAAAATAATTCCATAGTTGAATTATATCTAAGCATTGAGAAATGGATAATTAAATATGATTTAATTATCATGAATAATGTGAATTTGATTCACATTATTTAGATGCATGAGAATGATGATCCAATATAATTAAATGTGATGTAATTATTATGGATAAGAATAATGTAATAGCAATATCCAAGTTATTCATAATATATTATAAATGTGATTTATAATGTATTAGAGAGAGCTTATTATGATTTATATTTGTTAATTAATTATTGGTGTGAATTAGATTCGCATTGGATAATTAATTAAAAATGTAAATCACATTTTATTTTAGGTTGTGAATGTGATTCATAAATTTTCAATGGCAAGATTGCAATTTCACAAAATAATTATGAATTATTTTTGTTGACTAATTTACAATAAGTGTTGTTGTAAATCTTGGAGATTTCCAAGGAATAATGCAATCTCATGAGATTGCATGAGATTCCTCCTTCCATGTTAGAAGAGTGGACGACCACCAAATCCTACAAGGAAAGGGTAGTCGTCCAACCGTGCTCGCAAGTATCTCCTCTGAAGATTGGACTTGAGACAAGAGGTCTCTTCTCTTAGAGGCTTGATCACAATCAGGCTACGAGAGGTATTCCCTTATCTATTATGTGGTTTATATGAAATGATCCAAGAAGTGTTATTGGATCATACGGTTTCATCGCATGAAAAATTTTAAATTCCGCTGCATCAAACAACTAGTGAGACTAGTCGTTCTTGATCATATATGATACGATCCTCACACTTCCGTGATGTGCTTAAGGATTCTTTCATGTCCATCACAAAAATCAGACAATGATGAGATAACGCATTTTAAATTTTTGTTAAGTTGGAAGTAGCAAACTTATCTGTTAATAGGGTAATTGGTGCATCATGCGTATCTTGAAGGAGCTTTTGTACTATGATCAACTCATCAACACTCCAAACATCACCATTGTTATTGGCATTCTTTTCCAAATCATTCTCCATATTAGAGTTTGAATCATCAAGGATAGTTGAGGAACTTGGATCATCCATGGATTAAATTGAATTAGGATTGGTTTCTCTTTCTTGAGTCTGCAATAAAATCTCTTTCTAAATTGATTAACTCATCAACACTCCTATCATCATCATCATCATTGTCATTGACATCCTTCTCCAAATCACTTTCCATATTAGAGTTCGAATCATCAAGGATAGTTGAGGAACTTGGATCATTCAGGGATTGAATAGAATTAGTATTGGTTTCTCTTTCTTGAGTCTACAATAAAACTCCTTGTTGAACTCTCTTAGTATAGATCTTCTCATGCCAATGTGGAGAACAAGACTTCCATTTCTGTGTCTTCTTGTCAATCTGTGTGGAGTCACTGAAGGGCCTATACAATCCTCCCATGAATTTAAAATAAGAATATCCTAGGCATTTCATTCATCATCACACCTACTCTCCCCCTTAAGGGAATGGTTAGGAAAGTAAGATTCATGCTCAAGAAAGTGACATCTTTAGTCACATGCATTTTCACATCCATTGGATTGAGGCATTTGTAACCTTTTTTATAGATGAGTATCTGATGAATCCGCATTTCATCATCTTTATTTTATCATTTTGACCTCAAAAACCCTAGCAAATGCGTGTAAATACCCTTAATTCCTGCATCTCAGCATTCATGCATGTGTATGTAAATAGTGTATAAAATACAGTTTTTAATGCTAAAATTATAGAATAAAGAAAAGAAAAGAAAAGGAATAAAATATTGTAAATATTTTATGACCTGAAACCTCGATACCTAGGCATCTAGATGAATAGGTCGACAAGGAATAAAGTAGGGGGAGATAAGGGCCAGAATACAATAAAAATTCCTTTTATTAAATTCATTCTTTATTCAGTTTGGGACCTATTTTTGGTTCCATTTTTTATACATAAAATAAAGAAACTTTGTACATGAAATTGTAGATAATTAAATATAGAAAAATATGGAATTTATTTTATACAAAAATATTGTACAGACAAAAAGTTATGATCTAAATAAGATTCCAGAGTTCCAACTTCCCAGACCTGTATCTTGCAAATAAAAACTTGAAACACATCAAAATCACCTTCAATTGTATAAATTTTAAACAAGCTATTTAATGAAAGTGGTTTCGTATTTTGCGGAGCTACGGTTTGAAAGTTGAGTTTTGGACCCCTATTGTATACTTGTACATATTAAAATATTCATTATATTAATTATTCATTATTTTTATAATTTCTTATTTTTATAATTTTGTAAATATTATTTATAATATATGTGTACATTAAAATCAGAATAAAAACCTAAAGAAAATACAAAAATCAAATACCTATATATACTACATAGGTGTCATACCTGTACATATACCTATATAATTAATACTTTATTTTATTAAGTATACAAAACACATCATAAAAAGAAAATAAAAATATATTTAAGTGTATAAAAATGTTTTATATATTTTTAAAATAATAAATACAAACAACAACAACAAAGCCTTTTCCCACAATTAAGTAGGGTCGGCTACATGGATTCTTTGCCTCCATTCAGATCTATCTTGGGCCAATCTCGGACTTATATCCAAAAAACTAAAATCCCTTTGTATAGTCTCTTTCCAACACTTCTTGGGTCGTTCTCGCCCTCTCTTAGCCGGCTCAACATCCCAACACTCGCATCTCCTAACCGGAGCATCAGTTGACCTTCTTTGCAAATGACCAAACCATCTTAAGCGGTTTTGTCGCATCTTATCCTCGATCGGAGCTACATCAACTTTCTTTCTGATTGCATCATTTCGAATCCAATCTTTACGTGTATGTCCACACATCCATCTTATTTTCATTTCTGCTACAGCCATTCTCTGCACATGTCTATGGTTCACAGGCCAACATTCAGAACCATAAAGCATAGCAGGTCTCACGGCTGCTTTGTAAAACTTTCCTTTAATTTTTAAAGGAATTTTCTTATCACAGAGAACAGCGGAGGCTCCTCTCCACTTTAGCCAACCTGCATTTATTCTATTAGTAACATCTCCATCAATTTCCCCATCATGTTGCAAAATAGATCCCAGATATCTAAAAGAATCTCTCTTCTGAATGTTATCGTCACCAATCTTCACCTCGATTCCTTCACCATTGCTTCCATCAAAGGTGCATTCCATATATTCCGTCTTAGCCCTACTTATACGAAAACCTTTAGTCTCCAAAGTATGTCTCCAAACCTCAAGCTTCTCATTTACTCCATCTCTAGTCTCGTCAATCAACACAATATCATCAGCAAATAACATACAGCAAGGTAACTCATCCTGAATGTGACTTGTCAACTCGTCCATAATCAAAGTAAAAAGAAATGGACTCAAAGTTGAACCTTGATGTAAACCAATGTTGATATCAAAATAGTCAGTCTTGCCCGTCGGGGTCCTTACACAAGATAAGGCCCTATCATACATATCCTTTATGAGATTAATGTATAGGACAGGTACTTGTCTCTTCTCCAAAACTCTCCACATTATCTCTCGTGGGACGGAATCATAAGCCTTCTCCAAATCAATAAAGATCATATGGAGATTCTTCCTTTTAGCTCTATAAATCTCCATTGTTCTCCTCAGCAAATGGATGGCTTCAATAGTTGAGCGACCTGGCATGAATCCGAATTGGTTTTCTTTTACTTGGGAAACTAGCCTCAACCTTCTTTCGATCACACGTTCCCAAATTTTCATAGTGTGACTCATCAGCTTGATACCTCTGTAATTTGAACAATTTTGAATGTCTCCTTTGTTCTTATAAAGAGGCACCACGATACTCCTCCAATCTTCAGGCATTTTCTTGCTTCGCCAAATAACATTGAATAGATTCGTAAGCCAAGTCAAACCACACTCACCTAAAACTTTCCATACTTCTACAGGGATGTCATCCGGTCCAACACCTTTCCCAGGTCTCATAACCTTCAAAGCCTCCTCTACTTCTTTTCTTTATATTCGTCTATAGCATGCACGATTCAAGTAACTTTCACTACTAGCTAGATCACCCAAAGTGATCTCTCTATTTCCTTCTCCAATGAAAAGTTTATGGAAGTACTGCTCCCATCTAGTCTCTATATCCTTCTGAGTAAGAAGCATGTGACCTTCCTCGTCCTTAATGCATCTCACTTGAGAAAGGTCTTTGGTCTTTCTTTCTCTTGCTTTGGCCAACCTGAATATATCCTTCTGGCCCTCCTTAGAGTTGAGATTTTTATACAAAACCTCATAAGCTTTTGACTTAGCTTCGCTTACAGCCTTCGTTGCTTCCTTCTTCGCTATTTTATAGTCTGTGACAGTTTCATCTGTTCTATCCTTAGACATAGCTTTAAAGCAAGCTCTTTTAATTTTTAGCTTCTCTTGCACCCCTTCACTCCACCACCAAGCCTCCTTTTGACCCGGAGCTCCTCCTTTTGACTCGCCTAACATCTCTTTGGCTACCTTTCGGATACAAGATGCTACTGCCTCCCACATCTCGTTTGCACTACTGCTACAATCCCAAGATAAGTCTTCTAAAACCTTCTCCCTGAAGCTTGATTGCTTCAGCGGAAGATTCCACCACCTAGTTCTAATGATCTTAGGAACCTTTCTTTTCTTTACCAGCCCTTTTATTTGTAAATCCAAGACTAACAAGCGATGTTGGGTTGTCAAACTCTCTCCAGAGATTACTTTGCAATCTTTGCAACACAACCGATCTCTTCTCCTCAACGCAAAGTAATCTATCTGTGTTCTAGTTGAGCCACTCTTATAAGTAATTAAATGCTCCTCCCTCTTCTTGAAAAGAGTGTTTGCTATGAAAAGATCATATGCAGTTACAAAATCCAGAATGACTTTTCCCTCTTCATTTCTATCCCCAAAACCATGTCCTCCATGCACACTTGCATACCCTGAAACATCTTTTCCCACATGTCCATTAAGATCTCCACCTATGCAAACCATCTCTCTTTGTTGGATTCCTTGTAAAATCTTATCCAGATCCTCCTAAAAAGCTTGTTTAGTCCTTTCATCTAAACCAATTTGCGGTGCATAAACTGAGATGATATTCAGAATTTCTTCTTCAAGCACCAACTTTAGCAAAATAATCCGATCACCAAATCTTTGCACCTCAACCACACAATCCTTCAAATCTTTATGAACAACCACTCCAACACCGTTTCTGCCCTTATCTTTACCTGAATACCAAAGTTTAAAGCATGCCTTCTCGATCTCCCTTGCTTTCTCTCCAACCCATTTAGTCTCTTGAAGACATAATATATGAATCTTCCTTCTTTCCATTGTATACATCGCAGCCCGGATGTAGTTCAAAATTTACAAGGGTTCTCGCATGAGGAACACATGCGGGTAAATAAGCTAGTTCCGCTGCATCACCGCCCGGATGCAGTCCAAAATTTTCAAGGGTTCTCGCATAATGGACGCATGCGAGTAAAGAAGTTAGTCCAAAAGAGATTGCAAAAGAAGTTACGGATTGGTAGTTGGAATATCGGTACTTTAACTGGAAAACTGATGGAGATAGTGGATAGCGGCCCTTGCCAATTTTTCATTGCATTCGGACGATGCAACGCATCGCAAGTAGGGAACGCCCCAACGAAATCGGTATATTTGCTTAAATCCATGTTTAAAAGATCCGAACGGTTTCGAGATAAATTCATAAATAGTGTTCTTAGAAGAACTTTAAGAACACTATTTACGAATTTATCTCTCCTGCGCTGGCTGTCGGCTACATAACGCGCAACCCTCCTCATTTAGAATTAATAAAATTAAATACATAAAATAAAAATAAAATATTAAAATATATAGATGTGTATACCTATATAGGCCTAAAAAGGAAACTTATATTTTTATACCTCATAAAAATAAT
Source organism: Ottelia alismoides (assembly GCA_037367405.1). Lineage (NCBI taxonomy): Eukaryota > Viridiplantae > Streptophyta > Magnoliopsida > Alismatales > Hydrocharitaceae > Ottelia > Ottelia alismoides. The sequence goes on from JAZKJV010006722.1 coordinate 231,225, forward strand.
TAAAAATCGTATTAAAATACTTCAAAAAATAATAAACATTTTTTATTTAATAATCAAATATTAATAAATTCATTTACTATTTTTAAATGAATTTTGAAATAATTTCTTCAGGGTTTTCCCTAGTTGGTCCACGTGGACCAACCAGGTACTTCTGACAGTTGACCGCGGGTCAACTGTCTGACTCTCCCCCTGTAGCTTTGTCAGAACCGAGTTTTGACCCGTTTTCTCGATTTTTTCGAGGATGACTCTTGCACTATCTCATGATACCACCTTCTTGACTTTCGATCCTTGTTCTATGGGCATGCACGCCCAAATGAAATATCGATCAATGGGCCACTGAATCGACGCCCATCCATCGTTCTTGTATCCCGCTCGTCAACCCTTTATATGGAGCCCCAGTTTTCAAAATCAAATTTGAACCCTCTTGGACCGATTTCAGCCCCTCCTTTCGTGTTCCCGTACGAGAGAGTGTGATAGGCTTCCTCCCAGCACCATTTGCGAGCCGTGGCGTGGACCAGAGCGGTCTCCACCACCTCCGGTGAAGCTCGCCGTCGATGTCTTCTTCCTCTAGCTCCTGCCATCAAGGTATCCCCTTTTCCTTAGTTCTTTGTGTATTTTCTTAGTCCCCGTAGCTTTAGGAATAGAGTAGCGTAGTTAGAATCGACTGTCGATCATCCGTTCACCCTCCACGATCACCTCGCCGGAGCGCACCTCCGGCCACCTCGAATCCGCATCCACCTCCGCACATCCGCACCTCCACGGGGCCCAGGCAATTTGCCCTTGGCCCCTTCACTCCTTTTTGCAGGTCAGAGCGCACTATAGAGAGCCTGGAGCTCATTTTGGAGCTTCGCCGGAGATACCTGGAGCCCATCTCCTCCGCTGCCCTCCTGGCAGTGCACCGACGCCTCTCCGACGAAGCTGAGCCCTACAGCACGTAGACCTTCCTTCCAGGAGCACAAACGAGCCATTTTTGAGCTACCAGAGCCCCAGAGGAGGAAGATCAAGGGCATGGAAGTTCGCCTCGCCGGCGCTTCTTCCCTGTTCTTCATGAGCCCTTCTCCGTCGTCCGATTGCGGTCCAGCTCCAGGCGCAGCAGCAACCGTTGGATCTTCTCGCGCCTCAGCTGTGGATCTTCGCTGACCGATCTGATCTTAGCCGTCAACGCGTGAAGCGGTATCCGCCGTCCTAGAGCCACCACGTGAACAAGTGACGACATCTCCACTGTTCGATCTATTAGTCGTGGGTATTTTGCACTACACACCTCGACATTTTCTTTATTTATTTGTAGTCCATAAACTTTCTATCGTAGTTTAAATATTTCTGTAATATTTGCATTTATACCCCCTCACTTTCTATATTTGAATTTAGGTCCTCGTCTACGTCACGCCATGTGACTCATGCACGTGGGGTGGTGGACATTTTGCAAGGACTCCCCTACGGGTTTTAGTATTTCATTTTAGTCCGAGAACTTTTTTATTAAGTGTGATATTTTTGTAGAATTTGCAAAATAGCCCTCAAGATTTTTGTATTTACGTTTAGGTCCTCCCCAGGCGCGTGCTAGTCATGTGTGGGGGTGTAATTTTTGCAGACGTACCCTTGCAGATCTGGTTATTTGTGATTGGTCTAGGAAATTTTGTATTACGTAATTTTGCGGAAAATTTGCATTTAGGCCCATGGGGTTCTGGATATTTACATTTATACCCCTGCTAGGAGTGTATTTTCTATTTGTTGTCTCTATTTATTTCATGCATCTATAAAATCCTAAAAATCACCAAAAAAATTAACTTAAGCTCCTGTTTATCTACTCTTTCATGTTATATTTTTAGTTTGCATTATTAATGCATTTTCATATTTATAAAAATTCAAAACATGCATTTGTGTTGTTGTTTGCATTAGAAAATACCAAAAAATATTAAAACCTCTTGAAAAATTCTAAAAAAATCACCTTTCGTGTGTTTTTGTGCATCTTCAGTACAAAAATCACTAAAAAAATCAAAGTAAAACCACTAAAATAGCAAAACACCTTAAAACTTCATAAAAATCTCAAAAACTCCAGAAAAATCCTAAAAATATAATTTTAGTCTCTATATTTTCTTTTATTATCTTTCATTTAAAATTAATTTGAAGAATTTTGGACTCTGTTTGGTATTTTTCATCCTCATTTTGATTTCAGCCTTTTATTTTATTCACCGTTTTTAGTATTTTTTCCTTTAAAAATACCAAAAAGATTAGGAAAAATATAGAAAAATCATAAAAATATTAGAAAAATATAAAAAGCCCAAAAATATCTTATTTCCTGAGTTTTGCTATTTTTTACATATTTTTATCTATACATTATATCTCTTTTTCCTTTATTGTATATATACTTCTTTATTGAAAAAGAAAATATAAAAATACAAAATAAAAAAAGAAAATACAAAATCAGAAATTAAAAAAATCAAAATACAAAATAATAAAATTTTAAAAAATATATAAAAATTAAAAACCCACAAAAGTAGCATACTTGCAGGCATTTGATCACATTCACATTTTTATGCATTTTGCCCCGATCTATTCTTTTTGCTTCCTATGTTCAACACTCTACACACTTGCATACTATACACATTTTTGGAGAGTTATAATAAATTTTAACTCCACACTTTGGTTTTCATTGCTTGATTTATCTGTTGTGGGTTGATTGTTGATTTAGCCAGGATTGTTGAGTGGTCAACGCATCGACTGTTGATCCGCCTTGTGGATCAATACGACCGCTCGCTTTTCTCGGATAATCAAATGGCGCCGTTGCCGGGGAGCAACAACGTATAGATCGGCTTATTGTTTATGATTATTTGCCTACCATTTTCACTTCATTTATTCTCATTATCTTTGATATATATTTTTGAGCTATCTAACCACTCTCTTGGTTGACTTTGTGCGAGGTACCGTGGATAGAGGGAGGCACGATTCCTAGGTGCCTGTGCACCCACGTGAAGCCGGCTTCGGCCTGCTATCCTAAAACGAGGAGGACTTAGAGATTTTTATAGATTAGTTCTAGTTTACTTTTCTGCATATAGTTGTGTAATTAATTGTGTGAGAGAGAGAGAGACTCATAATTTGTAACTAAAATAGGAAACTTGGACACTTCTACACTTCACGAGGTCCAGTGCCCGAGGGATTGTTCCCTTGGGGGCCTCATCAGCTTTTGCGATTTTTTCACCGGTTTTGATTTCTTCGATTTTCTTTTATTTTGATTCACGAAGATTTTGGACCCTAGACTCAGGATTTTATTTTGATTGTGACATAATTGATTAAGACCCCACACGTAATATCTTGCATGTGCCTATAGATCGTTAAGTGGACCTAATTAATAACTCACAAAAGAAAAAGTTAATTTGGTCACTTGAGGGGTCACGTGCTGCTAGAGGTCGTATACAGTGCTGGCAGGATCCGTTGTGGCGGACACCAATCGGCATCAGAGATCGGACCCCGACCTCTCTTGTTGACCTTTTAGCTACTGTTCTTCTCGTGTAGAAATTCTTGTCTAAGGCCGATTTCTTCGTGCATCATATAGGCAGTTTAGTTTCTGTCTTTAATTTATGCGCGGATCACCCTGCATGTAGAGTGTTGGAGCAAGGTACACATTTCTATCTCTGCATACATCATTGTGTTTGATCGTGCATCGGCTTTTCCGACTTCCTCCCCCATTTTATTAGACTTCAAATAACTCAGGAAATCAGAAAATTCGTTAGACGTTGTTTTTATTCAGAAAAAGACTAAAAAAGTGATAGCCATAAAATTAGGACTGCTAATGCAAACTGACCTTAAAACTCACCTCATCCAAAAATTTTGTCTTGGGGAGAGTAACCCCCTCCTTGGTTGATTTATCTGTAGCAAGAGAGTGACCCACACACTAGGATAGAGCCATACCTGAACTCCTCTCAGACTACTGTTCTGGGGTTAGTCATTCTCCAGTGAGGATCTCTCCGGTAGCCGGTAAAGCGGACCGTGACATCCTTTGCAGAGTGGATTGATTGGGTAGCCGATAAACGGTCCGCAATTCATACTGGCTGGGAAAGATCTAGCCTTAATTCGGAACAGTCTCCTAGGAGCATCAGGTTCCCAACAGCTCGCTTAATCGCTCTGATAGATTGATTGATCACCTAACTAAAATTGACAAGATAAACGACCGAACCTTCACGGTCATCAGCTCAGAGTTGCGTAGGTGAACTGGGGGTTTGTTTTCACATCTTATTTGCATTCCAGATCTCATCCGCCCTTTTCTCCGGATCAAAATGATGGGAAGGAGATCCCTTAGGCCACATCTGGTGGCACCACTATCAAGCACGCTCTCCTATTCATCTAGGTCGGTTTCGGGGAGTCCAGACCCACTCTTCGAGCCCGAGTTCACGTCCACCCTGTTTCCCTCGACTAACCTTCTTCTTCTATCAGTCCGATGGTGTCAGAGTTTAGTGCAACACACAACTCATAGCATTTGACTGTACCTGAGATGGGTACTTTTGCCTTTGCAAAGATCCAAGAAATGGCCGGCAGAGAGGAATACCCAGATGAGCAGGGATAGTATCCTTTCATATACGATCAAGCTGCCATCAACAATTCACTGTTAGCTTCCCTGGAGGCCATGCAGAGACAAATCAGAGACCAGGGAGTCTTCATGGGTGATATCATGAGAGAGCTGGCGCAGATGCGAGAGGGTAGAGATGACAGACCTGAGGGCGATGGAGACATACCCCAAGCAGAAGGCGGAGAAGGAGCAGACCCTAAGCATGAGAGGCTACCGCCGATGACCATGAGGCAGTTGCACAACCTAGCTGCAACCCTCACTCACCGATGGATCCAGCTTCCTCCCATTGTCGGGAACTTTGAGCTTCGCCCGCAGACCATTCAGTTGTTGCCCAAGTTTCATGGGCTAGCCACCGAGGAGCCTCATCTCCATCTGCAGGAGTTTGAGATGATTTGCAGCACTGTCCACGACATATTTGTGGATGAGGACATGATCAAGATGATTGCCTTCCCGTTCTCATTAGCTGACAAAGCAGCCTATTGGCTGAAGCATCTTGGGAGGTATGTCACATCCTGGGCACAGCTCTGGACCGAGTACTTGAAGAAGTACTATCCACTCGGCCGGACGAACACAACACGAGCTATGATCAGCAACTTCACGATGATCCTGAATGAGCAGTTCCATGAGGCTTGGGATCTATTTAGAGAGCTTATCGACCGGTGTCCACATCACGATATATCCGAGCCCAATCTGGTTCAAAGTTTCTTTTGTGGGCTGACATCGGAGCTGCAGAGGCTTGTAAATGCCTCTTGTGGTGGATCTTATTTCTCCAAGGAAAGGATGCGGTTTGGGAGATCTATGAAGGAATGGCAGAGAACTCTACAGTCATGACCCAAGCCCGTGTCTACACACAACCGAAGATCCCACCACAGGCAGTTGGATATCAGAAGATTGCACGCATCGATGCCGATACCCATACACCGTCAGCAGCAGCAGCTCAGGCTGAATCTACCGTAGCCGACATGGGGATCATCAGCAAGAAGTTGGAACGCATCGAGATACTTGAGAAGAAGTAGAGTCAAGGTCTTACATAGATAGACCTTTTGACGAAGACCATGAGTGACCTAAAGAATCAGATCTTATGCATTCAGGAGGCACATACATCCACTCAACAGCCTCCCAGGTCACGTGTTGATCCCAGCAGTAGCAGCTCCACCCAGCCCTCTGCCACATACCGCCAGGTTCATCACATCCAGGCAGAGCCGGTCCAGCAGTTACAGCACTACTCTTTACCGCCACCATCTCAGGACACTCAGATGGTGGTGTACCAGTCGGATCAGCCACTGGCAGTTCTTCCTCCACCACCCGTTGAGTAGGAACTATTGATGGAAGTCAATGGGATTGGTACGACCGGTACCTACAACAGGTCGGGATTCGGCGTAATCATCCCGGATTTCGTTGGACCACTGGTGGCACTTCATCCCAACAACAGTCTCTAGCTCAGGGTCCACAGAACAATTAGCTCCACCAGCAACCCCATCACACCCAGCAACCCCATCACCCCCAGCAACAGTATCAGCAGGGTCCTCGTCCCTTCTATTAGGGACAATAGTGGAGGCAGCGTCAGCAGCCTCACCAGACATACTCCCAGCCCCCCCTCACTATTCACAGCAGCAGCCTCATTTCCAGCAGGGGAACACTTCCGGTTCTCAAGCACCTGCCTTTAAGAACCCAGCTCTAGATGACCTCATCCGCTTGCTCTTTGAACAACAGGCATCCTTCCGGCAGGAAAGAGATGAGTTCCGACAGGAGATGAAGGATATCATCAAGGGCAAGGCAGCCATACCTGCACAGATCGAGCCTAATCTGAACAATTTGAAGAGGAAGTCTGAGCAAGTACAGTTTACAGAGGATACCTATCCTAGTGACTATTTGAGTGACATGTATTCTTTTTGTAATGCTGATTTTGTGACTACTAGAAGCAGTAGGATGCCAACCGGCGGCGCCTCATCTGAGCGACATCCACATAAGGAACCAGGAGCGCCAGATGAGGAAAGTAGCGGTGCTGATGCCATAGATGATGTTGATGACGGTGGTGCTGATGCCACCAAGGATGGAGATCCAGAGGACGGTTCTGAGGCCGTCGTGACACCCGATGCAGACGGTGGTGTTGAGGCCACCATTTTATTTGATGCTGAGCCAGAGCGCAGTGCTGATGCCACAAAGCCAGATGTCGTGGGTGGTACTGAGGTCACCACTTCTACTTTTGTTGAGCTTCCTCCTGTTGTGTTGCCACCTTTTGTATCTCAAGACTGTGGTAACAAGAAAAAGAACAAAAAAATGAATAAAGGAAAAGGTTCTTCATCCACTTCGAGTCCATATGTGTTGCATGATGATGTTTGTATGGATTCCATTCCTTCACAGGCACATGAACCTCTTCCTAGTCCTCCATCTAAGGAGGCCCCTACCATCCCATTCCCTCAAGCACTCCGCTTGGCGAAGGGGAATAAAAGAGAAAATCCCAAAAAGACACACCAGTTAGAGTTCAAAAACCGGATGATTGACAGATTTCAGATTCAGTTGACTCTACAGGAGGCACTTGAGCACATCCCCCTCTTCCAAAAGAACTTGAGAGAGAAGACTACAGTCCGCAGGAAGAGGAGGAACCGTAGAGATGAGATCCATGTGCTCACCCATTCCACATGCTTTGCCATTCAGAATCGATTGCCAGCCAAGAGACCTGATGCAGGAGCTCCATATGTCAGATGCGAGATTCAGGAGCAGCAGTTTGACCGTACTCTATTAAACATCGGCTCTTCTATCAACCTCCTTTCGACAGCCTTACTCGATCGATTCGAGTTTGGTACTCTTCTTCGGAGCAGGACAGTCCTTCAGTTTGCTGATAGGTCAATTAAGAGGCCGAAGGGGTTGTTGAGAGACGTGGCCATTACCATTCAAGGCCTGAAATTCCACGTGGACTTTGTTGTATTGGACATGGAGATCCCTGAGTCGGTAACAGATACCCCCATCATACTCGGACGCCCATTCTTGGCCACTGCCAAGGCGTTGACTGACCATGATAGCGGGAAGGTGTACTTTCACGTAGAGGGCGAGAGTATGCAAATAGAGATGATCGACGAGACCAGAGCGAGAGATTCAACAAGCTCAGAGCAGGCCAGCGATACAGAGCAGATGATAGAGGCCGAGCAGGACGTCCACCAAGAGTGTGATTTTGTGATGACTGATGATGAAGCTATTTGGACAGATCCAGTAGAACAAGCCCTTGCCTTGCTCGCAGATTCAGCGTACTTACAGCTTATGGCAGTCGAGAGTTTGGATAGCACATCCCTGACATAGGATACATTAGAGGTTGACAGTTGTGGGATGAGTGACGAAGCAGAGTTTCATTCATGTTCTTCTAGTTCAGATCCCTCGGATTCAGACATTGATTGGGATGACTTTGATGATTACTTGCCATGTCTGATTCCTTCTGAGCCGACAACTAGGATGGAGAGCGAGCCCGCACAGTTTACAGAGATACCAGCAGGGTTCCCTTCATCAGATTTTCATGTAATGCGAGAGTTCTCTCATGCAAATATGGTAGCCTTCATACAGACATATCAGAAGCCATATTTGCTAGCTCCTATTTTTCTAGAATTGAAGCCCTTGCCACAGTCCCTGAAGTATAGATTCCTTGCGGGTGAGCCAGATATGCACCCAGTCATTATCTCAGTAGATTTGACTGGAGAGCAAGAATCTCGTTTGATGGAGGTTCTTGAAAGAAACCACAAGGCGATAGGATGGAGTATAGCTGATCTCCAGGGAATTAGTCCGGCTCTGTGCTCCCACAATATCTATCTCGAAGAGGAATCTAAGCCCTAGCGTGAGTTCCAGCGACGGCTGAACCCGAATCTTCGATATGTAGTCATGAAGGAAATATCAAAATGGTGGAGCGTCGATTTTATCTACCCCATCTCCGACTCCAAGTGGGTTAGTCTATTACATGTGGTACCCAAGAAGATGGGTATCACTACAGTTGTGAGTGAGTCTGGAGAGGAGATAGCTACCCGAGTACCCACTTCTTGGAGGGTTTGTGTGGACTAAAGACGATTGAATGAGGCCACCAAGAAGGATCATTTCCCACTGCCATTCATTGATCAGATTATCGAGAGGCTAGCTGGGATGAGTCATTATTATTTTCTTGACGGGTACTCCGGTTATAATCAAGTGTCCATTGCACCCGAAGACCAGGACAAAACGACATTCACCTGTCCGTTTGGGACATATGCTTTCAGACGGATGCCCTTTGGTTTATGTAACGCCCCGACGACATTCCAAAGGTACATGTTGTCCATTTTCTCGGACATGGTGGGTGACTGTTTAGAGGTCTTCATGGATGACTTCTCGGTCTATAGCGATGGGTTCGATGCTTGTCTCAACTGCCTAGACCGTGTGCTTTAGCGCTGCATAGAGGTCAATCTTGTCTTGTCTTGGAAGAAGAGTCACTTCACGGTGACTCAAGGGATGGTCTTTGGTCACATCATCTCCAACAGGGGCATGGAGGTTGATCCAGCCAAGGTGGATATCATTAGAAAACTCAATCCACCGTCCAATATACGTCAATTGCGGTCTTTTCTGGGGCATGTCGGTTTCTACCGACGGTTCATTCAAGACTTCAGTCGTATTGCCCTACCGCTTACTGATTTGCTGACGAAAGACACCGAGTTCATTGTAGATGATAAGTGTCTTGCGTCCTTTGAGACTCTCAAGAATATGGTTGTCACGGCTCCTTTCCTTCAGCCACCCGATTGGTCTCTCCCATTTGAGATCATGACGGATGCTTCTGATTTTGCCGTAGGGGTTGTGCTTAGACAAAGGAGGGATGGATTACCGTATGTCATTCACTACGCTAACCGGACTTTGGATGCCGCTCAGCGGAATTGCACTATGACTGACAAAGAGATGCTAGCTGTAGTCTTTTCTTTGGATAAGTATCGATCATATATTCTTGAATCTAGAGTGACTATCTTTACAGATCACACCGTCATCCGGTACCTCATGGCCAAGAAGATGGCAAAGCTCTCCTTTAGATGGATCCTTCTACTCCAGGAGTTTGACATTGAGATTAAAGATAATCCAGGAGTTAAGAATGTGGTGGCGGACCACCTCTCCTGCTTAGATAACCTTGAGGAATCTGAGCCCGGTGCACCTATTACAGAGACGTTTCCAGATGAGGCGATACTCGCTATCACCTCGCTTTCATGGTATGCCGACATTGTGAAATATCTTGTCGCCAAGACGGTTCCACAAGGTTGGCCCAGGCAGCGACTTGAGACCTTCCTTGCGAAGGCCAAGTCGTACCATTTGGAGGATCCTGTCCTTTATCATGAAGGAGGGGATAGCATCTGGAGGAGGTGTATTCCTCAAGAAGAGCAACATAGAGTCCTCACCTACTGCCACAAGCTTGAGGCAGGAGGACATCATTCTGGGAGACGAACAGCGCAGAAGGTGCTCCAATCCGGCCTTTGGTGGCGTACTCTCTTCAAGGATTTTGATGAATTCGTGAAGAGATGTACTGACTGTCAGAAGATGGATACTTCCGGACAGAGAGATATGATGTCCATGCAGCCCATTCACTTTTGTGAGGTTTTTGACGCATGGGGTATTGATTTCATGGACCCATTTCCTAAGAGTCAACGGTTTAAGTACATTCTGCTTGTTGTGGATTATGTGAGTCGTTGGATCGATGCCATCCCTGCCCGAGCCGCAGATGCTAAGACCATGTGTCGCTTTTTGAGAAAAATATCATTTCACAGTTCAGGGTACCTAGAGTTCTGATTTCAGATGGGGGTCTCACTTTATCAACGATAAGGTAAAAGCCCTTGCAAACGAGTTCATCATTGACCATCGTGTTGCCACTCCATATCACCTCAGACCAATGGTCTTGCTGAAGTTTCGAACAGGGAGATCAAGACTATTTTACAGAAGGTAGTCTGCCCAGACCGAAAGGATTGGTTACAGCTTTTGTACTCGGTCTTGTGGGCCTATCGAACTTCCTTCAAGACACCACGAGGGACATCTCCCTTTCGTCTCGTCTATGGCAATCCGTGCCATTTACCAGTGGAAATCAAGCACAAGTCACTATGGGCAGTTACAAAGTTATTATTAGATCCCGAGAGTATAGGAGAATGGAGGAAAGCAGAGTTGGCAGCCCTGGAGGAACTGAGAGATACAACCTTTTCTAGCAGCCTACAGTATAAAGAAAAGGTGAAGACATGGCACGATTCTCATATCAACCATAAACAGTATGAGCTTGATCAGCATGTATGGTTGTTTGATTCTAGGCTGAAATTATTCCCAGGGAAATTACAGAGTAAATGGAAAGGTCCGTATGTGGTCAGGAAGGTACATGACAATGGCAGTATTGATATATCCGAGTTGTCATCTTCCTCTACCTATTGAGTTAACGGTCAGCGCCTAAAGCTATATCTAGATCATGATCCGCCGACCGTTGACGTTGCTCCCATTCATCTGATATGAGATGTGTTCCTTGACTCATATCATCTGCATCTCATACATGCTTATCACTTCCATCTTTCTCTGTATAGATCTGTTTGTCTATATCATTCATTCATTCTTCCGTTATGTCTGCCACCCTGTTGTTATCTTATGATTTTGCTATACTTAGGATGCACTTTGTCCTAAGTATGGGGGGGTGCACACACTGAGCTGTAATCTATTCTTTTCTTCTTTTCCTTTTCTATCTTATTTATCTATTAAAAAGGTGTCGCCCCTTGTTGACAGTCTTCTATACTTAGGACGTGTTTTGTCCTAAGTATAGGGGGTGTGCACCCTGAGTTTCTCTATTCTTCGATCCTCTTCATTATCTCCTCTTCTTGTCTATACTTAGGGATATCTTATCCTAAGTATAGGGGGAGACAATCTGAGTACGATCTGTTCATTCCCACCCTTGACCCTCCCTACTTTGTGTACGGTCTACTATACTTAGGATTATTTGATCCTAAGTATGGGGGGGGTCAACTTCTCATTCGTTCATTCATCTCTTTATTCATTTATTCTTTAGACTTGTCTATACTCAGTACGAGTTATGTCTTCTCTTTTCTCTCCAATCTATGAGGACATAGCTCAAGCTAAGTATAGGGGGGTCGTATATACTGCGTATATACTTTAGCCATATCTCGTACTTTCGTATTTTCCTAATAATTATGGCTAATAATTCTTTAAAATTCATTTTAAAAAAATTAATAAAAAGATGCTATTATTACTCAAATTCTTTTTGTACTTACTGATTAATAAATCAGGTGAAAATATTTTTTGCAAAATGTTTGAAAAATAGTTTGAAAATCTTTTGAAAATTATTTGGAAAACGTTTTGTTACATGTTTTTAACCTTTCTAAAAATGTTTGGTTTGGAAAATTTATTTTCTTTGTGTGAAATAAAATGCTTGAAAATAATTTGCAAATGGTTTGAAAAATGGTTGCAAAAATATTTTGAAAAATTTATACATACTATTTGAAAAACCTTTGCAAAATGATTTTCAAATGCGTGTACATGTTCGTAAAAATTATTTTGGACTATAGTATTTCAAAAATTGTTTGTAAAAACCTTTTTTCAAATAAGTTTGAGAAATACATACATCACACTAAAATCCTTTGTATATGTATGTATAAAATTGACCACTTACCCTTGTAAATTCTTAAAAATCCACTTCTTGTAAATATGAGAAGCATTCCCATGTAAATATTTCTACCTATTTTTTATCCAAAATCTTTGTTTTTAAAAATCCCAAAAATTTTTGCAAAATTAAAATCCAAAAACATTTGAAAAATCTTTTTGAAAAACAAAAATCCATAAAAAGTTCAAAATCTTTGAAAATTGCATCACAAAAATATTTTCTGCATTTTGCATAGCATTTGCATAGCATTCACATTTTTTCGGATTAAGTTTGATAGTTGAACAAGCCTAAGTAAAATCCGAAGATTGGAGCTTTCTTGGACCTTAAAGTCTACCTAATAACAGGAACCTTATAAGAACTGGAATTGAGGTACTTCAGGTCTAGATGACTTAATTCTTTGAGGATCACGAGACTTGGTTCAATGGATTCTTGACTGCCTAAGTAGAGTATTTCGGAGCATATGCATGACTCTTGTTGATAGTGACCTAAATTGGACACCTGCACCTTTCACATGTCTCAACTTAGTTAGGGTGGTGAGGAGATTGAATTTGCCGGTATGAGACGTACACAAGTGGAAACACTTGTCCTCCTCTAGGGAGGGAAGTGCACCCCAACCTGTCCAGTGATGAGGAATTCTAAAGACAGGAGAGTGTTGGTTGCAATAAAGCTTCAAAAGAGGGATAGTCTACTGGCTCAAGAGGAAAAACTCCCTATGTAAATGCTATTGTATATAGTATTCAAAAAAACTCCAAAAAATGGACAGGCCTGTACAAAAATAAAATGCCTTCCAGAGTGTACATATGTTGTAAAGTCAATAAGCAAGCTTGAGTTCCAAAGTCATATCATTTGAGCCTGCAGCTGGATGCTTGACTACACTGGTCTTGCATCATAGGATAGGTAGCTACACTGGCTACCGTCCATTCTTCTCTTCACCCCCTCCTTTTGAGTTGGTTGCCACTTGAACTTAGAAGGGAATACCTCGCTCCTCGAGGAAGGAGTTATTGGATTAGGGAATCATTGGATCATACTGGAGAAGTTAGTCTCTTTATCATTCTAGTTGGGGAGAGCCACCATCACTTACATTGTACGAGTCAGATTCATAGTTGTAAGGGTTTGCGTATGCGTTGAAATATTTCTGACCTGGCTATTGAGGAGACTTGAGTTGAGTTTTGGGATTCTCGAGGACTGTTGGATTTCAAATCTGGTTCTCATTAAGGTTCCGTCCGCACTAAAATTCCAAAGGTTCGACTTAAGCTCCAAACTTTGATTTTGTGAGGACAAGTTTGATAATTAAACTTAATCCATCTTTCTTCTTTTTCTTTTCTTTATTTTTCTTTCTGCACTTATTGCATAAGTGTTTGCTATAGACTAGCAAAGGCAAAGTATAGGGAGATGATGAATCCACATTTCATCATCTTTATTCTTTCATTTTGGCCTCAAAAACCGTAGCAAATGCATGCCCTTAATTCTCGCATCTTAGCATTCATGCATGTGTATGTAAATAGTGTATAAAATATAGTTTTTAATGCCAACATTATAGAATAATGAAAAGAAAAGAAAAAGAAAAAAGTATTGTAAATATTTTATGACCCGAAACCCCGAGACCTAGGCATCTAGATGAATAGGTCAACAAGGAATAAAGTAGGGGAAGATAAGGGCCAGAATACAATAAAAATTCCTTTTATTAAATTCATTCTTTATTCAGTTTGGGACCTATTTTTGGTTCTACTTTTTATACATCAAATAAAGAAACTTTGTACATGAAAGTTGTAGATAATTAAATAAAGAAAAATACAAAATTGATTTCATACAAAAATATTGTACAGACAAAAAGTATTGATCGAAATAAGATTCTAGAATTCCAACTTCCCAAACATGTATCTTGCAAATAAATACTCGAAACACATCAAAATCGCCCTTAATTGATATAATCTTAAATAAGCTATTTAAAGAATGTGTTTTCGTATTTTGTGAAGCTGCGGTTTGAAAGTTGAGTTTTGGACCCCTATTGTATACTTGTACAGATTAAAATATTCATTATATTAATTATTCATTGCTCCTTTGTCCCGATAATGTAGTATGAGGTATTTTTATAATATCTTATTTTTATAATTTTGTAAATATTATTTATAATATATGTGTACATTAAAATCAGAATAAAAATCTAAAGAAAATACAAAAATCAAATACCTGTATATACTACATAGGTGTCATACCTGTCCATATACCTATATAATTAATACTCTTATTTTATTAAGTATATAAAACACATCAGAAAAATAAAATAAAAATATATTTAAGTGTATAAAAATGTTTTATATATTTATAAAATAATAAATTAAATTAATAAAATTAAATACACAAAATAAAAATAAAATATTAAAATATATAGATATGTATACCTATATAGGCCTAAAAAGGCAACTTGTATTTTTATACCTCATAAAAATAATTAAAAATCATATTAAAACACTTAAAAAATAAAAAAATATTTTTATTTAATAACAAAAATGAATAAATTCATTTACTATTTTTAAATGAATTTTGAAATAATTTTTTCAGGGTTTTTCCTGGTTGGTCCACGTGGACCAACCAGGTGCTTTTGACAGTTGACCGCAGGTCAACTGTCTGACTCTCCCCCTGTAGCTTTGTCAGAACCGAGTTTTGACCTGTTTTCTCGATTTTTTCGAGGATGACTCTTGCACTATCTCACGATACCACCTTCTTGACTTTCGATCCTCGTTCAATAGGCATGCACGCCCAGATGAAATATCGATCAATGGGCCACTAAATCGACGCCCATCCATTGTTCTTGTAGCCCGCTCGTCAACCCTTTATATGGAGCCCTGATTTTGAAAATCAAATTTGAACCCTCTTGGACCTATTTCAGCCCCTCCTTTCGTGTGCTCGTGCGAGAGAGTGTGACAGGCTTCCTCCCAGCACCCTTTTGCGAGCCACGGCGTGGACCAGAGCGGTCTCCACCACCTCCAGCGAAGCTCGCCGTCGAGGTCTTCTTCCTCTGGCTCCTGCCATCGAGGTATCACCCTTTCCTTAGTTCTTCGTGTAGTTTCTTAGTCCCCGTAGCTTTAGGAATAGAGTAGCATAGTTAGAATCGACTGTCGATCATCCGTTCACCCTCCACGATCACGTCACCGGAGCGCACCTCCGGCCACCTCGAATCCGTGTCCACCTCTGCACATCCGCACCTCCACGGGGCCCATGCAGTTTGCCCTTGGCCCCTTCACCCCTTTTTGCAGGTCAAAGCACACTACAGAGAGCCTGGAGCTCATTTTGGAGCTTCGCTGGAGATACCTGGAGCCCATCTCCTCTGCCGCCCTCCTGGCGGTGCACCGACGCCTCTCTGATGAAACTGAGCCCTCCAGCACGTAGACCTTCTTTCCAGGAGCACAGCTGATGAATCCACATTTCATCATCTTTATCCTATCATTTTGGCCTCAAAAACCCTAGCAAATGCATGTAAATACCACTAAATCCAGCATCTTAGCATTCATGCATGTGCATGTAAATAGTGTATAAAATACTGTAATTAAAGCCAAAATTATAGAATAAATAAAAGAAAAGAAAAGGAATAAAATATTGTAAATATTTTATGAACCGAAACCCCGAGACCTAGGCATCTTGATGAATAGGTCGACAAGGAATAAAGTAGGGGGAGATAAGGGTCAAAATACAGTAGAAATACCTATTCTTTTTAATTCATTCTTTATTCATTTTGGGACCTATTTTTGGTTCTACTTTTTATTCTTCAAATAAAGAAACTTTGTACATGAAAATTGTAGATAATTAAATAAATAAAAATACAAAATTGATTTCATTCAAAAATAATGTACAGATAAAAAGTTATGATCTGAATAAAAATCCAGAATCCCAACTTCCCAGACCCGTATCTCACAAATGAAAACTCCAAATGCATCAAACTCACCTTTAATTGTATATAGTGAAAAATAAGCTATTTAATGGCGGTGGTTTCGCATTTGGCAGAGCTACAGTTTGAAAGTTGAGTTTTGGACCCTCATTGTATAAGTGTACAGATTAAAATATTCATTTTATTATTTATTCATTATTTTTATAATTTTATATTTTTATAATTTTGTAAATATTATTTATAATATATTTGTGTATTAAAATCAGAATAAAAACCCAAATAAAACATAAAATAAAAATACCTATATATAATACATAGGTATAATACCTATACTTATACATGTATAATACATACTTATATTTTATTAAGTGTACAAAACACATCAGAAAAATAAAATAAAAATAATATTAAGTGTATAAAATTATTTTATAAATTTATAAAATATTAAATAAAAATAAATAAATTAAATAAAAGAAATAAAAATAAAATAATAATATATATATAATATATACCTATAAAGGGTATAAAAGTGAACTTGTAAAATATACCTCATAAAAATAATTAAAAATCACCATAAAATAATTTATAAAATAATAAACATTTTTTATTTAATAACCTAAATATAATAATATCATTTACTATTTTTAAATTTATTTTCAAATCTTTTTTAGGACCTTTTTCCTGGTTGGTCCACGTGGACCAACCAAGTGGCAGTCACAATTGACCTCGGTCAACTGTCTGCCCTAGGTCATGTAGCCTTTGCAGCCTCGTTTTTGACCCGCTTTTGCGGATTTATCGAGGCCACATCTTTCATCCTTTGGTGTCGCATCCTTCTGCAAACTTGCTCCTCTATCATCCCTCCTACTCGCCCAACGATTTTTTCGGGAAGATCATCACTGCTCTTCCCGTTGGCCCTCGATCCTTGGGCATGCTCCACCATCCATTCAAAAGACCACCCCATTTTCCCTTTGATTTTCGAATCACCTTGGACAAGCTTCAGACCTCCGGGTTGTTGCTAACGGGTCTCCGGTGACAGGGGATTGACCCCAGCACCCCGTTGAGGTGCGGCGAGGCTTGTAGGGTCGGCTTCCACCCCATCTCCGGCCAACTGGCCGTGAGGTTCTATCTCGTGGTCTACTGCCACTCGAGGTTGTTTTTCCTTGTTCTTCCTTGCTTAATACGTAGCTGTAGCCCTTAGCTTCCTTTTCATATAATTATCTTCGCATTAAATCACCTCATTGGCTTAGATCCCATCCTCAAACACCCTGCTGGAACTCTCGAGCTCCGGCCACCACCTCCACCCATTCATCCACCGCACACCGTCACCACTAAGGCTCTGGACCTTCTACTGTTGCTTGTTGTACTCTACTTGCAGGTTCCAGGCGCCAAGAGGACCTCCTTGGGGGTTCGATTTTGAAGGCAACGTGGTACCTGGACCCCCATCGTCTCTTCGACCTTGTCGCGGCGCACCTGGGCTCAGCGAGCCATCTTGGCCCTGCCGTTGGGTCGGGGAATCTTCTAGGCATCGTCAGGACCATGCAGTACCGGAGGAGAAGGCCGGAGCGACGCCTGTGAGCCGATCGAAGTTCGCGAGGGGAGGAGTTCTTCCCTGTTCTTGCAGAGGAGGTTCTCGCCGTCCAATCTAAGAGGAGCTCCAGATCTCGCAGCGGCCGTCGGATTTTGTTCGTTCCAGCCGTCCGATCTTCGAAGCATCATCTAATCCTGACAGTTGGGACGCGAAGGGGTATCGCAACGCGAGCGATTGACACGTGGCAAGTGGATTGGAAACAACCGACGGATCGCGCCATGTGCGTGGGTAATTTTGCATCCTACCCCCGCGGATTTTGTATTTACTATTAGGCACTAAAGCTTTCATCTGCTTTGTTAAAACTTTTGTAATAATTTTATTCAGACCCCTGTACTTCTATTTATTGCAATTGTGTCCCTGCCAGGTGCGCGTGCAACGCACGTGTCTCCTGGTGTTTTTGTAAACACACCTCTGCGGAATTTGATATTGGCATTTAGTCCTGCAATTTTCATATTTAGTATTAAATTTGTGTGGGAATTTTGCATGTAGGCCCCTGAGTTGTTTGCTATTTACAAATATGCCCTTGGCCTGCATGTATTTTCTTGTCGTTGTCTCTAATTTCTGCATGCATCTCTAAACACCCAAAAATTCCACAAAAATCAACTTAAGCTCATGTTGCATTGCTTATTCACGCCATAATTTTGCATTTCATTTTTGGTGCATTTTAATATTTATTAAAAATAAAAACATGCATTTTAGCTACTGTTTGCATTAGAAATTACCAAAAAATATTAAAACCCCTTGAAAAAATTCCAAAAAAATTACCTAATGTCTATTTTAGTCTATTCCAGTGTCAGTCCAAAAACCACTAAAAATTTCAAAGTAAAAACCTTAAAAATTAGAAAACACTTAAAAACTTCAAAAAAATCTAAAAAACCATAGAAAACTCCAAAAAATATAAACTCATGTCCTGTAGGTTTCCTATTTTATTGTCTTTATTTTAAAATTAATTTGGGAAGCGGTATCCGCCATCCTAGAGCCGATGACGTCTCCGCCGTTCGATCTATTAGCCGTGGGTATCTTGAACTACACACCCCCGTCATTTTCTTTATTTATTCGTACTCCATAAACTTTCTATCATAGTTTAAATTTTTTTGTAATATTTGCTTTTAGACCCCCACACTTTCCATATTTACATTTAGGTCCTCGTCTACGTCACATCACGTGACTCACGCACGTGGGGTGGTGGATATTTTGCAAGGACTCCCCTACGAGTTTCGATATTTAATTTTAGTACGAGAACTTTTCTGTTAAGTGTAATATTTTTGTAAAATTTGCAAAATAGCCCTCTAGGTTTTTGTATTTACGTTTAGGTCCTCCCCAAGCGCGTGTTAGTCACGTGTAGGGGTGTAATTTTTGCAGACGTACCCCTTGCGGGTCTGGTTATTTGTGATTGGTCCAAGAAATTTTGTATTACGTTATAATTTTGTGGAAAATTTGCATTTAGGCCCCTAGGGTTCTGGATATTTACATTTATACCCCTGTTGGTAGTGTATTTTCTATTTGTTGTCTCTATTTATTTCATGCATCTATAAAATCCTAAAAATCACCAAAAAAATTAACTTAAGCTCTTGTTTATCTACTCTTTCACGCTATATTTTTAGTTTGCATTTTTATTACATTTTCATATTTAAAAAATTCAAAAACATGCGTTTTTGCTACTGTTTGCATTAGAAAATACTAAAAAATATTAAAACCCCTTGAAAAATTCTAAAAAATTCACCTTTCGTGTATTTCTTTGTGTTTTAACTTCAGTACAAAAATCAGTAAAAAATCAAATTAAAACCCCTAAAAATAGCAAAACACCTTAAAACTTCATAAAAATCTCAAAAACTCCAGAAAAAGCCTAAAAATATAATTTTGGTCCTTATATTTTATCTATTTTATTTTCTTTCATTTAAAATTAGTTTGAGGAATTTTGGACTCTGTTTGGTATTTTTCATCCTCATTTGGATTTCAGCCTTTTATTTTATTCACTTTTTTCAGTATTTTTGCCTTTAAAAATACCAAAAAGATTAGAAAAATATAGAAAAATCACAAAAACATTAGAAAAATATAAAAATCTCAAAAATATCTTATTTCCTGAGTTTTGCTAATTTTTACCTATTTTTATCTATACATTATATCTCTTTTTGCTTTATTGTATATATACTTCCCTATCGAAAAAGAAAATATAAAAATATAAAATATAAAAAGAAACTACAAAATTAGAAATTAAAAAAATCAAAATACAAAATTATAAAATTAAAAAAAAACTAAAAATTAAAAACCCACAAAAAGTAGCATACTTGCAGGCATTTGATCACATTCACATTTTTGTGCATTTTGCCTGATCTATCCTTTTTGCTTCCTGTTTGACACTATACACACTTGCACACTATACACATTTTTGTAGAGTTATAATAAGTTTTAACTCCACATTTTGGTTTTCATTGCTTGATTTATCTGATGTGGGTTGATTGTTGATTTAGCCAGGATTGTTGAGTGGTCAACGCATCGACTGTTGATCCGCCTTGTGGATCAATACGACCGCTCGCTTTTCTTAGATAATCAATATCCAAAAAAATACCTTTGATAACACGTGTTAAGTTTCTTTGCATCATGTACATAATTGTGAAAATAACAATGCAACCAAAGATTTTTGGTGGACGGACAAACGACTTACTATCAGATTGACCAATGGAAAATGGAGTACCGTGTTCAACCATCTTGAGGGCATCCAGTTGATAAGTAAAGCACTTTGGCAAAGCCTCCCCCCAAAAAAACTCTTGGGAAGGTTTTGTTGGAACAAAAGAGCTATGCTAACTTCCAAAATGTATTTGTTCTTCTTTCTACAACCACATTTTGTTGAGTATAGGGATAAGATGTCTCATGAATAATCCCTTTAGTGCTAAAGAAACCTTGCAATTGTGTAAACTTGTACTCACGAGCATTATTAGATCTGAACCTTTTCATCATTCCCATATTGTTTCTCAATCAATGAAAGAAGGTTTGTACGGTATTAACAACCTCTTTATGATCACGGAAAAGGTAGACAAAGGTAATTCTTGAAAATCATCAATAAAAGTGTTGAAAACTTATAACCATTAGTAAAAACAACATTAGATGGGCCTCAAACATCAAAGTGAATTAATGCAAATGTCTCACCTGTCTTGCTTTCAGAAATTGGATAAATAGAACACGTGTGTTTAGCCCTTATACAAACATGAAAAATGAAGTTCTCAACTTTTAAATCTTAAAAAGAGCTAAACGAGAGATGACCCAATCTTTCATTCCACTACATGACTAGTTGATGACGCTCCTTCTTGCCTAGTTTTCCTCAAATAGCAGATGTTAGAATGACAACTACTTTGATAAGAACACGATACATGCTTTAGAAATCAAATCAATCCCAATCTTCTTCACTATCACCAAGTCCTGTAACATGCAATGATCGGAAGAAAAAAATTAGTTAGTACATCAATTCTTTTGTTATCTTGCTTACAAAAAGAAGACTAAGAGGCATGTCAGGAATATAAAGGGTATCATGGATCTGAAACTTATCAAGGAGAGAGAGACTCTATTTTCCTTCCACAATAAAATGTGACCCATCAGCAAGAGCAACACAATCTTTTCCAGAAACTAACTTATATAATCTAAATATTCTTTGATCACATGCCATATGGTCAGTGGACCTGCTATCAATTATCCATTCTTTAGACTCATCATTACTAACTCTATTACCTTTCTTCCTAGCAACGACAACAAGAGCACGGTTGATACCAGAGGCTTCATCGGAATTCTCCCTTCGAGAGCTTATCATGGAGAGGTAGGCACGAAGATCTTGAATCTGATTGGAAGCGATCTCTTTCCTTTCTCCACCACCCTATTCAAATGCATTGACATCGATTTTCTTGGGCCTTTGATTGTACTTTACATTCAATTGTTTCCGCTCAAGATGAAGATCCTGATAGTAATGACCTGATTTCTTGCATTGGGTATATTTTTTGTTTCAGATTTTCAATGATACCCCCATGAGATACAGGTGCAGATCGTTTCACATCCCGAACCATTACAGGCAAACTATCCATTATAGATCTTCTATGTTCCTTAGACTCTACCTAATGATAAACATCCTGAATATTAGGAAATAATTCAATATCTGGCTCCTTTATTTTTGAACTCAAAGTTTAGACCACCTAGAAGATGAAGGTCTTGTTCTTCCATTCTCTATCCCAATAGATCTCCTGATTAGTACTGTACTTCCACAATTCCTCAGAGTGATAATCAAGGTCTTCCTGTTTTGACATTAAGGTATTGTGATAGGCAGCCAAAGAAAGCTCCCTCTATCGAAGATTATATAACTCCTGAGTCAATTGGTAAATTTGTATTTCCTTCTTCTTTAACCATACATGCTCTCAAGGACCATCCACATGTCTTGAGCAAATCTCTTCTGAAGAATGCAATGTTATATGTCATTTGACATAAAGTTAACAATCCAAGTCATTACTTGACTGCTCAAGAAATCATTTTCCCAATGAGGGGTCTTTAATGGTATAGAAAGGAGGCATTGATATAACTAGTCCAACCATGACTTGCAATTGCCATCTCTACAGTAGCAGATCACAATAAAAAATCTCTTTGGTTAACTTGTTAGTGGTGATTTGAACATGATAATTGTCCATCTTTACATATTATTCCCTCATCTCAGTCTTGTCTTCCATGGCCATCAAGACAAACGAACAAATTCACAGCAATAGAGGTTTGACAACCACAAACATACTCACAGCAGAATCGAAGCCAAATAACCAACAACCGGAGGCTATACTTGATTTTTCACAGTCACAGCCAACAGAAAATAAATCTCACAACTCCAACAAATTAACAAGGGTAAAAACTCACAATTGCATTACCCAACAAATCAAGAGTAATATGGATACCTCACTGCTCTAGCATTTCGTATACCACCACACATAACACATATAAAAAATCACTGTTGGGACTTTAACAAGATATGCACTGTACCCAATCAATAAGGGCTTGAGGGACCTCGATTTTGACCACCAGCAACAACGAGCGAGGGCTCCACTTCATATTTTAGCAGCGACAACGAACGATGGATGGAAGGAGGGCGATACACATGCACCTCTTCGACCAACAGCAATAAACCGCGTACAGAACGACACCCAATCAAAGATACATCATGATCTTCTGCTCTGATACCATCTTAGAAATCGATCCCACAAACACATTAAGATTTACGTGGAAACCCTTCAAGACGAAGGGGAAAATCACGTGGCAATGTTCTCTCATTGTCATTGACAGCTAGAGATTTTCTTCCTCTTTTATTTCACACTATAGAGAAAAACAGAGGAGAGGGGGAATGCATACTCCTTATACGGGTAAATGGTTCCTCACCCAAGACACATTTACCTTTGATACAAGCCCCCAACAGATAGTAGCCTCAATTGATAAATCATCAACCCTTGAGAGTGATCAATCAATCTAGAGTATCTATTGTTGAATGATCATACTTCTTCTATGAATGATTAGTAGGAAACTAATGACCTCCAAGGGCAGAGGGTATGAGTTTTATCAGATCGAGCCATTATATCCTTGTCATTTGCTGCTTGTGTTTGATTGCTTCATTATAATAACCTCGGCCTTAACCTTTGCTTTAATAACTAGTGTACCTCTTAATCATATCTATTCCATATCCAACACATGCATACCTTCTTCAATACTCCTTTCTATGTGTGATGCCTCTCCATTATATAAAGTATTTCACCCCTCGTAATGGCAAAATTTCATTCCAACTTAAAGAATATAGGCAACTAAGAGGATAATTATCGATGCATATGCTGTGTACCTCCTTTGCTTTGTGCCTTCTCCCGTGAGATCGAATCCAACATTTTTTACCATCACTACAAGAAAAATAATTTGTAGTCATAAAATGTGGCTACGGAAACTTGTGGTCACGATAATTATATGACCACTAGTTCTCGTAGCTACAATTCCATGGTCAAAATCTTCAAAAATGTAAGGAGGACATTCATGTCAGAACTGTGGTCACGTCAACTTCTGTGGTTACTTGTAGTGGCCGCTACATATTCTTGGTCAGAAAACTCTCGCGATGAGTCTTATAACTACTGCTACATGCCACGAAGTGCTGTGGCCAGAGTCAAATTCTATGGCCACAAACCCAACATCCGTAGGCATACTTATGTGACCACAGCTTATTTTCCTTGTAGTGCATGATTACTACAACAAAATTACCATCTCCACCATTACAAAGGATTCAATCCGTAAACTCTTATCCCTCGTCATGGATTGCTAAAAGGAGATTTCTTAAGTTCAATTGAACAATAATATCCATATGCATTGATCTGCCGACGAGCAAGATGCCTTCATCAACAAATAAGTTGAGGCCCTCTACAACCTCAAACTTGTTGCAAAGAAATCGTTTCCCAAAGATAAGAAGAAGTTCGTCACAAGAACTCTTCCTCCGCCATCTCCTCCTAGTTGAGCTTGCATCTCCTGGTCTTTTGTGTGCGCTCGTACTAGGAATCTTCCATGGAAGCATAGAAAAAGGAGAAGAAATAGTAATAGAACAATAAGACGAAAATGAATGTTGAGAAGAATAAAATGCTGATAACTTTTTCAATTATATCAGGTGTGCATGTGTTGCTGCTAAGAAAGAGATACATGTTAATTTTTAACTGATCCACTGGAGGGAAGATCCACACTTAGACATGTTGATATTTTGATTTTTAGATGGGTTGGAGATAAACATTTTTGTGTAGGTTTGACAAGAGTTTCTCCGCTGACATGGCTGAAGAGTGAGACTTTCACAACGGGGCACACTACCCTTAAAGTTGTTTCAGCAGAAGTGGTGAAGCACGAGAAAGCGTGCGGGAATCAACATGCCTTCATCCCTTTTGGTTTTGATACTTTTGCGTTCTTAGCACCGGAAATTGTTGAGCTTTTGAAGAAGGTCCAAAAAGTCACGAGCAGTAATGTTATGGTTCCTACGTTTATGGATATAACATTTAGAAGGATTGTTTTTGCAATTCAATAAGAGCTAGCGACACAGCTTGTTGCCGCTTGTCTATTATTTCGATGTTTTGAGGAGATTAAAACATAGATTCATATTAGGAGAGCCAATTGTATCTAAAATGATGAATAATCCATTTTGCATGTTACCCCGTGGATAATCTGACAACCAAATGAGCCCATGGATTGCATGGCATATTCTGCATTCATGTTACATTCCTTGGTTTGCATTTATGTAGTTTTTTCGAGGATATGTATTCAATTTTATTAAAAGAAAACCAAGAATAGAAGGAAGATGTTGGCAATTAATGTTCTTTTTTAAATTAGATGACTACCACAAGTAAGTGAAATGATGCGCAAGCTTAACAACCGACTGCGGGTGATACTATTGTATGCATTTTGTACATCTTCCCCCTTATTAAAAAGGTATTTTTACCCAACGAACTTTAGAAACTTGTTATATTTTCTTTACGATCTTTTGCACAACGTAATTACCACACCGGCCTCGTAAATTACCCCAAGAACCCTCACATGTTTCAAACAGATTAACCACAAAGTTTACAGAGTAAGAGTTAGCAAATTTACGGAATCAGGGAGGAATTATGTTATTTCAAAGGTTAATAAGGTAATTTATAAAGTTTATATAATTCGTGAAGTAAAAATCCCTATTAAAAGAAGGTGTACTAACAATGGAACAAACCTTTAGGGTGCGTTTGGTTCTTGGGTTATCTGGGGGAGGATAACCCGTTTTTGTGTTTGTGTGTTTGGTTGGTGGATTTAGAGTTGGGAGGGTTTGTGTGTTATGACTGTATTGAAATTTGAAAAAGTTGGTAGTTATTATGATATGATTGTATTGAAATTTGAAAAAGTGGATAGTTGTTGTGATGCGATTGTATTGAAGTTTGGAATAATGAGCAGTAGTTGAGTATTTTATAATTTTTAGATGATATGATGGTATAATATATATATATATATATATGTTGATGGGAAGGGAGTAGGCCCCGTTAGTGGGTTAAAAGTATGGGTTTTGGAGGGTTACCCACCCAAAGTGGGAGGTAACCCTCCAACCGAACACAGCCTAAATCCATAAAACAAGTACCAAAACACAAAAATGGGTTATCCTTCGCCAGATAACCCACCAACCAAACACACCCTTAGAGATCCTTTTTATCAGTATACATTACAAAGTACATAAAATGAGTAAACAAATATTATATTTATAAATATATATAAATAAAAGCACACCACAACGGTCGAAACCATCTCAACGTGCGCCCCACGCGCGCTCCGCCTGTCCAAAAGAGCCGTTAGCCGTGGGGCCCGCTCACATATGGTCAGCGATGCTTCGCACATTTCCATTCTAATTCTACGGACCCCATTTCCTAACGTCTCTTTCCTAATCGGGTCGTCCGATTCTCCCACCTTTTCCCGCAAATTTGAATTCGATCCCCCCCACCCCCCCAATGACGCACATCCCGTACCTATCCAGTACTATTTGACCTTTTACATACAATGCCCCTGTAGACATATGATATTACGCTTGCAGCTATACATTCCCCATATTTACATGCACGCCCTTGCAAGGATTACGTTTTTTTAACAAACACCCTCAAGAATGCATGCTTTGCTAAGCTTCCTCTTTCAAGAATGAAGAACCTAAATAGGAATCGAGGTATGGTTGGGTTACTTTATGTGATCAAACTTTCATATATTTATATGTAAGAGGCGGTGGCGATTCGACTCCATTGGCTCTGAAAGTCGTAATATACAGGAAGGCGAGGATATCTAGATACTCTAAAAGGGATTAGCGGCGCATCTTGTTGCATGTCTCCCAACAGTTTCTATGTAATGTGTAATTGTTGAATGAATATTTTATCAGTGAAAAAAAAGCGAGAGAAAAAGAAGCAAGTTGGAAGCTGGGGTCCCTACGTTGTTTGTCATGAGGTGTCTCCTTACCATCTATCCTGTTGCATTCGAACATCTTGTATAGGGGTGTCTATCGAGTCCAACGAGCCGAGTTGGCATCAACTCGGACTCGAACTTGATAAGAAACGTAAGGCTCAAACTCGGGCTCGATAAGAGTCGAGTCCTAGATCTCCAACTCGAACTCGTCGAGTTCGAGTTGACTCGCGAGCCTCTTATCGAGTCCTGAGTTTCTGAGCTGGCTCACGAGCCTCAAAATGAGCCGGCTCACGAGCCTTATACCGAGTCATGAATGTTGATGTATAACTAAATGGATATTTAATCTGAAATTAATCGTGTTGGAGCAGGTAATTTGGTTGACCGTGCCAAATGTTTCAACATAAAAGAAACAAATATCATCTGATGAGATTTCACAGTTTTCAGTGCAACAATAAAATCCAAACTTCAGAATTTTAATTTGGGAGTTGGGTATTTCCATTAACCAAAAGCAAACTATGAGATTATGTGTTAGCATCTTAACAGAAATTGGTTGTTTCAAAATCTAATCTTTACTCCATTCCCCTGTTCTAAAGTTCCTCGACTAAAAAATGTATGTCAGTAGTGATTCTGACTAAACACCAACCTTAAAACAATGGATAATATGACGAGGATATCATGGATTCAGCGTGCCTGGAAAAATAAGATAGAAATACTTCAAGAAGCATCCCCGAAGCCACCAGTGGAGGGAGACTTACGGTACCTTTGCAGTTCGCCGCCGCACGGCCCGCACCTGGCTAGGTTGGGAGGGGCGGAGATAGGTTGCCACCGGAGCCACGAAGCCACGGATGGGAATGGGATGATGGGAATCGCCGAATTGTTATGCAGGTTGTAGGGAAGACAAGAGGACGAAAGGAGTGAGGTGTGAGGCGGACTGCGGACACCGACTTTTTTTTGTATTTTTTTAGGAATAGGAACCGTCGGTGGGTAGTACCGTGGGTATAGGTTTAGGGTTTTCAAGTATCCGAGTTATCGAGTCGAGTTGCCGAGTTGAACAACCCCCAACTCGGACTTGACTCGATAAGCTAACGAGTCTTAAATTCCAACTCGGGCTCAGGCTCGTTAAGGTTTCGAGTCAGGCTCGTGAGCCCTTAACGAGCCGAGTCCGAGTTCAACTCATCGATTTCGAGCTTTCCTGACAGCCTTAATCTTGTATTCTATAGGAAGTTATCATGATCAGAGGTGCAAAATTCATTAAGATCAACGCTAGATCTAAGATCCAAATATATGATGATTCTCTTCATGCAAGCGATTCAATATTTTTATTTGTTATACCGATGCTTGCATATGGTATTCTTTCCTTCCTTTTATTTTTTTTATAAACATTTAGCTTTGATAAAACTTGAAAATCATGACAAGAAAACACAAAATTAACTCATCTCTCTCAAACATTGATATCATATATGGGTGTAATCATTATGGAGAGTCCTACTTTAATTTATTTTGAAGGTAAATATATTGGTAAAAGAGAAGATGCTATGTAGGGGACGGCTTGCTAAAGTCAAAGTATTTCAAATAAAACTGAAAAAATGGCCTTAATGAAAATATAAAAAGAAAGAAAATGAGTGCCTTTTGGTTTTGAATAAATTCGCAAATATTAATCATCACAAATCATATGACTAAGTCCAAAGAATAAACACATCAAGAAGATACAAGATGGAAATCCACGTAGGTAAAAATACAAGATCTTTGTCATTAACTTGGGATTCGTAATCGATCTTGTCAATCAATTATTCTACTATCAGTTCATTTCCTCGTGGATAATCAACTGCTTTACAACAATGCTTTGGTCTACATCAAAGATCTTTATAACCAATATAATATGGTAAAGTAAAGGTACAATACTTTAAAAAGCCTCAATAAATATGCAATGAACAATAAGACTATTAGATGCATGTGATAATAGAATAAATAAAATATAAACTGAGCGTGCTAGAAATGATTTTAAAAAATAAGGCAATGGGGGAAGAGAGCAACTTCGAATGAATATTTATAAGAAAGGTTTGGAGAAACTCATGTCAATATGTTATAGAAATGTGTATCCATTCCTTAGCGCCTAAAGGATTTCGTATAAGTAGGTTAAGACTAAATATATGCAACACACATTTGATGGAAGCAATGATGAAGAAATTAAATTGAAGATTGGAGATGACAACATTCAAAAGAAAGATTCTTTTGGATACTTGGGATCTATTATGCAACATGATGGGGAAATCGATGGAGGTGTCACTCATAGAATAAATGCAGGTTGGCTAGACCAGAGAAGAGTCTATTGTTCTATGTGATACGGAAATTTCTTTTAGAAATCAAAGGAAAGTATTACAAAGCAACAATGAGACTTGCTATGCTTTGTGGATCTAAATGTTGGCATGTGAATCATATACGTGCGTAGAGAATGATAATAGTAGAAATGAAAATGCTAAGTTGGATGTATGATCATATACGAAAAGATTAGTTTGAGAATGATGCGATCAGAAGGAAAATTGATGTATCTTCGATAGAGGATAATATGAGAGAAAATAACTTAGGATAATTTGGCCATTTGCAAGGAGGTCGGCTGATGCACCATGTAAAAGATACGAGATTCGAGATATTGAGCTGGATAAAATAAGGCGAGGAAGGACCAAGAAGTATTAGAATCAGACTATCCAGAGAGAATTTAGTTATTTGAATCTAAGCCTGAGAATGACCCAAGATAGATTTGAATGGAGGCAACCATGTAGCCAACCCTACTTAACGTGGGAAAAGGCTTTGTTGTTGTAGATAATTTGACTGTGTGATTAATCAATCATGTTAGATCGATGGATCAACATGTGTAGATGATCGATCATAGAAAATAGATTGATGAACCATATGAAGATTCTGATCAAGAAGAAAAATCATTATTTGATAAAATTTGAATTTTAAAGGTAGATTGATCACATATAAAATTGATAAAAATATGATAAATATCTTTATAAAGAATTGACCAACCATAGTAATAAACTTATCAATTAATTGAATAAATAATAAACAAGTTTGATTAATTAGACCAATAATTTAATTAATCAAAAGGAAAGATTATGAGCATGAGTCATTGATTAGATCAATTGGATAATTAATCACACTAGGTCAATATGAATTAAAGAGTTGTTTGAGAAGGGTCCTCAGCATGCCTAGATGCGCATATACATTGAGAATCTTTACAACGCAAGTAGAAAAGAAGAGACGCTTATTATAAAGATCTTCTTTCTTCTTCTCCGAAGTGACTATAGCTTTCAACATGTACTTTAGTTTTGAATTTGTCATCCTTATTAAATCATATGCTTGAGAAACTAAGTGACTTTCTGTTATCCTTCTCTGTCAATAAATATGTTCTTTTGCTTCATGCTTGGAGTGAAGCTATTGCTAAAACATGCACTTTTAGCAATGTAGTGTTGAGTTTTTCTATTAAACTTCTTAAGCACTATAATTGCATCTAAGAGCCAAATCGGAAGGTATATAGAGGAGTCTTAGTTTCGGATAAAAATGACTCTATATCCCATAAGAGATCATGAAAGTATAAGATATATGTGGATTAATGTTCTCATTCCTTACCTATAAAGCAAACAAGTTGTCGTTGTTGGAGTGGAGGTATTTAGTTGGGATTTTTATCCAGCAGACTCTACGACCCTTGAAACAACTTAATTCCTCCTCGACCTCGTATGCTTACTCCGTCTTACCCCACATATCCTGCCGTTAATTTGAGAATGCTTGGGTTAACTAGCTGGAGTTTAAGTTGAGTTAATCAAATCCTAGAAAATCCAATGGTATATTTTCACTCTCTCTTTCTCCCCTCCTTCTTCTCTCCCCCTCCATCTCTCCTCGTCCGTCGCCGAAGAAACAGATCAAAACCTGCATCCATCCTAATTTAGCTACCTCTCCTCCTGACCCCGTCTCTAAATCCGCCGGAAAATTTGTTACATCCAAAAACGAAGTGAACAAATTCCACAAACGACACATCAATCACCATGATATGTCAACAGATTCCGGGAAACAACCACCGATTCCATCCATAAACCCCACATAACCTCGCGCATAAATCCTAGCCGACTCGAACTCCCTCGAAAACACGCAATGATCACGCATCAACGAAAGCGACAGATCGTATGGAGGCGGGAACAAATCGACTTGAGATCGGTGAGATGGATACCTTCTGCAGGACGCAATCGTGGAGGGCGTCGAGGAAGTGGAGGCACTTGTCATGGTCGTAGTTGGCGCTCGCGACGCATTTGAGGAGGTCGAGTGCCTCCGCGACGCAGACGAGCTGCGACATCATCACAACGATCTTCTCCATTCGCTCTGGTTCTCTTCCCTTATACAGTAGAGGGTTCTTGCAGAGTGGGAGGAGGGGATTCTTGGGGCGTAGCGGAGGGCGGGGAGGAGGGCAAGGGAGGACGACGAGGGCAGAGATTGAGGGCGGGAAGGCGAGGGTGGAGGTCGAGGAGGAGGTGGATGCTGGTTGGGAAAGGGAGATGACGAGGAGGTGTTGATAAACAATATGGGTATAATGTAAAAGAACATAACGGAATCCGATTAGTTTTAACGAGTAAATGAATGGGGGTTAACCACCGGGTCTGCAGAGTGAGGGTTGACAAGTGTACGAAGTCGATGGAGAATTATGTTGTTTTAAAGATTGTAGAAGTAATTGACCAAAAATTACAAGATCTGCCAAGTAAAAATCCCTATTTAATTTGCAAGAAATTTTCCGAGAGTGACTACGGAGACATAAGCAACCTTCCATGCCTGTGGCATTCCACGAGACACCTGAGCAAGTGATGTTGAGTATCGTGTTTATAGAGGGGTATCTCCGCAAAACTCACTTCCTCTGCCACTTCCGTTCCTTCTCTGCTTCAAAATCCCCACCACCGCTGTTCTCTTCTCTACTCCCCCCTTCTCCCATCTCTATCACCGCAATGGGTATCTGCTTCAGCACGAAGAAGAGTCCGCCGCCCCCATCTCCACCACCTCCACCTCCAGACCGGCCACCACCACCACTTGGGACCTCTTCTTCTCCTCCTCCTCTTCCACCGCCTCTTCTTTCGCCCACCACCGTCCCAGAGCAAACCACCAACCCATCAGAGCCACCACAACCCCAGAGCTCCAAATCGGAGGATACCCATACCAAGAAACCCATCTTCCTCATCACCCCTTCCAAGACTAATAAGCAACCAACCACAACCGACCCACATCCACTTCTCCTCAACATCGAAGACCCGGCGCCGGCACCAGCAGCCATGGCCACCCCCTTCAGGACCTCGAGCTGCACCAAGGAAGAGGTGGAGTCCATCTTAATCCAGTGCGGCCGCCTCAGCCGGAGCTCCTCCGGTAACGTCGACGGCCACAACAGGAGGTACTCCGGCTCCAAGCGAAGCTTCGACTTCGACGGCGACAAGAAGGAGGGGGAAGACCTCGAGAGGTCTCTCCTCACCTCTTCGGCGAGGCCCTCCCCTTGCCGGAGAGCGCTGAGCCGGGAGAGGGACGGCGGAGGTCGCCGGGTGAGCCGGTCGCCGGGGAAGAGGTCCGACCAACAATCTGGCTCATCCGGTGCCCGGCAGCAGCCGGGGAAGATGGTCTCTGTTCCTGCAAGAGAAAAGGTCCAGCGGAACACCGGCAATGCTACAGCGAGGACGGCATCCCCCCGGTCGAGATCGCCTGGAATGGTGAGGGTGGGCAATGAGAATGGGCACCCTCCAGGGGCCCCGTGTCTGAGCAGGAGCTCGTCGAGGAAGGCGGAGCATTCACCGTATCGTAGGACCCCAATGGCGGAGATCGATGGGAATTGCACGAAGGTGGAGCCGGCAGGGGGGACCGGCAGTGGCGGTGAGAGCTTGAAGAAGAAGGGGGCTCTGCACTCTGTACCTCAGGTATATATGGAAATCAATCCTCGATCAAATGCGCATCTCCACATCGAATTGTTGGGTTTATCTACTCAAATCTTCTGTGTTAGAGTAATTGTTATGCAAGATTTTGCTCTGCTTTAATCCGTAGTTAAATGCCTGCGAAAAGTTATGATTTTCTCTCTTTCTTTCCAATGTCATATTAAGTATCCTAATGCTTAAAGTTGCTAGAAATTTATATGCCCATTATCAATCAAAGCTTTCCCCTTTCTTTATCAGCAACAGAGAGCCAAAACAGAGCAGAAGATCCAGATCACAATGACCAGCAGATCAAAGGAAGAACACCAAGAACAAGAGATCAAGGAGGAGACACAGACAATTGAACCAAAGCCCGTCATCACAAGATCCAGATCCTCGCGCAGATCCTCACACGACCTCGATGTACTCCTCGGCAACATGCCCGCCGCCTCCTATGCCTCTCTGCTCCTTGAGGACATCAACAATTACCACCAGCAAAACACCTCCACCACCACCTCCTTCCCCTTACCCGCGTGCCTCTCTAAGGCCCAATCGATCCTTGAAGCTGTCGCCGACCTCAACCACGACAGCTTCTCGTCAAATGGCCAATTAATTAGCAGAGGATCCACCCAGAAACCGAGCTTCTTGGGGCCAGATGTGCTGGAGCAGAGCCTGCACAAGTTTGTTTCTGTTAGGAGTAAGACGGTGGTGTTGGATGATGCGGAACCGCAGGAGTCTGCCGGGAGCAATAGCTTTGCTGAGCAGCAGTGGGGGGCGATTAATTGCGAGACGGGTGCGGGGGATTCGTCGTCGGAGAGGTGCTGGGCATCGTCGTGTTCGGGACGGGAGGTGGACGAGGAGAGGGGAAACGGGAGCAGGTGTAGCGGAGCGGCGAGGAGGAAGGAGTTGGAGAGGGGGAGGAGGATCAGGAGGGGAATGGGGGATGGTGGGGGCAGAGCATGCTCTGCTCCTGCTGGTGCTGGTGCAGCTTCAAGTTCTTAGTTATAATTTGAGATTAGGCTATAAATTTGTTCATTAGTGTTGTAGTTCTTCTTTGTTTGGCTGTAGATTATTTTTAGATTGTGGCCAAAAGGACTCTTTGGCTTTGAAGGGAAACGGATCCTCTTTGAATGGTCGAATCAGAATTTCCAAGTTTGATATTTTGTATGATATCTTGGAGTTTGCTTGTCATCATCTTCACCTATTAATTATTGTTTTAAATGCAGATAGAAATTATATTTCATGTTAATATTATGTAGTCAATTTCAACATTTTTTATTATTAATACCTATAAGAGGGGGGATCCTATTCCATGGAGCAGGTCACTTACCTGCTACATTTTCAATTTTTTTCATTTTTTGGAAAATGCTTCCATTGATTTTCATAATTATATCCCTCTAATATGTCATTCAAATTTCGTCAGAAACAGATACTCCTACGGCCTCCATCCAGACGGTCATTTTTTAACGGTCATAGATTTGCTGTATTGTCATGTTCTGGATGGAGGCCGTATGAGTCTCTGTTTCTGACAAATTTTGGATGACATATTAGAGGGATATAGTTATGAAAATCCATGGAAGCATTTTTCAAAAAAAATAAAAAATTTTGAAAAAAAAGAAAGTGGAGTAGGTAAGTTACCTACTCCATGGAGTAGAATCCCTTTCCTCTACCTATAATATGTATTTACTTGTTTCCACCGTTCACATCACTCGCTACAAGAGCTTAGAAGGGGAGCTCTTATATAAGTCTACCAAATAATCAGAATGAAGCAATATGGTCCTGACTTTCTCCAGTTTTCCTCATCTTGCAGATACTTTCGAATGAGAAATCAGCATCTCAATTGATATTGCTATTTAAGTCCAACCATTTTACTAATAATATATTGCTATTTTGGGTAGGTGAATGGTTGTCCACAATTTTAATAAAATGTTGAGTAAATTACAAATTACAATTCTGATTTCAATGTCATACCTGAACTTTAAAAGATAACAATATTTTGTGGTACTCAAACTTTAAGATTTGTCTCAATGCAGTCATGGACTATTGAAATTAAAGGTTGAAAAGACGAAATGATCAACTAAATTTCAATACTAAAGGATCACATTGGGAAAGTTGGGTACCACATTGTGATCTTTTTTTAAAATAATTATTAAAATATTTCTAATTACTTAAACAACCATCAAGTCATAATATTTAAAAAATACTCATCAATCGGCACATGAGGTGTCGATTTGGGAAGTAATGCCTTAGGTGCCGATTTGGAACGCAATTCCCATACGAGGGATGTGAGTGCAATTACCCAATGACTTTGCCAAAATCGGCATCTAGGTGACGATTGGGGCAAAGTCATTGGATAATTTGCATTTCAATCCCTCGTTTGTTATCAATAGTTTTTTCAACTAACATCTTTTGTTATCAAAAGTATAACATTTATCATAAGGATGCAATTACATTTGAATGGTAAATGCGTATCCATTCTAGTACTGAAATTATTGTTTTCACATTTTTAAATTTTTAGTTTATAAGTCTTTTCCTTCATTATATTATATATTAAATCTCTTATTCTAATTAATTATATTTATACTTATAGTATAATATATAATTAAATCATTTATAATATAATGTTGATCACATAATATTTAGGGAATAATGATACAATATATGTACCATTACGAAGTCTTCAGCCAAAGAAACCAATGTAGACGAAGTCTGCAACATCCTTCTACATTAGTTTCTCGGGCTGAAGACTTCGTAATCTAATTATATGATTCTCTAAATAACATTGATTTTTATTTGATCGCACTCGTATCCTATTTTTAGTCGATCAATATTCTTATTCACTTTTTATTTGATTCAGATTCATATTCAATGAATATTCTATATGAATTCATATCCAATTATATGGTACCATAAATCTTCATCCGACTCATATCCGTACGCAGATTTTTATTCGTATTCCATATAAACGATGTGAATATGGATAAGAAAATTGACATATCTAATATGTACCCGATCACTTTTCATCGCTATCAGCGTTGATTTGACCACGCTAGAATTAAATTGAATAAACTACAATTATTATGTATAAATATAATTAATTAGAGTAAAAGATTTATTATATAATATAATGAAGGAAAAGAATTATAAACTAAACATTTAAAATTATGAAAAGAACAATTTCGGTGATAGAAAAGATACGCATTTACCACAAGAGGGAAGATCTACGCTTAGACCTGCTGATATTTTGATTTTTGGGTGGATAGGAGGAAAACATGCTTGTGTAGATTTGACAGGAGTTTCCCCGATGGTGGGGTTGAAGAGCGGGACCTTCACAGCAGGGCAGGCTGCCCTTAAAGCTTCTTTAGCAAAAGTGGTGAAACACGAGAAAGCCTGCATGGAGAATCAACATGCCTTCATCCCCTTTGGTTTCAACACCTTTGGCTTCCTAGCACCGGAAGCTATTGAGCTTTTAAAGAGGATCCAAAAAGTGATCAACAGTAATGTGATGGACCCCAGATCTATGGATGTAGTATTTAGGAGGACTGGCTTTGCAATACAAAAAGGGTTAGCGGCGCAGCTTGTTGCCCGCTTGCCTTCTGTTTCGATGTAAACCTTTCATGTTATCTTATTTTCTAAGAATAATTATTAATGATTACCTCTTGATCTTCCAAATTACCAAATGATGGAAATGCAAAATACCCAATGACTTTGCCTGGCAAATGCATTGGGTAATTTGCATTTCCATCCCTCGTATGAGGATTGCCTTCCAAATCAGCATCTGAGGTATCGATTTGGGCATTACTTCCCAAATCGGTACCTCAGGTGCCGATTGATGGCTATATTTTTAAATATTATGACTTGATGGTTGTTTAATTAATTAAGAAATTTAATAATTATTTAAAAAAAGTCCCTAAAAATAATGCTAATATGAGAGTGGAATCCATGACCTTGGGTTACTTATTTCAAACTCCTAACCAACTATTTAAACACAACTTTTTAGATGTAACGAGTTTTAGATATACTTAAACTACTATTATGTTATATAACATCTAGTCTAAATAGTGTGTGTGTGTGTGTGTGTGCATGCATGTGTAGGTGGGTGTGTATGTATCTGTGTGTGTGTGTGTGTGTGTGATATTTGATGGTACGCACGAAAAAATATTTTATGTATAGTGTGAAATATAGACATTGTCTATGTATTTTATTTATATTTCAATTATAAATAGTGTATTTTTTATATACATTTTATTTCATTTTGATTTGATTAGCTGGTTCAACCACTTTTTTTTCACCGGTCCAGTTTAATTTGATTTTAAATAATGATGACGTCATCATCCGGTTGAACCGATTTGATTACATGATCGATAAGGTTTTCGATTCGTTGTCTGATTCGGTTTAAAGACATTGAAAAAAAACACATGACTAAATTAAATATATACTAATATGTTACTAACGAGAAGTTTAAACCCCTAAATAGGATATATGATGTTAAATTTTCATATTAACATAATTATAAATAAATACAATTAAAAACTCACGATGGCTCTAACTTTCGAATTACATGAAGGTTTGCTAAAATCTGATTGTGGATAGAGATCTAACTGATATTTTAGGGAGGGAAAAAATCGTCATTATCGAGTAATTATTGTTCTTTTTTATACTGCGTCAATTATATATGTAAGATATATGAAATCGAATACATTATATTGAATAACCTTAATGACGCATAATGTGGATCGATGTTTGAGAGGAGACAACGAGAATTACGGAATCATTAAAGAATCACTTTACTAAAATCTTAAAAAATTAAGCATCTCCCTAAGGTCTACAAAGCAATCAAAATTTTTAGGGATATTTACATCCTAATCTGGAGTAGTTTTATATTTACGTGTATAACTTTCGGTACTCACGAATTATATGCAGAATCTCGAATAATGCTTAACCCTTACATGGTATAACCCTGTATCAAGTTCCATCAATTTCTGCCTTTAACTTTGACAGAATACGTGAAAATTTGACAATTTTACCCCTTGAATATAATCACATTTCCAAAAGATACCTCCCCGTCTTCCTCAACTTAGACAACCGGAGCACTGCCTTCCCGTCGAGAGTATTATTATCAACGAAATTCTAGGCAGTAGGGGTGTAATGTAAACGATGACATCTTTGGGACCTTCAATAGTAGTCCATTACAACAAATTGGATTTTAGTTTTTTTTTCGATAAACGTTTCATAGTCATTCATCGTAAAGCAACGGTAAAAGTTATAGTTTAATACATGCCCAAACATAAAAAGGGGATTACACAGTGTCCCCATTCGCAACAAATTACAGCCAGGAGATGAAGTTCGAGGATTCAAAAAATTACACAAAAGAGAACGCTAAGTATAATGAGACCAGCCAAAAAACCATTCCTAGGCCGTCATCCTTATCAGAGCGCATCCTTCATGTCATTTGGCCTCATGACGACTTCCGCTAGGTACGCTTGGAGGATCGGGTTCCTGGTGTCATTGCTGAGCTATCCTTAGCTGGACGATATCAATGTTATGAAAATGTTATACGGTGTTAGTTCATAATACTAGCAGGAGATGATAGAAGTATCTAGTAGTAGTTCTAGAGAACAAATTGGATTTTAGTGACATTTATTTTAAGCATGTTACTAAAACATCCATTGTTAAATATACAGTGACAATGATTATCCGTCGCTAAATGATTTCTAATATTAAAATTTAGTGACAAAAGTCAAAACCATTGCTATATCATTAACAATTCTATAAATATCAACACTTATATGTTGCTATTAATTCAAAATTTGAGCTAATCATCACTAAATTTTGAATTGAAAAATCAACGGTGATGGGCTTAACTTTTGGAAGAATAACAACGAATAAGCATTGTTATATAGAGCGTTGCTAACGATATAGCAACAGATATAACAATGTTCACCAAATTCTAGTATAAAAAATCATTTGGCAACAAATAATATTCATCACTATGTATTAAACAATGAACGATTTAGTGAAGGATTTAAAGTAAATGTCACTATAGACCAAATTTGTTATAGTAGGGTTTACAACCCGACGATCACCTGATCCAGTCGTAACTAAAGACCAGCAGACGATTGAAACATCACTCCACTAAAGAATCCTAAGTGGCTTAATCGTCCACATTGAAGCATTGCCAGAAGAAGGTGATCTCTTAGGAAGGTAAACATCAAAAGTGTTCCGACAAAAACAATAACATGTTTCAGACCAAATTCCATTATCATGACATCTTGTGACACTACTAGAGGCTGGGGTATTTTCGACATAGCATTAGCGACGGTTAGAATATCCGCCGCTAATAGATGACCATTTGCGGCGGTTTTTAGTTTAACCGCCGTATAAACAACATCTTCTATTTGCGGCGGTCATTAAAGACCACCGTAAATGAGCTTGGATCTTATTTCGCAGAACGTCCGTCGTCCGCCTCTTTCTCCCTTTCCCCTCTCCCCCTCAAACCCTCGCCGCCCACCCCTCTCCCCCGCAAACCGTCGCCGCCCACCCCTCTCCCCCGCAAACCCTCGCCGCCCACCCCTCTCCCCCACAAAACCTCGCCGCCCACCCTCCCCCCTCCTCTGCAAACCTTCGTTTCCCCTGGCACCTCGCCAAACACTCCGCCCCCTGTGTACCTCGCCATCCACGTCGCCCCCTCTGCAAACCCTCGCCGCCCCCTATGCACGCCGCCGCCCACGCCGCCTCCTTGTCTACGGTTTCGATCTCCGGCCCCTTCTGGAATTCGTCACAGGTATAATACCTCCCGATCTCTTTCACGTGTATAATGCAGAATTGTTTTGCATATTTAGATTGATCTGATTAATAAACACTTGTATATACCAATCTGAATATAATGTTGAATTGTTATGATTATTTTGGATCATAATTTCCACATGGTTTAATATTGTATATTGTGGTTCTTATACATCGAACATGGTTTGAAAGGTACTGGCTAATACATTGCATGATGAGGAATTGTGATTAGTTTATAGATGGATAACATATACAAGTAGTTGGTTGTTTCATTTAGTATAGATTATAGATATATTTTGTTTTATGTCCCAATAATAATAACCTTGAATTCAGAGCAGACACTTGCAAATAGGGAGTATTGAATGGACATTACAAGGATTATTGGTATAGGAAGCATTCATTCAAAATTAACTATTTATAGATTAAAAATAGTATACTATACGAGACATATCTAGGATGAGTAAGGAGATAAAGAAGAACTCATCGTGTTGTGAGGATAAACAATGAGAAATTTTTTTACCATAATAAGGAGATTGATTGCATGGTATATTTGTTGCAATAGCATCTTCTTGGTGCTCAGTAAGAATTTGAGAGCGGGCGATGTCCCAAAGAACATCTATCTTGCCTTATCCTTCTCCAACTTCTAAGGATCAGTATTCAGCGATGACTTACACAGACTTTTTTTGTTTTTGTTTTTCCCGATTAACATGAGCACACATTTGGTCATACACATTCGGAAAGATACGATCGGAGTGAGGCTATCCGAAGGGATCTTAGTTATTTGAATTTAAATCCGAGAATGATCCAAAATAGATTTGAATGGAGACCAAAAATTCAATTAACTTAATCTACTTACATCTCGAGGAAAGGCTTTGTTGTTGTTTTGGTAACACGAGCGATGCTCTATTAGTTGTGTCAGATTAAGCGGTGTTTGGGAGGGGGGTGTTCAAGGGTTACACAATACACGATCTATCCATCTCGTGATGATGCGGTTAGGGATAGATATATTCTATTCATTAACAATGACAGGATCAAGACTATTTAAGTTCCATCTATTACAAAGGAATTATCTAAAGTAACCACTGATCACGATCAACTACAGTCATTAATTCTTCATGTTATCTAGTCTACCTCTACCTTCACTCGTCTAGCTCTTATTAGCCTTCACTCGTGCAGATGTTATTAGCTCTTACATCAGTCTCTAACAATTATTATTTCATTGTAAGGTCTTAAGCATGGATAAGTCATGGTTAGCGAAGCGAAGGACAGATTATCCTTCGTACAAAGCTGGAGTTCTGACATGGCTAGAGTGGGCATTTCACATTGACCGAAAGAGATTTCGAAAAGGCGCAAACTATGAGATGATTCCTTGTCCGTGCAAGAAATGTTTGAATGGATACTTACAAGAAAGGGATACCGTGTTAGAGCACGTCATTACCAACGGCTGGTGGGACTTTTATATCAACTGGACGGTTTACGGTGAGGAATTTGTGGAGACATTCTCATCGGTAGATGGAGGTTTTCAATTTGAAAGCAGTGGACAACCAAATGAAGCTGAAATCATGGAAGATGTTCTTGATCGTGATCATGATCTTGTTGAATTGATAGAGGATAGTGGTCAATTCTTCACATTTTTGAAAGATGTAGAAGAACCAATAGTCCGGAGAATAAGATGTCTAGATTGAAGTTCTTACTAGATTATTCCGAATCAAGGCTAGGCACAGATTAACCTCAATTTGTATGAATGATATTCTTGAATTGATAAGACAATTATTGGAGGCAAAGGATGGTTTCCCTAATAGTTGGTGGGATGCAAAAAAGGAATTTTGGAAGTTAGGACTTCAATCCGAGAAGATTGATGCATGTCCGAATGATTGCATTCTTTTTCGAGATGCTTATAAGAATTTGGATAGTTGTCCGTATTGTGGTGTATCCAGATATAAATGTGATAAAGTTGGTGACTCGCGCTCAAAGCAAATACCAAGTAAGGTATTGCGGTACTTTCCTTTGATCCCAAGATTACAGAGATTATTCATATCAAATAGAACCGCCAAATGGATGACTTGGCATCAGAAGAGTTATTCAAAGGAGGGTCTTATGCAACATCCGGCAGATTCAATTGAGTGGAAATCATTTAGTGATCGCTTTCCCGATTTTACTAGGGATGGACGGAATGTCCGGTTAGGACTTGCAAGTGATGGTTTCAATCCTTTTAAGACAATGTTTCCATCATATTCTATATGGCCAGTGGTTGTTGTTACGTACAATTTGCCTCCATGGATGTGTATGAAGTCAAATTTCATGATGTTGACATTGTTGATTCCGGGGCCAAAAGCGCCAGGAAATGCAATAGATGTTTATTTACAGCCGCTCATTGACGAGTTGAAGTTATTGTGGGATCAAGGTGTGGAAACATTTGATGCACAATCGAAGCAGTCATTTTTTTTGCGAGGGGCATTATTATGGACGATTAATGATTTTCCAGCGTATGGCTATATTTCTGTATGGAGTACAAAAGGTAAGTTTGCGTATCCTGTTTGCATGGAACATACGCACCATCTTCGCTTAAATGAGAGTAAGAAAACATGTTACTTGGGACACCGTAGATTTCAGCCGTATCGCATCGATGGAGGAACAGTGTACATAAGGATGATTTCGATGGAAAGTCTTGTCGCCCATCAGCACGATTTCCAGATAGAGTTCTAAGAACATATTCTATACGGCAATCAGGTCATGCGGTCATGGAAAAGTTGCTACAGTTGAAAGATATCAGACTTGGGAAGACTTTTAAAAAGGATTTGAAAGATTTACAGAATGTAGGATTCAGAAAGAAGAGCATATTTTACATGGAATTGCCTTATTGGAAAGAATTGAACATTCATCATAACCTTGATGTAATGCACATTGAGAAGAATGTCATGGATAACATCTTGGATATGTTTAACCTCACTGACTCTCCAAAGGATATCATTAAAACACGAAAAGATCTACAACAACTTGGAATTCATGAGCATTTGCATGTGAAACCTATGGAAAATGGAAAATTTGATATTCCTGAATCGCTTTACCATCTTGACCCGAACAAGCGTGGATGTCTCCTCTCTTTTCTAAAGGACATTGTGGTTCCAGATGACTTCTGCTCAAATATATCAAGATGTATAAACGATGCACAAAAGAAAATTAGTGGGCTCAAAAGTCATGATAGCCATGTGTACATGCAGGTCTTTTTTCCTCTCGCAATTCGTGGTTTGTTACCTCAATCTGTTGTTGAACCTATTACTGAGTTAAGTATGTATTTTAAGATAATATGTGCTAAGGCACTTGATGCAAACCTTTTGGAGAAGTGGAATGCTAGAGTTGTTGAGACGCTTTGTAAGTTGGAACGACTCTTTCCACCAGCTTTTTTTGATGTGATGGTGCACTTGGTCGTTCATTTGGCAGATGAAGCAAGACTTGGTGGTCCTGTACAATTCCGATGGATGTATCCTATTGAGAGGTTTCTTAAGAAATTGAAGGATTATGTTCTAAATTGATCTAAGCCGGAAGGATCAATTGTAGAGGGATACCTTGTTGAAGAGTGCATAACCTTTTGTCTAATGTACATCGAAAGTGAGGATCATCGTTTCAAATGTCTTGAAAGAAATGATGCTCCTTACAATGAGTTTGATGATGATCGGCTTTCTATATTTGAGATTCAAGGACGAGCGTTTAACAAGACAATCCTCCTACCTATGAATGATACAGATCGACGATTAGCCCACGTGTATGTGTTGAAACAAGTACCTGAAATCGATCCATTCTACAATGAGTGGAAACACTCGCATAATAGAATAAAAAGGTGCGAAACTACTTTTATTGAATGGTTTGCAGAAAGAGTCGAGCGAATGAAAGGGAAAGATGATCCTCGTTGGATAACAGATTTGATATGCTAGCAAAGAGACCTTTCAGTTATGCTTACAGGCACAGTGGGTATATAATAAATGGTTATAGATTTAAGAGCTTCTCAGAAACCAATAATAAGAAGGCAAATATTCTCTCTGGAGTGTTTGTAAAAAGTAATATATCATCAGGTTGTGATGGTTATTATGGGCAAATTAATGAGATAATTGAGATGAACTTCCAACATGATCGAAGAGTAGTACTATTCAAATG
Source organism: Ottelia alismoides (assembly GCA_037367405.1). Lineage (NCBI taxonomy): Eukaryota > Viridiplantae > Streptophyta > Magnoliopsida > Alismatales > Hydrocharitaceae > Ottelia > Ottelia alismoides. Next base: position 274,701 of record JAZKJV010006722.1, read on the forward strand.
TGATTGGTATGATGTATTCAAAGATACTGCATTTAAGTTAGATCCAAACTATGGATATATAAGCCTTAACAAGAGTAGAACCATTCTCAATAAAGTAGAACCATTTATGCTAGCATGCCAAGCAGACCAGATTTTTTATGTTCCAGACAACGCGAATCCTGGTTGGATTATTCCAATAAAGGTAACTCCTTGAGGCTATCGAGTGCCTGTTGAAAATGAGAATTATGAAGAAGAGGAGGCTTATCAAGAACACGTAGAGATATAAAGTACAATATTCTTCTTTTTTATTTGTTTAATTATTCCTTCTTGAATTTAAATTGTTGTTAATGAAGTTTATTGTAGTACCTCATTTATAAATGTAGATGGTCCGTACACGTTTTTCTAGACGACATGAGCCAAGCGAGCTTGAAGAGAGAGTTGCAGAGGAGAATGCAGAGGAGAATGAAGATATACATGACACACATGAGAATGAGGGCACTCAAGCTCCTTCTGATACTGCAGGACCATCATCATCAGGTATAAATGTGCATATCTATGTTTCTTACTTAAATTGGCAGTGAATGTAATTTTTTTAGAAACAGCTCGTCAACATAAAGGAAGAGGTCGTGCCAAATGCAATCTATTAAATAAATTGAAGTCAGGTGAATGAATAAAAGTTCAAGTGACCAAGGGTGGGCAAGCTATTAGAGATTACAGTGGTCCTTTTTCTAGTCGATTGGGAATCACTGCGAGGATGCATATCCCAATGAGTACCACCGATTTTAGAAAAGTCACACCAGTAGTGAGAGCTGCTATAATCTCAGACATGAAGGTAAATGAAATTAAAGTTAAATAAATTAGTCATATCTTTTTACATGACTTGTGTTTTTTTTGTGTACTCGGAATGTATTTGATTGGGGTGATGATGCTGACATCGAGGAGGGGATTCTGCAACGAGCAGGAAAAAATACATCGGGACGTACGCAGTAGAGGGAAGAAGGTGGGTAATAACTTAACCATTTGTTACATTTGTTTGTGTAGCATCTTGATTGCATGCTAACTATACAAAAAATGAAGATTTTCAACCAATTCACATCCGAGGCTGAAGCAAGAGCCAATCCACCTTTGGGCTGGCAACATGCAGAGTGGGAGGCTGCCATTGATTTTTGGACTAGTGAGGAGTTCAAGGTATAATCAACATAGATGTAAATATATTTAGTATTTTGAATCTTTCTTAAAAAAATTTATTACTTTCTTACGTACAGAATATATCTCAAACAAACACGGCCAATAGAAGAAAAGCTCCTGGTCCCACTCATACCTTGGGAAGGACAAGTTTAGATCAATTAAAACACATCCATGTAAGATCCATTTAGTTTTGTTCTATTGTAAATGCAATAGTTGCTGATGTATTCTATAATTATAGGCTGCATCAGGGGAGATGACGGATTGAGTGAGACTTTTTGAGAGAACACGACAGTCGACAGACAAAGAAGGAAATAAGTTTTTTATCCATGAGAGTTATGCAGAAGCTCATGTAAGTCAAGCTTTCATTTTAATCCAACTTTTAAAAGGGAAGGGTATCTATAATTGGATGAATGACATTCAATTTGCAGGGTCGCATGGTAGAGTTCATACAAAGTCAACCTTCATCAGACCATGGGACTCCAGAACAATTGGGTGAGGATGCTTTTCGCCACGTCTTTCCTCCTGCTGCCCAACATTCAGGACGGGTGCTACTTGGTAGTGCATCTTCCACCAAGACAAGTTGGTATGGACGAATGGGTGGTGGGCCATCGCAGGAGGAGTTCGAGAAACTTAAGGAGACAGTAGTGGACTTGAGAGATGATCTGGATAGGGCACATGAGAGGGAAGATCAACTGCGAGATTTAGTGCAACAGAATACCCAAACGATGCAACTAATGCATAGGCTGATTGAAGAGCTGAGTAGAACGAACCATGTAGTTCCGCATCGTGAAAGTAATGATAGCCTCCCCCTGGCGACAGTGATGCTGCACCTCATAATTAGCTAGCTAGTATGTTATATATCTAGAATCATGTAAAAATATATGTTCTGGAGAACATTTCCTTTGTGGAAGAACTTGTTAGAAAGTTGTAATATGTGTATGACTTACTTCTTTTTGTTGTTTGTTTCCAACCTTGCATGATGTGCCTAATCAAATCTATATTATGTTGCAATATCTTATACTTGCTTGCAGATTTAGAGAAGTTCCATTACCAGAATTGCTAGCAGAGGATCTGTTCTGTTATTTTTTTTGCGGCGATTACTATTTACGGCGGTTCTTAATGACCGCCTCAAAAGAGCTGGTATACTTGTTGCGGCGGTTTATATAGGCGGCGGTCACTATACAACTACCGCAAAAGGTATTTGCGTCGGGGTTATTTGCGGCGCTTATTAGTGACGGTTTTTGAATTATTTGCGACGTATATTAACCGCCGTAAATAGTCCTTCCTCTTGTAGTGTGAGATAAAGTCATTCTTCATTTAAATGCCACAGCAAATTGTCATATATGAACCTTTCATATTATATACATGAGGGTTGATCCTGTGACAACATGAGAGCAGTGAGTCTATACCATTTGATTCTGCTCACACTGGTTGATTGGAGGAGGAGAGAGATATGCAGAATCTAACGGTACAAACTCACTGCTCACATGATGTCACCATTTTTTACTCTCGTAATATCAACCCTCTTATATATATAATAAAAAGCTGCGATGAAGATAACCACAAATACCTGTGACATAAAAATTGTTTGCGACGGTCACCAAACAACCGTCGACAATGATGACCACCGTATGTGATGAATGTTGTTAACATGATTTCATCAAAAAAATGTTACCATGATCAACATGATATGCAATAAACAACAGTAGTTTCCAGGTTCAATACGAATAAATATAAATGCATTACAGATTAACCAGAAGAACAATCATGCATTTTCGATTCATATTCCAACTGCAAAGATAAAATATGAAGCGATTTAATTTGTAATACAATGTATTAGGGTGGGGTAAATCAATAAACAAGTTGCGGTAAACATAATGAGATATATGTTAGAACAGAGATCACTGAAATATCCATTAGATTATATTTTCCTTAGAGAAGATATCACCGCCATAATATCAGTGCTCAGGGCACTGTTCATATGCTCCCAGGTTACGACAATACATGATCTATGTCCACGAACATCGACACGTTTGTCCTCGAAATCACGTCGTACAACATCAGTCGAGAGAAGGAACAGTTGCGGTGGAAGAACAGAGAACGGGAGAGATTTCTTGCACATGAAGAGTTCGCATATAGGGAGAGGGTTTTTGAAGACCTAGTGCGGCTCTTCAATTCCGTAACTGCCCTCTCAACGAGCATCGAGTCTTAGCCCTTGGATTGATTAGAATTCCCACATCGGTCGGATTATAAATTCATCCGTTAGATTAATTTATCCGACCTGCTAAACAAAATCGGAGCACGCACGCAAGTGGTCCTCCATTCCTCTTCTCTACTATTGCTACGAATTTGGGGTGCGGACTCACATATACACACATCACAGTTTTAACACTACTTCATATAATACTAAAAACTCCATCCAAACTCACCTTATTTCAAATCCATCATCACCAAATGCACTCCTATAACATAACTATCGAATAACCCCTCCCATCCTCTTCGATGCCTTTAGCAATGCTATTGTAAAGGATCCTCCTGCAAGGCTATAATACTCGTGCAACACTCGAAAGTTCTTGAGCTCACCGTAGAACGGCCTCTGCGACCGGCGTGGTCAAGCAACCCCCGAAGTCTTGAGGAAGATCGTAATTGTCATGCATGGAGAAAGGGGGCAGACTAAGCTAGAGCTTCACGTTTATATATAGACCTCCAAGAGGAGGAGAGAATCATCGGATCCCCGCTCGCCGTTGAGAGCCCTCACCCTAATCCTGTGTCTCGTTCTCTCTCGCAGTCAGATAAAGGAGTACCTCGTCGGGCCTTCACTCACAAACAAAAGGTTGCTCCCCAACAACCAGGGAACGTACCTAATCTCCACTCCTCCTGCATCTCAAACTCGTTCTACTGCTGAAAAGCATGGCAAAATTAAGATTACGGTCACCAATGAAATTAATACATTGAGACCAGGCTTGTATCTTGTTTGTTTTGATTCTTTCCCATGTACTTGTTTATGTTGGTCCGACATATGATCACCCGCGAAAACAGAATATTTATGAGATGATATAAAGCAAATGAATACGTTTACACAAACATCAAAATTTCGACATGTTTTGAATGTTCTAAAACCATACAACTCTGCAAGCTCCTCAAAAGTATATAAGCAACAATGATAGTGCTCGTACAAATTACACAGAGAAAAAGTGTACAAGCCACTCAAATGTCCATTGGTCATGCAAAGCATAACCTAAACGTTTAGGGCATGTTTGGTTACTGGGTTGGACTGGGTTGAGGTATCCTCCTGTGAATAGTAGTTGTTTGGAGTGTTGTGAGGGTTGAATGATAATTGTGATGTGATGTGACGTTGATTATGTCTTATATTAACTTTTCTAATGATTATAGTATGTTTTTTATGTTAATAAGTGTATTTGAACAATGTTAAAAATCATTATACCAATGAAATTGTAGGGTCAATGCAAGTAATCCCAACCCTGGAATGCAGGGTTGGAACCAGGGGTATGCTATGGTACCCCGGGGTACCCTGACAACCAAACATGCCCTTAATGGATAGCCACCATTTGGAGGAGGGTCGTCGTCATGGTCACGACATGGAAGGATAGAAGCTGAACTGTGAGCGACACTTCCGTACTGCTCGTCAATCATCCCATACACTTATTGCATTGTTTGAGCGATCAGATGCATCTTCTATGTATTCTAATGCACCGTGTCCTGTAGTTGGTGTTGGACATGCGAGCCCACGGCGAGCCATGATGCAATAAATGTTATTGCAAATATCATTCCCTGATCTAAAATGAAGAATGAATAATTTGCATAATAGGTCCCTTAGTACAATTAGGGTTATGTACCATAGCCATCTTGATGATCATACAGTTGTTGATTCAACTGTTGAATCATAGAGGCTGGTGCTTGGATGAATATCTAAAGAGTGAGATTGAGGACTCATCAAGCACTAACAAATGATCGTTAAGAGATGATCTCCAGCCTGAGTAGGAGATGGAAATCCTTATCTCTAAAGGCTGATATCTGACCGGCCTCTTGATGCAGGTCCTCTGCATAGGAATAGAGATTCGGAGGTGTCAGATTAGTTTGGTCAAAGAGTTGACTTAATGAGATCGAGATAACCAAAGTCCTATATCGTATGTTGTCATGATACATGTACGCATCCTCTGACCGGAGACAGATGTGTTACTATATGTCTAAGTATGTACATTTGGCAGACCAATAGGTTGATGTCCTAACCAAGGCATATACACCGGCGCGCTGGTATGCATATAAGGGCATATGAGTAATACGATCTCTCAAAGGGATCATACAGGTTCAGTTACTGAACCGAAAGACATAAGCTTACTCATGAGATATTGGGAAGAATCAAATTCCGTGCACACGGTCGTCTCGCTTTGGAAGCTTGACTGAATTTGTTGGTTTGATATATACTTTTGGAAGATATATAATCAAGACCTAGGTATGATATATGCTTTTAGAAAGTATATGATCGATACCGACTCCCAATGATCAAATGAGAAACTTACTGATAAAACCATGAAGTAGACAGTATAAAGTTGATCCAATACTTCGGGTTTAATCTGAGTCTTCCAGTATGCAGGATGTACAGGTATTGGGAATACCTGAGGGTGATGTGATCGTAGACGACCGTATAACCATGACACTTCCATTCCTAGGGAGTGATGAAATGGGTCTGGATTTTAGTGACTCCTCTCAGTAGAGAAGTGATCTGTCTTGGTCCAAATGTTGGACATTAATCTGAATGTGATTCAGATGCAATGAGAAGATTAGATTTGCGGTCTTGATTTAATCAAGCATCTATGGGAGGCCCGCGATCTGGATTTGAGATATGATCTCAATATCCAAGTCACTATACATGGAACAATACAATCGCCATGTCCTTATCTCCAAGTATTCGCGGAGAAAGCGCATTATCCTTGAAAGGGTTCAGGATAATTTTATTGTTGATATTATGTATCCGAGCATTGAGAAAATGGATAATTAAATGTGATTTAATTATCATGAGTAATATGAATTTGATTCATATTATAAAAAGAGTTATCTAAGATAATTGAATGTGATTTAATTATCAAAGATGTGAATAGTGTGAATATGATTCATATTATTTGGGCACATGAGAATAGAGATCCAAGATGATTAAATATGATTTAATTATCATGGATATGAATAATGTGGATAGCAATATCCATATTAATTATATATATTATAAATATGATTTATAATATATAAGAGAGAGCTATTTGTAATTTACATTTGTTAATTAAATGTTGATGTGAATTGGATACATATTGGACATTAAATTGAAAATGTAATTTACATTTTATTTTGGGTTGTGAATATGATTCACAAATTTCCAATGGCAAGATTGCAATATTCACAAAAATAATTATGAATTATTATTGTAGAATATTTTACAACAAAAGTTGTTGGAAATTATGGGAGAAATTCATGGAGATATGTAATCTTGTGAGATTACAAGGATTTGTCTCCACCATGGAGAGATGGTGAACGGCCACCAATTCTACAAGGAAATTGGTAGTCGTCCCCACCACTCCTAATGTGGAGATCTCCATGCAAATCTCTCCATAATTGCTTGATCTAATTTAGGATTGAAATATATTTGAGATGTCAAATATATTTGATTTAAATTAGATTATTATTTGTTTATTTTTACCAACAACAATCTTGACCATTGGATGGGACACAAATCAATCTCATCCATTGATTTTATATGTCCCATGGATTGAGATCCATGGATCCCAAAACCCTATAAAAGGAGAGGCACCCCATTGCTCTTCTTTACACAATGCTTGAGAAGCACATCTCTCTCTCTCTCTCTCTCTCTCTCTCTCTCTCTTTCTCTCTACATGTCATCCTTCTCTCTCCCTCTCATGGACGTCCACCATGGATGCCCTAGAGAGGTTCTCCATCGCCGCAACGTCGTCGTTATGTTGTTCGATCATTTGCTCGTGGATCTCCATCTCCTTCGGTGTGCCTCGCTCGTGAAGAAGGTTATGTTTCTTGTGTGTTGAGATCAGGAGATCCACCGCTTGGATCATCAACATGGATTGCGAGAAGCACGCGGTTCATCCCCGCGCTCGCAAGTGTCTCCTCCGTCGGATCGGACTTGAGACAGGAGGTCTCTTCGTTTAGAGACTCGATCGCAACCACGCTTCAAGAGGTAATCTTATTACTTGTTTGTGGTTTAGACGAAACGATCCGAGAAGTGTTCTCGGATCATGTGGTTTCGTCGCACGAAAATTTTTTAATTTCTGTTGCCTAGAACAACTAATCCGACTAGTCGTTCTTCGTCGTATCCGATACGACGCTCACGCTTCCGTGATGCGTTTAAGGATCTAACCATATCCTTCAAGTGGTATCAGAGCCTTAGGTCGGTGGCTTTTGGATACGATCCATAAACCGAAGACGACTTGGGTTCGTTAGGGTTTGCGAAAGTTTTCTTGCATTTCATTTTCGCATCTCTATTTTGAGATTATTTTCGGCACTGTTTAAATTTTGTAAACACGAAAATAATAATTTGATTTTGTTTCCCATTAAATAAGGAAATAGTAGGATCTAAGTTTACGTGATTTCGATTCCGTTTTCTCAAGTTATGCTCATTTTAGTGAACATGTATCCACAGTTTTGGGGACTGCGAATCTCAACGTAATTAAAGAGTTAATTGCGGATTTGATATGTCTTGAAATGTGTGCAAATCACTTAGGTTCTGTTATAAATCAAATTAGAAAACTTTAGGAACTTACTTTGCTTAATTTGGATTTAAATTGATTGAGATATGGTATTTTTAGTAAGTGAGGATCACTGCTGGAAATACTTTCCTAATCAAGAACCTAGTGATTGTCATTTCATCAATTAGTGAAATTAAATTGTTTAATTTTCTGGAATAATTATGCATAAATATTTGTGAAATATTTGATGATAATTATTTCTTTATATGCGCTTGCCTTAACCAATATTTGATTAGATGTGATCTAGATCACTAATTGGTTACATGATCTACAAGATCTACATTCCAACAAACATGTTACTTAAATAGGATTTGGGATTTATTTAGCAAATCTCATTATAATGTTAATCAAAATTGTTTTGATTATTATTATATGGTATAATTTCAGTTGAAGAACCGATGATCATCTCAAGTACAAAGTGATCTATTTTGCATTATCCTTTCCCGAGGTGGATATGGTGTCTAGTCGGAGAGCATTGGGGTAGCGGGTTGCAACGTATGTGGTCCGTCCCACTCTCGTCGGTACTGGCCATGACATTGGGTAGGGTTAGTATAATGCTTAAGAAATCATGATGTGTTTCTAATTATTAAAATTCGAAATAATACGTATTTGAGATAATACCATAATTCAAGTAACAATTTAAAATATTTGTTGGATATTAATTGGATCATTAATTTAATATGATTAGATTAATTGGAATCCAATTAAATCTAAAACACTCTATTATGAATAGAGATGTTATTTCTCTTGGAAGAATTAATCATAATGAATATGATTCATAATGATTAATTAAAATTTGAATATGAGGTGGAGGATCACATAAGTGACATCCATGGTCTCCCGTCAAGGCGAAGGGTTCCGTCGCCAGGGATAATGTGTAGGAGACGTCTGTCTGAAGTGACAGCTCCTGTATGCAAGCGCATCTGGATCAGGCTCTTTGCTTCTCGAAAGAGTAAGGTCGTATACGTAGTGACCCCAATATCAGATCCTCATATTATTGGGGCGATATTGGATTGCATATAGCGAGTACTATTCCTGTTGACGGTTGTTTCAATTAGTGACGGGTCAACATCGCCTTAGGGGCGATGGGCCCGGATGTTAAAGACCGAATTGGGAATGCAAGTTGGACTTGCAAAGCGGAATGTGTTCCCGCTTCTTTTTATTGGAGTTGCATATTCTCATATTATTGGGATGTAACAAAGATAAGGAAGGAGATCCCAGATCTTACTGAGATATGATGGTAAGTATATCTCTTACATTGAAAGTGAGTAAGGGAAGGAACTTTTAGTGTTGACAAGGCAAGACAACTTTGATATAAAAATTCCTAAATCAAGGTAAAATATGTATATATATGTATAAATACATACACTTATGCAAATTTCTTATTTCAGATAATCCTTCATTAAACCCACTCAATAATATATTTGATGATAACCAGTAAAATATCATGGATTGGACTCATGATCCAGATATTGTACTTGCAGTTGGACACATAATGTATATGGTTGCAAGGTGCAAGTTTCCTTATAATAATGAGGAATGACAATTAAAATAGATAATAGGACTACAACCCTAGGGTTTGTATGTCTCTATAGTCTTGATCTCTCATCGGATGTACGTTGGAAGTAACATGTCGATGATGATCGCAATTGTCAAATAATCCTTATAAAATCAATGAAGATATTCTGGCATACATATGCGCTCTTGACATTTATCATGAATGACATGGTTCACTGCATCATGCAGAATGGTAGCTTCATAAGAGATGATGTATTCAAAATGTTTGAATATCTATCTAAATCAATGTTTTAATAGTTTAGATGGATGTGGATATGATGAGTGTCATCGTTCTACTGTCTATACTCTAGTCATTCATGAAGTTTCATAATATTCATATTGTATGAATTTAATGAAGCATGTATAAATGTTGAAATACTCTTACATGGAATTCTTTTGAATTTAATATAAGAGATCCTTCGTCTTAATTAATGGTTGTTTATAAATAAAGGGAGCACAGTGGAAGCATGGGTTGGACCCAAGTGAGAAGGATAGTCAAAGAGTTGACTGTACCTTTGTGACTTCCATATGACATCCAAAGAGTTGGATGAATGCCAATATTGCAATAAGTTGATGTGTTGATAGTATGACTATCAAGTCTATCTAGAATCCTTAGAGAAGGACTCGGATAGAGCATCAGAATAATCTACATAAATCATTGATATTGACTTGCTTATTTAATAAGATAAAGTCTTGTGATTGTATCTCTATCTTCTACAACACTTGCAATGGGTTGCATATGTTTTAGAAGACTGAAAAAATTGATCTTAAGGCTTGTAGTCATCCACATGGATATTGATGCAATTGTTGCAACAATTTCTATTGGATTGAAAGGCTTCATAATTTTACTGGGAGAGCCTTTAGTCTTACAGGATGTCTCTATGACCTAGATATTAGAATACACTCATTGTTTATTTCTAAATGTTGGAAATAAACACAAATTCTGTAATAAATCTATCATAAAGAGTTATGATGGAGATATTTCAGATAGTAATCTAAAATCTAGTGGACTCCACTAAATTAGAAAATTAATGAATGGTTCATTAACATTTCTAATACTGAAATTAAACCTTAAAAGATCAATAGGAGGATAAAGATCATTCTGACATCAAGCCTTGGACATTTGTCTGTTGATTTGATCAATAGGCTAGTGAGAGATGAAACTTTAGATTGTTAAAGGTTCAAATCTTACATACTTGTGAATATTGTATTCAAAGAGAAATGTCCAATACACCCTTCTTTGGGAAAGGTGTAAGATGTCAAGGTATTCATGATCTCATACATATTGATGTATGTGGATCATCTATATCATAGTAAACATTATGGATATGTGATATCTATTAATAATTATGTATGATATGAGATTTCTTCTCTTCACCTAAGAAACCTTTGAAATGTTCAAAGATTTCATTATTTTGGTTTAGAACCAAAGTTTGAAGGAAGATAAAATAAATTTGATCTAATCTAGGTAGCAAGTACCTGTTAGATAAATTCAAAGAATGCCTTATGGAGATATGAATATCATTTATATTTCAATCCTCCTAATACAACTTGAACTCAATAAGAGTTATAGGGAGATACACTTGGATCATGTGTGACATGATTTGATCAATGATGAATTTTAGCATAATTTCCTCTTGGTTTCCAGGCATATATGTAGTAGAGACTACATTATATATCCTTAATGTAATTCCAAGCAAGTAAGCTGGAATTGAGCACTTGAGAGTGCTGCTTCATTAGGAAAATAAAGGATGGTATTGGATACCTACTTTATGACCTTGAGATTCTTAAAATATCTCATCTCTGAGAATGTGATTCTTAGAGGTTGAGACTCTTGAGAATCAAGATGAAAAGGAAGAGTAGGAACTCATTTAATCTTGAGAAGATAATGAGGCTCCTGAAATTGGAAAGTAAAAGGACAACTAAAGATGAAACACTATTACCTCTTCAAATGAGTTTGAGGATGGATTCCATGTGTTAGAGAAATCTGATGATGATCGAAGCTCATAGCATGGATAGATGGATGTTAGCAATAAAAGTCTGATGTAGACTTCATATACAAGTGTTGTATATGGACCCTCGATGATCCACCTATATGGGTAAGACCCATAAAGGTATAAATGGATCTTCAAGAGTTGTAAGTCAAGATTGCATTCCTCTATGAATACCTCTCTGAGGATATTCACATGAAGTAGCCCCAGGGCTTCATGGTTGAGGAAATCAAGGTGTGCAAGCTAAGGAATCCATCTGTGGACTCAAAATAAGCTTCTTGAAGTTGGACCATAAGATTTGATGAAATTATAAATGTTATGATTTCAGATAAAATCTTGATGAGCCATGTGAAGCTTAGTGGGAGTGCCTTTGTGTTTATCGTGCTAAATATAGATGATATCCTAATCATTTAAATGATATAAGGATAATAATAATAAGTGTTTTATAATATGGTTGTTCCATATCTTGAAATATGATTTCAAAGATACCTCTTGGATCTTAGTTCTGAAGTTGTTCAGAAGCAAAGAGTAGAGGATATTGGGACTGTCACATTTGTAGTACACCTTGGACATATTCTATTCTTAGAAATTCCAAGAAAGGCTTCCATCCCTTAAGATATGATACTGACCTGTCTAAAGGGATAACACCTCAAAGAGTTGAGGAAGTGAATGCTAGAACTACTTGCACTTGTGCATAAGTTATGAGAAGATGAGTGTATGCTAGATGTATACAAAAGCCAGATATCAGCCATGCAATGGGAGTAGCAAAGTGTTGCTAATCCTACTATGGAGAGAAAACACTTGATTGCAGTAATAACAATATCTTCATAGAGGACAAGATTTTTGAGATAGTGATCTCAAAGTCTTATCTTCAAAAACTTAAGACTTTATAGATAGAGATCTAAAAGGTCTTAACTGTGGATACCTTAAGAGATAGTGATCTCCATGAATATGGGTATTCTCATAAGGATTATGGAAATACTAGTTATGATAATTGTTAAGCTGTAGTGTCAAGGACACTGTAACTAACAAGATTGAGTATTGGTTGCATAAGATGCAACATTTGCATTAGATGCGAGCATTGTTACTGGGGATATGCAAGTGCCGTAAAAGAACTTGGCGTAGTCTCGTGGGAACAGAGTGACCGATCAGCTTACCTAGCTATTTTTCTAAATAGCCTATGATTGTCACATGAGTGCGGGTTTAAATGATTAGCCCATTAATGGCTCTTTGGGCTGGTGGGAGATTGTTGGACATGCGAGCCCACGGCGAGCCATTATGCAATAAATGTTATTGCAAATATCATTCCCTGATCTGAAATGAAGAATGAATAATTTGCATAATAGGTCCCTTAGTACAATTAGGGTTATGTACCATGGCCATCTTGATGATCATACAACTGTTGATTCAACTGTTGAATCATAGAGGCTGGTGCTTGGATAAAATATCTAAAGAGTTAGATTGAGGACTCATCAAGCACTATAAAATGATCGTTAAGAGATGATTTCCAGCACGAGTAGGAGATGGAAATCCTTATCTCTAAAGGCCGATATCTAACCGACCTCTTGACGCAGGTCCTCTGCATAGGAATAGAGATTCGGAGGTGTCAGATTAGTTTGTCAAAGAGTTGACTTAATAAGATCGAGATAACCAAAGTCATATATCGTATGTTGTCATGATACAGACACGCATCCTCTGACCGGAGACAGATGTGTTACTATATGTCTAAGTATGTACATTTGGCAGACCAATAGGTTGATGACCTAACCAATGTCTATACACTGACGCGCTGGTGTGCATATAAGGGTATATGAGTAATACGATCTCTCAAAGGGATCATACAGGTTCAGTTACTGAACCGGAAGATATAAGCTCACTCATGAGATATTGGGAAGAATCAAATTCCGTGCACACGGTCGTCTCGCTTTGGAAGCTTGACTGAATTTGTTGGTTTGATATATACTTTTGGAAAGTATATGATAAAGACCTAGGTATGATATATGCTTTTGGAAAGTATATGATCGATACCGACTCCCAATGATCGAATGAGAAACTTATTGATAAAACCATGAAGTAGACAGTATAAAGTTGATCCAATACTTCGGGTTTAATCTGAGTCTTCCAGTATGCATGATGTACAGGTATTGGGAATACCTGAGGGTGATGTGATCATAAACGATTGTATAACCATGACGCTTCCATTCCTAGGGAGTGATGAAATGGGTCTGGATTTTAGTGACTCCTCTCAGTAGATAAGTGATCTGATCTTGGTCCAAATGTTGGATATTAATTTGAATGTGATTCAGATGCAATGAGAAGATTAGATTTGCGGTCTTGATTTAATCAAGCATCTATGGGAGGCTCGCGATCTGGATTTGAGATATGATCTCAATATCCAAGTCACTATACATGGAACAATATAATCGCTCTGTCCTTATCTCCAAGTATTCGCGGAGAAAGCGCATTATCCTTGAAAGGGTTCAGGATAATTTCATTGTTGATATTATGTATCCGAGCATTGAGAAAATGGATAATTAAATGTGATTTAATTATCATGAGTAATATGAATTTGATTCATATTATAAAGAGAGTTATCTAAGATAATTGAATGTGATTTAATTATCAAAGATGTGAATAATGTGAATATGATTCATATTATTTGGGCACATGAGAATAGAGATCCAAGATGATTAAATGTGATTTAATTATCATGGATATGAATAATATGGATAGCAATATCCATATTAATTATATATATTATAAATATGATTTATAATATATAAGAGAGAGCTATTTGTAATTTACATTTGTTAATTAAATGTTGATGTGAATTGGATTCACATTGGACATTAAATTGAAAATGTAATTTACATTTTATTTTGGGTTGTGAATATGATTCACAAATTTCCAATGGCAAGATTGCAATATTCACAAAAATAATTATGAATTATTATTGTAGAATATTTTACAACAAAAGTTGTTGGAAATTATGGGAGAAATTCATGGAGATATGTAATCTTGTGAGATTACATGGATTTGTCTCCACCATGGAGAGATGGTGGACGGCCACCAATTCCACAAGGAAATTGGTAGCCGTCCCCACCACTCCTAATGTGGAGATCTCCATGCAAATCTCTCCATAATTGCTTGATCTAATTTAGGATTGACATATATTTGAGATGTCAAATATATTTGATTTAAATTAGATTATTATTTGTTGGTTTTTACCAACAACAATCTTGACCATTGGATGGGACATAAATCAATCTCATCCATTGATTTTATATGTCCCATGGATTGAGATCAATGGATTCCAAAACCCTATAAAAGGAGAGGCACCCCATTGCTATTCTTTACACAATGCTTGAGAAGCACATCTCTCTCTATTTCTCTCTACACGTCATCCCTCTCTCTCCCTCTCATGGACGTCTACCATGGATGCCTTAGAGAGGTTCTCCATCGCCGCAGCGTTGTCGTTATGTTGCCTGATCATTTGCTCGTGGATCTCTGTCTCCTTCCGTGCGCCTCGCTCGTGAAGAAGAGGATGGATCTCGTGTGTCGAGATCAGGAGATCCACCGCTTGGATCATCAACATGGATTGCGAGAAGCATGCGGTTCATCCCCGCGCTCGCAAGCGTCTCCTCCGTCGGATCGGACTTGAGACAGGAGATGTCTTCGTTTAGAGACTCGATCGCAATCATGCTTCAAGAGGTAATCTTATTACTTGTTTGTGGTTTAGACGAAATGATCCGAGAAGTGTTCTCGGATCATGTGGTTTCGTCGCATGAAGATTTTTTAATTTCCGCTGCCTAGAACAACTAGTCCGACTAGTCGTTCTTCGTCGTATCCGATACGACGCTCACGCTTCCATGATGCGCTTAAGGATCTAACCATATCCTTTAGTTGGTGTTCCTTTATCATATGCTATATCCATGTCTCATCACAAATCTCCTACAATCTGCTTAAATTGGTCGAACTCTACTACAACGGACTACAGACTGTCACCTCGTCTATATCATCCAAGGGTTTAAATATCAGTTTCGAATATCATATCGATATCATGTCGATACGATATCTTGTCGAAATTTCGATGATATTTCAACGAAATTTCGTCCATATCGACCACCATTTGTGAAGAAGTACATGCAACATGTTATCTCAAAAAGTCTAACTTGGTTCATCGTCTCTTCTGTCGTGCCGAAAAGTACATACAACATTAGCTAATCTTACAACTAAAAATGCTAGAAATGAATCTTACATATTTGTGTTTCAATTGATTTAAACTTATCTTCCACAAGATATGGTTCATACATGGAGCGTTATTCCTATAAGTCTTGGTTTTTTTACAGAAGAACTCTGAAAATGAGAAAATTAAATATGCTATAGGTAAGGTAGAATAAAAATATGAATAAGGGTGGAATAAGATGTAATAATAAGATGTGGATGGAAATAGACGTATTCTTGATAACCATGTCGGGCAGGAAATCGACCTCTTATTTTAGTGCTTATTCTCCAAACGAACAAGGCATGCATGTATGATATTTTAGTTATAATAACAACAACAATGGCATGCACACTCATTGGTTTTTTATTTCATATAGAATATCTGTGAAGTTAATATTGTATTTTTTAAATAGAATTTATTTGACGGAGCGGAAAATCACACTTGTTTTATGGGGTATCTCTCTAATATTTATCATAAATAATTTTAGGCAGTGTTTTTGAAATCGGATCGAACCGACCAGTCCGACCGGTGAACCGGGCTTGGTCTAGTTTGGTTAACATGTTTTGTCGGTTTGGTTCAAGTTTGAAATTTTAAATAATCTGTTTTGTTTAACCTGTTATTTTTAATCCGATTTAATCAGGTTCAACTATTTAATTTTTAATTTATTTAAAAATAATGTTAATAGTGAGAGTTGAGTCCATGATCTTTGGTTATTAATTTCAAATTTCAAACCAGCTACTCTAACACATGTAATGTGTTTTAAATATTATTAAACTACTATTACGTTATAAAGAAACTACTCCAAATAATATATATATATATATATGAGGAGTGATCCTGTGAGAGCAAAAAACTGTGAGAGCATGAGAGGAGTAATTCTGGACCACTAGATTCAACCAGGAGAGAGAAAACCAGTAGAGAGAAGACAGATCCTAGTAGTTCAGAATCACTCCTCTCATGCTCTCACAACTTTTTGCTCTCATAGATCATTCCTATATATATATATAGAGAGAGAGAGAGACGATCCTGTGAGATGGGATTTTTATGAGATGGTGAGATGGGAAATTCTATACTACAAGATTATGTCTTCTATCTCCTGATTTTCACTCTCTTGGTTGAAGCTTATGGTCCAGAATTTCTCATCTCACCATCTCACAAAATCTCATCTCACAGGATCAATCCTCTCTCTCTATATATATATACATACATATACATATATATAGGGGGCATTCAAATAGGACTTGATCCTTCCATCCTTAAGGAAGGCCAATAGATTCAAATCTAACGACATCATCAATTTATTTGCCCAAAAGGGCATTTTGATCATCAACTTTTACATTAATTATGCATGCCAATTAATTTTCTGAAATACTAAATTCAGCAAGTTTTATTTTTGATAGTTTTCGCAATACCATATTTAAAAATGCCCAGTTTTGTGTTTGGCGACATTATGTAGGACAATGTTTATATCCTATTGTTTTCTTTTGTAGAATGCATGGTTCCTTTTGTAACGATTGTATACTTTTTGTATTTATTGTGGTTCCTTCAAAATTAATCCAGTCATTTGTAAATTTTATATGGTTCTTTGTAAAATATAATTCATATTTGCAATTAACGCATGGTTATTTATAATGATTGTATGGTTCTTTGTAGAATAAATTTTTTATGGTTCTTTTCAAAAATGCAGTAGTCATTCACGCTCAATCGATGAGTAAAATATAAACAAAATATGTATATTACACATTCAAAATGTATAACGTACATCCAAAACATGCAATACACATCAAATACACAATATGCATAAAAAACTACAATTATCATTTGTACACAATTTATACATAAAAAAAGAAATCAAATATTTGTAATACACATCTAATTGTATTATACACATCAAAAAGTGTATAATACACATCAATATCGTATATCCATGTCAGACATCAAGTAATCCCCACTGACCACCGCGGAGCACCAGCTCCGCCGTCCTACGTGCTTCATCGTCACCAGTCGTCCCCTCCATGTAGCTAGTTGCACGAAGAGCACCGCCTGCACCCTCCTTTTCCACCTGGAACGGACCCTTCGTCGATCACCATCGTGTCCAACCGCCCCCTCCTTCGAAGATCATCCACCCCCCGCGCGAGCCTCTCCAGGCAACTCTCCATCACGAAACTTCGCCTCCCCTTAGTCTCAGCGAAGGCCCACTAAAAAATTGAGCTATAGTGATGGTTTTGAAAAAAAACGTTACTAAATTAGTCATTGTTAAATATATAATGAGGATATTATTCGTTGTGAAATGAGTTTTCGTACTCAAAATTAGCAATGAATATCATAAATATCGTTATATCATTAGCAACGATCCACATAGCAACGCTTATTCATTGCTATTTTTCAAAATTTTAATTAATTGTCGCTAAATTTTGAACTGAAAAAATAGCGACAATTAGTTGATATTTTGAAAAATAGCAATGGATAAGCATCGCTATGTGTATCGTTGCTAATGATATAACGACAAATATGATATTCATTGCTAATTTTGAATACAAAAACTCATTTCACAGCGAATAATATTATCATTATATATTTAACAACGGCTAATTTAATGACGGATTTTTTCAAAACCATCACTATAGCTTAATTTTGTTGTAGTGGCAGCATCTCCTCCTTGTGCCGCCTTCAAGCCTCGAGGTGGCAGTAGCGCCTAGGCAGCATCTCCAGGCAGAGGTACCTGTAGCATCGCTCCTCCGGTCTCCTCCTGGCAGCACCTCCTCTCCAGCCGCACCCCCATCGCCGCCCATATCCTCCTGGCTCCACCTCCACGCAGATCCCACAGCGGCGACCACGGTGGGAGAATGGGATCTCACATCGCAGATTTCCACCACAGACACGTACGTTTCTAAATTTGAATACACAATTAGGGTGACATTAATGGAGGTGATAACATACTATATTTAAATAATGTATAAAGATCAAAATGGATTTTTGCTTTATAAATAATATTAACATGTCATTAATAACAACCATAAAATCAATTGTGGATGGCCGAAGCTGGCCTTCCTTATGAATGGAAGGATCATGTCTCATTTGAAAGATATCCTATATATATAGGGGTTGGGGAAGCTGCACCAGGGGATGTAGCTAACTAGCTGCACCCGGTCATTTTTTCATTGGTTTTTTATTTTTTTAAATGAAATATAGGGGGATTTAAATCACCATATATCACCATGATATCATGCCAATTTCAATTAAATTCGACACTTCTATCATCTCCATCAAGACTATCACATTTTAACGGTCTCGGAATTATTGAAATTGACCCTATCTAGATGGGCATGTTAGGAATGTTTGTTTTGCATGAAATTTGAAACACATATTCTACTCAATAAACTAAGTAAATCACCATAAGTTTCCTTCAAAAAAATCAAAACTATTAAGAAAAATGGTCGGATGTAGCTTGCTGGTTGCACCCTCTGATGTAGCTTCTCTTTTCCCATGTATGTATGTATGTATGTATGTATGTATGTATGTATGTATGTATGTATGTATGTATGTATGTATGTATGTATGTATGTATGTATGTATGTATGTATGTATGTATGTATGTATGTATGTATGTATGTATGCATGTATGTATGTATGTATGTATGCCATTTGATGGTGCATATGAAAAAATATTTTATGTATAATGTGAAATATATATACATTGTTTATGAATTTTATTTATATTTCAAGTATATTTAAGTGTATATTATATATATTATTTCATTTCGGTTTGATTTTAATCACTAATTTCTCACCGATCCGATTTATTCTGGTTTTAAATAATGATGATGTCATGAACCGATTTGATTACATGATTCAACCCGATCTAACCATTTCGATAAGGTTTCCAGTTCAATGTCCGGTCCGGTTAAAAAACATTGATTTTAGGACCTTTTATATAATTTATGTAGAAAAATAGATAGCATGGCAAAAAATTAGAAACGAGTAGCATTTATGTCCAGTCATGTGCAATCATGCAATTCTCATCGTACAAGTGATGTATATTTTTATTATAAAATTTGAAAAAAATGGACCTATATTTGGAACTTCTACTTAAATATCCGGGGACGTTGTTATTATATGCTAACCTATAATAAACACGCGCTTTGTAGGCTGCATTGTATTAAAAATATATAACTTAAGTTAATTACGTAGAAGTCCCTCAACTAAAGAACCGATTTTGTTGCCGTTTCCTAAGTTTTAAAAATAACAATTTGTTACTCTGGTGTTTAACATTTGCTATAAATTGATTTGAATTAACGTGATTTAAGGTTTGAAAGAAAAAATCAACAATTAAATTTCAGCATTCACAAATATACCATATTAGAACCAATATTTAAATCAAGCACCAAATTGTTACTTTTTTAAGTTCATGTATACGTAGGGGTGCACATGGATCGGATAAAATCCGTAATCCGATCTAATCCGTTGTCATTGGATTGGATCGGTTTGGATTTATAAGTTTAATGAATCGGATCGGATTGGTATTTTACAAATCCGTTCATTTATGGATTGGATCGGATTATTGTCAAAATCCAATCCGATCCAATCTGTTAATCCGTTAATAAATAATAATATATACTATTTTATTTATTCTCAATAAAACATATTATATATTACATTTTATTTGAAAGCTATGTGTAAATATCTAAGTTAGTCTCTTTATAACTTAAACCTATTCCAATTCAAGTTTTACTACACACAACTTGCTGGAAAACCTCTTATCTCACCCTGCTAGTTGGTTTAGAAAAAAGTAATACCTATCCGCAATGTCCTTTAGGCCCTTCCAATTTTTCAAACGAAACAAACTTCTAAAAATAATAATACATAAACCTAAACCCACTCGGGACCCTTTACAAACAAAACACTCACCTGCGCCACACACATCTCCACCCTCAGGTGCACACATATCTCCACTGGATGTTGTCCTTGTCCTAGTTGTGTGCATGCGCAACCAGGTCTTCCTTGCGCATGCATAGTTATCTAGTTGTAGTTCCTATTTGATATATACAAACTTGCAATTTTATTCAAAGTCAATATGATTCTTTTATGATTTCTACGGATCACAAGTATGTTATTTTTATTTAGTTATACAATGATCGATTGTAATAAATTCATAACAAGCATATATGTTTTTGCTTTTCAAAAAAATTAAGTCAAATTGCTTTCCAAAAATTAGCTATTCTTTTCTTTACATTTTATACATAATCTCAAATTTAGAACCATGATTCGAACGTCGAGTTCGACTATGCTACAAACTTAATCATAGATTAGGTGAGCATTAAAAATCCGAACCAATCCGATCCAATCTGTAATCCGGTGGATTGGATTGGATTGGATTTGCATGTTTAATGGATTGGATTGGATTGGAAAAATAAAAAATCCGTTATGTGTGGATTGGACACGGATTAAGCCAAAATCTGATCCAATCCGGTCCATGTGCACCCCTATGTATATGAGTGTATGGCTACTAATTGAACGAACATGTTCGTAACAGTTTATCGTTCATTCGATGATAATTCGAAAAATGTATGTTTGTTACTAAATGAACTTCAAATATTGTTCGATGAGCTTAACAAACCGAATATGAAAATAACATTCGTCTGTTCGATATAGGTTCGAATTCGATTAGGCTTATACACACATGCGTGTAAAATATTTTGAGACAAATGAAACTAAGTATCAATAGGGGGTTTAATCCAATTCAATAAATCATTTTCTTTTTTATAAATGTTTATCGAACTATCTAACTTTAATATCGAATTGTTCTTTCGAACTTGTTCATTCTAACAAGTTAGATCTTAAGTCTAACCGTTACAAACTATTATCGAATCGAACTTAAACTTTTGTTTTCCAAACGAACTCGAACTTATATCGAACACGAACTTTTTTATCGAACCAAACTCGATCATAGATTCATTGGTTAGAATGTGTATTAAAAATCTAATCCAAATCATCGAATAGCAAGAAGATCTTTTCATGTATGAACCATTTCTATTCATCATTAATATCATTTCATTACAACAAAATTGATATGGTACAAATAATTTAATACACATTGGTGAAGTATAACAATGATTATTATTTATTGCTTGGTTTTATTCATTTGCAAAGAATATCTTATTCCCTGTTATATCTTGTGCAACGGATCATTAAATAACAATTATCAATGGTCTTTTTTTCTATATGTTGGTGAATTAACATCGATTATGATAATTTTGTAATAAAAATCCATTAATTAGATGAGACTTTAGCAGTGAATGCACTACAATAAAATTGGGTTATAGTAACATTTTTTCAAATTCCATCAATAAATCAGTCGTTGTTAAATATATAACGACGGTAGTATTTGTTGTGAAATTATTTATATAATTGAAATTAACGACTAATATAATATATGCCATTATATCATTACCGACGGTCTATATAACAACACTTATTTGTGGTAATTTTTCAAAATTCTAACTAATCAACATTAATTTTTAGTTCAAAATTTAACGGCGATTAGTTAAATTTCCAAAAATAGCAATATGTAAGTGTCGCTATATGGATCGTTGTTGTTGATATAGCGATAGATATTATATGTTGCTAATTTCAAGTACAAAAGTAATTTCTTAACAAATACTATCATTGTTATATATTTAACAAAGGCTGATTTAGTGACGGATATTGAAAAAAAAACGTCACTATAATCCAATTTTGTTGTAGTGATCTCTGTTCATGAAATCGCTCCGTGTGACCACATATACCTAAACGACCTCCTCAAGACACCGATTACATGAAGCCCCGCTTTATGTGCATATGCAGGTTGTGCGGGCGCATATGCTCATTTTGGCAATCGAATCCGGATTTTAAGATCCGGATCTTGTATTATTTTGATTCTATATATTAAATCAGATTACGTAATACTATCTTTGATTATTTTGATATTTAGTTGTACTATTTTGTGCTCTACATGAAAACCACTTTTCTTAGATCTTCTGTCGGACCACATTTATTCGTAAATTCAGTTTAGTTGTAGTCACTTTTGTAGATATTTTTTTATTTTTAAATAAAAAATAGAAAACCTTGTATAACCACATATACCCCGCATATACCCCCGCATACCGCTTAATCGCTATTCAGTGATCTGTCCGAATGCATATGCATACCGCTTTCCTAAACCTTTATAGTGATATAATTCATTGTGAGTTATAAAAAGAAAAAAATATTTTGCAACAAATAATATTCATCGAATATATTTAACTTTGGGGAAAAATATGAAAATGAACGTTTAAATTATTTATTGACTTAAGTTACTTTTGTTAGAGTGATTAGTCTCGAATTTATTTGATAGAATTATTTTATATTCAAGCATGCTCGAAATGCTATATAAGATTTCTTATGTGTATATTCATCTCTCCATTGTTAACATAAAGTGGTATACATATAAGGGAGTTTTACACCATGAACCCTTTAAATTTTGTCCAATTACATTTTATCACGACCCTTTATTTTACATCAGTGATGATTACTAATTCTTACGTCACAATCTTGATCATTCGTATCGGTGTTAAATATAGTAAGATTATAAGATTTATGGTATAATTATAAAGTTTACAGGGGCTGATGTAATGGGACAAGATTTTGCGGGTCATTGCGTGAAAATTCATAAATTTAAAACCAAACTCGAGCAACAAAAAAACATGATTCTGAAATGTGACGGATGGTCTGATGTGGCCGCATATAGAGACATTGATATATATGAATAGTGTATCATCATAAACATCCTTAAGAACGAACACATATATAAATCAGATATGGATAGTAGAAAGAATATTTTACAGATAATACGATAACGCATCAAAATTATTTATTCCATAACAAGTTTCATCAAATTTCGGTAGACAAGGCACACGATATTTATTACATTATTTAATATGTATAGAGATAATACCCTGCTAATTAATAAAAACTACTGTAGTGATATTAATATGAATATTCATCCCTCATATCAAAGCCATCCAAATCTGTTTCAACGGCGGATAGAAATCAGGGGATCGGATTCTCTGCTGGACAGGTAGGTGCTGTAACTGTAACATCTCGGGTTTTGGTACTCGTCTAACATGTCCAATTTGAGTCGAACCCAATATACTGCCAAGGTCGATTTTTTTCGATAATGGATCGAAAATCTAAGCTCGAGACGTTACAGTAAAACGGAGATGCTCGATTACGATGACCCACAAAAAGGCCCGCTAAAACCGTGAACCAGTGAGACCCTCTGTTACAGCATCGGAGAATCCGAGTGCCCGATATAAACCATCCAACAAGCTACAACAGCCGAGGATCCGTCCCGCGGCAATCAATCTGAAGCGGATCCTCTACGCAGGGGAGCCGCGAGGGATACTATAATTGGTGCGCATCGAGGGATACTATAATTGGTGCGCATCCAGATCCTCACAGCGGCTCTCCTGGGCCACAGCAGCCGAGGATCCGCTCTACAATCAACTAGTGTACGAGTGACAACTCACGCATCTGTCTCCTACTGTGCAGGTGTCGCCAGCGAGATCCAGCTGACTTTCTCCAATCTCAGGAGCTCATGTAATGTCCACGCAGAATCTCTCGCACACACATCTTGGAAGAACGGACAGACGGATCTCTCCCTCCAACTTAATTAGTTCCATCAATGAGGCTGCCTACCCATCCTTCTCAATGTCAATCTCTCCATCTCCCATCCACCCCACCCGTCAATGCGGCAGCTGCACCACATTCAATTCCACACAACCCCGTATGCATCATCACATCATTCATCTCTCTCCCTCCCTCTCATCTCCCACTCACCATGAAGTACAAGCACCACTGCACAACCTCCCTCTTCCTCCTCTCCACCACCTTCCTCCTCCTCACTTCCCTTGCGCTCGTCCTCGCCATCACCATCCTCAGGCAGCGCCGGCCCACCATCACCCTCGTCTCAGCCGCACTCACCTCCCTCTCCCCCTCCATCACCCTCACCACCAGCGGCTCCCTTCTCCTCAACGCATCCCTCCACCTCGAGCTCCTCCTCCGTAACCCCAACCGCGCATCCTTCCGTCATGACAGCCCCGGTGCGACCCTTCTACTGTATAAAGGGACCAGAATCGGAGGCGTGGAGTTAGCACCTGGGAGTGTGCCTGGCAGAGGGTGGGAGAATGTGACATGCAAGGTGAGCATAGAGGCGGAGGGGCTGGCGGCGGAGATGGGGAAGGTTGTCAAGGACGTGGGGAGGGGCGAATTAGGGTTTGAGGCCTGGTCAAGAGTGGAGGGGAGGGTTGCGCTCTTGGGGTTCGTGAGGAGGAGAGTGTCGGCGGAGGCGGATTGCTACGTGGTGATCGGCCTTGGGCCGGTCAGGGTGCTTCGCCACGAATGCGCACCCTTGTGACCGGGGGAATGGCGAGCCAGCAGACTCTACAGTACCCATTTCAGCTGCTCGACGGTTCACCGATTTTGCATGGTATGGGCATACAAAAAGTGCAAATCACGTGAACCGCTCGATAAAGATCGAGCGGCTCAAATGGGTAGTGCAGAGTCTGCTGGGATTCCCATTGCAGCAGCCGACGATCCATTTCCTGCGACCGGAGTTAAAAGATGATCAACACGAGTTGTGACTGTTGGATCGTGTTGCGATACATAGGTACAACAGTCTTTACTCATTGGAAACAAGGGACCTTCTCTTGTTTGGAGTCTCAACGTGGATCTAATGCATCTGTGGATATCATGCATGGTAAAGATTGATCAGTGTATAGTTAGATTCCTCTGATGTACTGCACAAACTTGTTGTACCGTTGGAGTCACTCGATCACATCAAGCAAAGAGCCACCAAAATCTGGAATTCATGTGAGCCGCTCGATATTGAGCGAGCGGCTCTGGCTGTTGTACAGCAGAGGATCCGGTCTCGATCAGTGTATGCATACGTGATGAGGTCATCGAGGATGGATAACATTGTGTTTTCTTGGCTAGTATGCATGTAGTTGTTAAAGAGATATGGCTATAGTCTTATGGTCGTGATCGAAAATTTGCCTCATTGCTTTCATGGGGTTTGGTTTTATCTCGATATATCCTCTTGGTGGTATGTCGATGGATCTACCTGCAACTTTGTTGTCATCTTTGCCTTCTCAGTTGTAAGATATTATCTTTACCTGTTCACCAATTGGCGAAAAATTCATTAGATCTGTGTATTTTACGTTTCAGATACAACGATCCGCAAGCGAATCATGCATATATAAAACATGATATGTTGACATTTTCATACATTTTTATTGTAGTAGTTGCACGTTAATTGCTATTATATTATTGCGGATTTGAAGGGAAAAATGATTAACGTTGTCATATGAGTAGTTGATTAAAGAGGAATGATTATAATAATTGACGATTTTTTGAAGTCTAAAATGGTCCAATAAGACAGGGACGAAGGCAGGAAAGTTGGATTGGAGGGGGGCAAATATAATAGGAAGATATTTTGAACATATACAGAGATTGTTTACTTAAGGTGCAAAATTGAATTCGACGTCATATCATGCCATCTCTAAAAATACTAAAGATTTTTTGTTGAACACATCGCAATATTTTTAAAAAATATGAAAAGAAAGACGTGAATAATAAAAATACCAATAAACTACCAAAGTTGAAAGCAAGACTTCGATACTAACATCTTTTCATACAAAATTATAGTCATTCATCTTCTTTGTCATTTAAAATTGTTCCTAAAAAGAATTATTAACCATGTTATAATTTTTTATAATATAAAAATTAAATGAGATCGAACATATCTTTATGTACTGCTATTTAAGACACACTCTCATTAACTTTGAATTATACTCGTCTGTAATTGGGAATTGAGATATAGCTAGGGTCTTTTTTGTAATTTACCATATATAATTTTATTTCTGCATTTGAAATAACTCTAAAATACACTATATCACGTGTAAATCTAAAACCTATCTAAATATTATTTATACACGTATAGAATTAGTACTATGGATATATGTATCTGTATTCGCCAGAAAAGTTTGTAACCATATTCATATCCATATCCTCAAAAAATTGAAAATGATATATGTATACATATAAAATAGAACCTAATATACATATATGTATCCATCAAAAGAAGAACATATAATATCCATATCCGCTTAAAAATAGATGCAATGATGGTCATACATGGATATATCCTTATCCAATTGCATCCCTTATAATGTACTATTACTTTTTGATATATTTTACTAACTTTTGATTTTTGTTGCTTTCAAAAAAAATTTACATTATAAGCTTGGTCTTTTTTGGAGCTTTGTCTCAAGTAATTAGATGCTCGGAATGTGATATGATATGATTCTGAAGATTTGATTTTTCTAATAAGTTGGTATTAGAATTTTTTTTCATATAGGCTTGTATTTTTTATTCGTTCCATATTTTCTATAATTTGAAGCAGAAAATTTCAAGAATCAAAATATATAAATATGATTAGTTTTATGGTGATTCAGTTGGAATCCATCAATTTTAAATCTTATCTATTTAGTAAGCAACAAATTTAAAGGATTTATAATCCAAAAAATGAATTGTTCGTTTTCTTTAAATGATCTTACAGTAAATTCCAAGGGAATAGGTTTACTAGAAATTTTTCATGGATCATGCAGTCTAATAGTTTTATTCCTTTTAGAATCAAGTTCTTAAATTTTTTACAATTTGAAGTAGAAAATTTCAAGAATCAAAATCCATTTGTGATGAGCATTAAGGTTGATTTGGTTGGGATTTATCAACAGAAAAAGATTAATAAGCTAAAAAAATATGTTTGACGATATTGTTACCTGTACACTTCCATCGAGCAATGAGGGAGGATTGGATCAAATCAATAGAATCGGAGGCCAGGATGGTGTCGTAACATCTGCATTGAAGTTGCAGCACAAGAAACTGTTAGAATCCATTTCATTTGTGTTGATGGACACATGAAGGAGAAGATATCAAGATGGTAAAAATTCCATTCTGGTATTCTTAGAAAAGAGGAATAGACGAATTGTATGAACCACAGATTAACATTTATGGAAATAAACAATTAAAAAACAGAAAGTTGAAAGGACATAATGGTTGTTCGAACGTAATCGAAGTAGTTATCAATCAATATTTTTAAAATTTTTACAGTTGGAAACATAAACTAATCTAGGGGGGCTAAATCTCATATCTCCTAGAATAAAGGAGGGGAGGCATGAAGTGACGGGGAGGCCTGGACGCCCCCCCCCCCCCCCCCCCGGCCCCCTCCGTCCCTGGAGGAGGCAATGGTGTTGAAGCTGATGAGATGGTGGAGTTTGATACAGGGGAGGAGGAAGCCACGACCCACGATGCTCGTTGGCGCTCTTGTTGAAGACGGATGAGGAAGATGGGAGAGGGGGTGGCACGAGGCAGATGGTCAATATGATCCATATTACGGATAGGCCTTTCGTCTCCATTGACGGACTTAGGGAATCCGGTTCATTTTAACATATAAATGGATGGGAGTTAATCAGTAGTGTAAGAGTTGGTATGTTTGAGAAGTTTAGGTGATAATTACAAAGAATATAGATTTGAGAATGTAATTTGCAATGTTTTTAGAGCTCGTGGTGGCAAAATCCTTCTTTACATCAATAATGAGCAAACTATAAGGACCTCTTTGGTTACTAGGTTGGGCTGGCATGGGGTATCCTCCTATGAATAGTGGTTGTTTGGAGGGTTGGGATGGTTGGAATGATAATTGTGATGTGATATGACATTAATTATGTGTTATATAAACTTTTAAATGATTATAATATGTGTTTTATGTTAATAAGTGTTTTTGAACAAGGTTAAAAACCATTATACCAAATAAATTGTAGGGTCAATACAAGTAAACTCAGCCCAGAAATGCAGGGTTGGTGCTATGGGTATGCAAGGGTACCCCGGAGTACCCTGGCAACCAAACAGACCCTTAATACGGGGAATGTTCAATGCAAATGTGACCTAACCTATTTTTTGAATTTTTTGAAGATTTAATTAAAATTGAAATGCAAACATACCACAATATTGAATCTTTGAATTCTAAAAATAGAAAATCGCATCAATAAATTATCTGTAAATTATGACATGAAGTACAATTCACGGGATTCCTAAGTGTATTTTTAATTTTATGAGATGTAGCAATTTCAATCCTAGAAAAATCTCACAACGTATTCACAAATTAATTTCCGTTGGACATAAATAACAATATTTTTCAATTGTACATATGCCAAAAGTTTGTAATCAATTAGGCAACATCCAAAATTGAGCAATAAATACAATGTCTATAACTTTATATAGAATTTACGTGCTCCAAATGTACATTTTGTTAAACAATTGTATCTACTTCAACAATGTTGAGAAAATTCTCCACGACATGTCAAATTTTTTTTTGAAAGAAATTATCTTTGGCGAAGCATAAGAGATTATCAGATATTAAAAAATAATCCATGGGTTTTTCTGTAATATTTGGAATAAAATAATAACACAAATGTACCTAAGAAGGATTATTTGTATTTTTTAAAATTGGTAGGGCATTGTTGCCAATTGTCCTGGCACCTATGTGTGTGGTAAATGAGGGAGGACCGTATATTTATTGCCGAAATACTGATGGCTTTGATGCAATATCACCATCACGTGCTTCAACGCTCATGGCCCTGCTATGGATCAGGAGGCTAGGATGTCTCCTTTATTGTGTGGTGCTCAGAGGTGTGATGTTGCCTTGGATGTGGAGATGATTGGATGGTTGTGCTTCCCAAGCCATCCTTGAGGGTAGCTTGTAAGTGCAATGGATCATGGCTTAATCAACTTTAGGAGCTAATTTTTACATGTTCTTCAATCTTTAGTTTAGGAAAAAATAATATCTGTTTTATTGGACTCTTATATAATCGAATTTTTGATGAAAGAACTCACTAAAAATGAATCCTTATAAATTTAAATTTTTTATGAAACAACTCACCGAAAATGGGCCTTTATGGAATCGAAGATGAACAACTCAATGTGAAAGTCCAAAATTAATTCCATAAGGGCACATTGTTCGCCGAAAAATTGTTAAGGGCTCATTCTTTTCTTTTGCCTAGGGTCCACGAAATGTCAGGACGGCACTGGTGCTTCGCTTTGGATCCACAACTCCAATAGACGGAGGAGGCTTGATCTGACGGTGGTTGAAGGTTTTGGCTTGAGCAATGAGGATAAGGGAGGGAGCTTGATCTACGTGCGTGGAAATGGATTGTCGAATATCTAGGTCCTAGAGTGGAAGTCATCATGATTTGGTATCAGAGCAGTGATATTCCATTCCTCTTTTCCACGTATGTAGTTCATCATTGGTATTCGAAATGTAGGATGGGGTCACGGAACCCTTGGTTCTTCCGCTTCAATGACTATCCTCAAAGAAAGGGTAGGTCGTCAATGTAATGGTGATATGAGTAGCATCACCTAGGACTTCTTCGAAAGGGTTGAACATGCCCTCCTCCATCTAGACATCACCAAGCACTCGTGTGAGAATTTAGAATGTGAAATGAATACTGATGTTGAATGTGCACAACAACAGACACAAGTCTTCCTGTATAAATACCCCTCCCCGAGCAATATCAACATACTCACTCCACCCTTTCTTGCATATCAATGTGGCATTTTATACAATGAAGCGAACAATCAGACAATATAATGTGAAGAATTGTCATAGCCAGTGGATAAACAATTATCGATGATAATAAAGTTGATATAAACAATGAAAGGGCAATGTTCAAGACAAAAAATCATTTTACCTAAACATTACCAAACGTGCAAGCATAGAGAAGTTCTCCGTTGCGTTTGATACTATGAAACAACTCCCTCTTCACAGGATTAGTCAACACATCCGCGAGATGCACATTGGACATGGGGTCAAGGTTGGGAATGGCCTCATGGAGTTCGCGAAAAGCACTACAAGCAGGGTCCTCAACTTTGTGATGACGTAAGTCCAGATGTTGCTCTAGCATTACCACTCACTCTAACATCTCGGAGTTGCGGGAGCTTCCTTCACTACAAGGAATATGAGTTATCACAGAATTGACTCTCTGACCACAGCACTTCGTGGCATATAATCGTAGATACAAGTCTCGTCGCGAGAGTTCTTTGACCACGAATATGTCGTGTTCATTACAAGTAACCACAGAATTGGCGTGGTCACAATTTCAGGATGAATACCCTCTTTCCATCTTTGAAGGCTTTGACCACGGAACTGTGGTTATAGAAACGAGCGGCTGCAGAATTATCATAGCATAAATTTCCGTGGTCACATTCTATGGTTATAACTCATTTTTCTTTTAGTGCTTTTCCAGTCTTCTGATGCTTACTCCCCAAGCAACATCATGTGCTCTTTCTACATGCCGTGATTGGAGAGTGAATTTGGAGTCTGTTGGATCCATCCCCATCTACAACCACACGAGAGTCAACCATGGCAGTGCCAACCCTAGTGGGAGGGGGCAACATCCACTGGATCTTCCTCGCTCACATGTTCTTGGACCACTAATCGGTTCCTTGACAAGGTAGAAGAACCCCTGTGGTTGTGTCTCTACCCAGAATGAACGATATTTCTTCGAAAAACTAAAAGTGGTTGTATTTGTACCTTCGATAAAGCTCTCCAATCTGAGACAGCAGCAAATGATAGCAGTTAAGCAT
Organism: Ottelia alismoides; assembly: GCA_037367405.1. Taxonomy (NCBI): domain Eukaryota; kingdom Viridiplantae; phylum Streptophyta; class Magnoliopsida; order Alismatales; family Hydrocharitaceae; genus Ottelia; species Ottelia alismoides. The sequence goes on from JAZKJV010006722.1 coordinate 306,140, forward strand.
AACGAAAGATATAACAAGATAGTGCTACAAAGATAACGTTCATTTATAAATCCTGAAGCCAAGCATCATCATCCGTCAGAATTGGGAGGTTGAAAGTCTTGTTATATCCCCATCCTGATTTATCCTATGACATAAGTACACTGAATGGTTTTGCTTGTAAATTTTCCACCGATGTAATACGTTATCTTTGATATAATCATATATTGCTTCTCCTATTTAACATTGGAACAACGAGATTTTCAAACCTCTAACGTGAAAGTTTTCTCCATCCACATATTCTTCTTTTGTAAACCATCATGTTGGAGTTCCTTTGTATTTCAAAATCTCTCTACCTCTTTAGTATCATGTGGACTATTTTAGAGGAAGAGTATGAGTTTAATTTTAAATAAATATTACTTTTGCAAAATTTGTTTTAAGTCTATGCAAATCCAATTTGTGCACAAGTGCCTAACCCAATAATGATCTCGGAAATGAGACTCATTAAATCCAGTTGAACAAACACCTTCCCTCTTTCGTATCCAGATTCATATAGCTATTTTGGCATTAAACGGATCTCTTCGGTAATGTTGGGTGCAACCAACGAGGCCAGAGGAACTTGTTGTCACTTAATATCTTGTTTGGAAAAACGACTCTCTTTTTGGCTTCTTATTAATGGACAGTCTGCCTATATAAAGGACTGCACTCTTAGCTTTTGAAGGACACAAGAAACACAACAATCTTTCTGTTCTCCACCTCCATCTACTATCCACCATTTGTGCGCTCATTGCGAATTCGTGTAGGCGGTTTTTGTGCTTTGCTTTTCTACGACGACGAAGGCCAACGGGAGTTCGACACTTCTCTCGCTAGCACCGTGAGGTAACAGCCAACTGGGGTGATTGAGTCTGGGAGTCAGGCCGCCATCAAGCTCGTGCATAGGAACGGCGGAATCTGTCTTCACGATAGCGTCTTTCGACGTACCTCCATTTCTCAGGCTGGCTCTTTCAAACTAAGATTTCTTTGTTCTTATTTTGATCATATTTGCTTGCCAAACTTAAAACAAAATATCTTTACAAACAGTGCTAGAAAACTATAGTATTTCCATCATTATGAAGACATATTCGCAAGTTTTCTATATACTAGTTGATTCCATCTTTGTTAATTAAACCTCTGCTAAAATAGATCCTAGAGCAATGACGACTTCAGAAGACATTGCTAGTCTTAGATCCGAAAAATTCGTAGGTTTACATTTCCATAGATGGCAACAAAAAATGAGGTTTTGGCTCACTTCTTTAGGATTAGTCTTTGTTATAACTCCTTCTCAAGAACTCGAAACTCATGTCACTTCTGTAGATCATGTTAACTCTTCCTTATTCGCAATAAGTTCTATTTACAGTGATCCACTCTCTTCTCATCCAAAAATACCTAAAGAAATAGATAATCTTTGTCATGGTAGGATTCTCTTTGATTTATCCGACGAGGTTTATGACATATACCATATGCACACTACCGCGCTCGAACTTTGGAAAGCTTTAGATGATAAGTTTGGTATACAAGATGCAAGATTAGAACGATATACCATCATCCAGTGGCTTGACTATAAGATCGTAGAAAATAAGCATGTCTCCGCACAAGTTCTTGAATATCAAAATCTTGTCTCTAAGTCTATTTTTAGTTGCTATAAGCTCGAGGAAAATGTGCAAGTAGCAACTCTAATCGAAAAACTCCCTTCCTCTTGGAATGATTTCTCTAAATCTCTCTGTTATAGATAAGAGAACATGGACATGTCTTCTCTCATAAAGTCTCTTCAAACTGAAGATCATCACATGACAAAAGACTCTAAGCACAACCCTCATGTCAATCTTGTAGACCATGTCAACTCCAAAAGAAACCCCATAAATTTCACCCCAAATCCAAGCAACCTTTCAAGAAAGGAAAGCAACCTGATCATAATAATAACACTAATTCTAGTGGCCAACGCATCTGTTACACGTGTGGCAAGTCCGGTCACCTTGCAAACGTATGCAAGAACTGCAAGGGACAAAAGAAGCAATCTCCTAAGAATACTGAAATCTATATGATTTATGAGGGGATCGACACTTTTGAATGATTAGAAACCAACTATACTATTCCCAATATTAGTTATGTCTCCCATTATAATTGGTGGTTGGATTCTGGAGTCGTATCCCACATCTGATCGCTCTTCTTTTTCCACCTCTCCGGTCGATAGCAGCCGTATCATCTCCTAAGATGATGTTGTCTCTGTGAAACATACCGTAGGCTTCGGACGTGTGGATTTGAAGCTCACAACAGGGAAAGTCTTGAAGCTACATGATGTCTTACATGTTCTCGAATTTAAGAAAAACTTTATTAGTGAAGTCCTAGTTATGTCTTCTGGTTACTCCTTATTGAGTCAACGAAATAAAGTTGTAATCTCTCATTTTTTATCTTTTATAGGTGTCGACTATACTCGTAATGGTCTTACCAAGCTTAGTGTTGAGTCTTGTAATGGTTTTTCACATATTATTATATGAGAATTGCATTAGAGTGCTTTCTACTATCATGTCATCCAATCTTTGGCATGCAAGCTTATGACACATGAACAAAAATACAATGAAGCGTATGGTTCACATGGACTTAACTCCCAAAATTGACATAACGAATAATGAAAAATATCAAATTTGTATGCAAGCTAAATTGTTTAAGAAACCCTTTAGAACAATAGAAAGAAACTCTATAGTACTTGAACTTGTTCATACTGATGTATGTGACCTAAATCATGTTCTTACTCATGACAACATACGCTACTTTGTGACCTTTATAGATGATTTTTCAAAGTACTGTTATGTTTATTTTCTAAGATCTAAAGATGAACAAATAAAAAAGTTTAAAGTCTACAAAACCCAAGTAGAAAAGCAGACCAATAAGAACACAAAAAGGATTAGATCCGATAGAAGGGGTGCGTGTATCTAAAAAGGACTAAACCAGTTCTGTGAGGAACGTGATCTTATTCATGAGACCATTATCCCTTATAAACTTCAGTCAAATGGTGTGGTTGAAAGGAAGAACAGAACACTTATCGATATGGTTGATAACTACGGTTAAGCGAGGGTCTAAATAGTCCACACAAGGTGGGACCACACTGTCGCTGCGGCGACCGCTCACATAACCCTAATTGATCAACAATGAACCCACAATATAAATATCAAGCAATGAGAAATAAAGTGAAGTATAATTTATTATAACTCTACAAACAGGTGTATAATGGAAGTAGGTAGAGTGTCGAACACAGGGAGCAAGGCAGGATAGATCAAGCAAGTGTGTGTGTGTGTGAGTGTGATTGGTGTCTATACGAATGCAAATGTTTTTGTGGGTTTTTATTTTTTTTTAATTTTTAATTTTGTATTTTGATTTTAATTTTCTGATTTTATATTTTCTTTTTATATTTTATATTTTTTTATTTTCTTTTTCAATACTGGAATATATATAATATAAGAAAAGAGGAAATAGGGTATTTATAAAAATAAGGAAAAATAGTCAAAAATTAGGGAATAAAATATTCTGGGTCTTTTTATAATTTTTTACTATTTTTGTGATTTTTTGGGATTTTTCTAAATGTTTTTGGTATTTTTAAAAGGCAAAATACAAGAAAATAGTGAATTAATTACTGGCTGAAATTAAAATGGGAATGAAAAATAGCAAATAGTAGCAAAATTTTCCCAAATTAATTTTGAAATAAAGACAATAAAATAGAGAACCCACAGAAACTGAGTTATATTTTTATGAATTTTCTAGGATTTTTTAGATTTTTTTAAGTTTTTAGGTGTTTTCTAATTTTTAAGGTTTTTTTTAAAATTTTTAGTGATTTTTGGATTGACACTAAAAGGCACTAAAATACATAATATATAATTTTTTTGGAATTTTTCAAGGTGTTTTGCTAATTTTTAGGGATTTTCTAAGATAGACAGTGCTGAAAATGCATGTTTTTGATTTTTAATAAATACTAAAATGCAATAAAAATGCAATGCAAAAATGTGGTATGAATGAGCAAGTAACAGGAGCTTAAAATGAATTTTGTGGATTTTTTAGGGTTTTGTAAGCACATGCAATAAATATACAAGGCATACAAAAATGCATAGCCTAGCAGGGGTATAAGTGCAAATCAAAACATCCAGGGGCACAGTTGCAATTTTCCAACAAAATTTATACCTAAATAAGCAATTTAATGGACCATTTACAAATATCCAAACCCGGGAGGGTATGCCTGTAAAATACCCACCAAGGCGCGTGACTGGCACGCGCCTGGGAGGGACCTGTCTGCAATATCAAAAATACCCGAGGGCTGAGATGCAATTTTTCCAAAACTTTTACACTTAATACAAAAGTTTCTGGATCTAGACGAAATAAGAAAACTCACAGGGGTGTCCGTGCAAAATGCCCCGTGCCTCACGTGAACTGGTCACGTGAGGTGACGTGGCTTGGACCTGTTTGCAAATACTGAAAGTTTGAGGGCCTAGTTATAATTATTACAAAACTTTTTAAACTGCAGACAAATGTTTGAGGACTAAATAGAAATACAAAAATGTGTGGGGTGAGTAATGCAAAATACCCCTAAACGTGTGATCCAACGGTCGTGGCTGATTCACTTGACAGGTGGCGACGATCTGACGGCCAATGACGCTTCGCTTCGACGTCTGAGATTAGATCTTAGATCAAGATCTAACGGTAGAGGGGCGTTGACAATCCGACGGTCGACGTGCGATCTAGAGCTCCGCCTTGATCCAATGGCGCTGAAGGCCAGAGCAAGAACCGTAGAGGAGCGCCGGTGAGGCGACTTTCTCCGAGGTCTTGCTCCTTCTCCAGCGAGCTTCTGGGCTCCAAAACACAGCTGGAAGCTCCTGACGGTCTGGTCTAGCTCCTGGGGGCTTCAAAACACAGCTGGATTGGATTGGTTTGGATTTAGATACTAGATGGATTGGATTGGACTGGAAAAAGTTAAAATCCGTTAAGATTGGATTGGACATATATTAAGGTAAAATCCAATCCAATCCGATACATGTGCACCCCTACATACATATATTACATGTTTTATATGAAGGGTATATGAGTCACTGTCTCTGACGAAATTGGAATGACATATATGAGGGATATAGGGATCAATAGACATGGTGATATTTTTCCGAAAAAATTTGACGAAAAATGGAGCGAGGGCAACCATGTTGGCAACCCTCAGGGGGCACCCGTAATTTTTCATATATATATATAGCATTTTTGATAAATTGAAAAATTACAAAAAGAGTTGGTGAGCGTATTTTTAATCTTGTGAATATTGCTTCGTGCTATTTTTTAAAATTAAAAAAATTGCAAAATCAAAATCACAAAAAATTGAAAAATAAAAAATAAAAAAATAGAAATTAAAAAATTAAAAAAAATAAAAAGATAAAAAATCACAAAAACCAAGGATAATTGTCCTTTGAGATTCATATTTTCTCTTAATTGATTTCTGATTAATTGAATAATCCTCGGGAATTGTAGTCTCCCCGAGTTCGACCATGTCCGCTATACAGGTTAATAAGTAGCAAAAAAAAGTTGGGTACGGGCCCAGATTGACACGTTGGCAACCACCCAAAATATTTAAGTCCAAGTTATCAAGTAGTAGTCCCCACCACTTATAAACCGCACCCACACTTCGTGAGTTTTAGATGCGGCACTATGTTTAGGGTATGGGTGTTACAACATCCCCCACTTATATTCGCAACGTCCTCGTTGCGATATGGCCCATCACTTATTCCTATTGATAGCGGCAGCTGCACGCTCCGGGTAGCCATTTCCTCCTATCTCTTTGTAGGGTGGCTCCACCGCTCGGGTAGCCATTTCTGCTATCAGAGGAAAATTAGCTCTGATACCATTTGTAACTGTTGGGAAAACCGAATGACATGTTCTATTCCATAAGCCCTAGGCTCTCTTATATAGGAGAGTAGCCTATGGGTAAATTACATAAAGAGGATAACAGAAAAATAAAATAACAAAGAGGTACGGTTAATCTATATGCGTCAACACTCCCCCTCAAGATGGAGCATAGATATCAATCATGCTCAGCTTGGATGCACACTTCTGGAATGGGCCTCGAAGTAATGCCTTGGTGAAAATATCAGCAGTCTGATTCTCTGATGTGACGTGAGATGTAGCAATGAACCCCTTCTGAACCATGTCACGTATGTAGTGACAGTCAACCTCAATGTGCTTGGTCCTCTCATGAAAGGCTGGATTATTTGCAATGAACAAGGCGGCTTGATTGTCACACTCCAACATCATAGGAAGAGGTATATCAATATATAGATCTGCAAGTAAAGATTTTACCCACATCATTTCTGTGCTAGCCTGGGCCATAGCCCTGTATTCTGATTCAGCACTGGATCTAGCTACCACTGTCTGTTTCTTGCTTCTCCAGGAAACTAGAGCATCCCCAACATAGACTGCAAATCCTGATGTGGACTTCCTGTCCTTGGGGCATCCTGCATAGTCTGCATCAGCACATGCCGTGATAGAGATCTCCTTCCCTTTCTTAATAGCAAGCCTGCACCAGGAGATGATTTTAAATATCTCAGAATCATGTGTATTGCATCCATATGGGCCTGACGTGGTTGCTCCATGAACTGGCTCACACGACTCACTGCAAATGATATATCAGGTCTAGTGATCGTGACATACAGTAGTTTGCCTACCAGTTCTCTGTACCTTCTCTTGTCCACCTCTTCTGTGTCATCATCATAGAGCTTCATGCTAGGATCCATTGGTGTCGTAGCAGGTCGACACCCTAGCATACCTGTCTCAGTCAATAGATCTGTAACATACTTCCTCTGTGACATTACTAATTGATGAATCCACGTTTCATCATCTTTATTCTATCATTTTGGCCTTAAAAACCCTAGTAAATGCGTGTAAATAGGCCTTATTCATGCATTTTAGCATTCATGTATATGTATGTAAATATTGTATAAAATGCGGTTTTTAAAGCCAAAATTATAGAATAAAGAAAAGAAAAGAAAAAGAATAAAATATTGTAAATATTTTATGACCCGAAACCCCGAGACCTAGGCATCTTGATGAATAGGTCGACAAGGAATAAAGTAGGGGGAGATAAGGGCCAAAATACAGATAAAATACCTATACATTATATTCATTCTTTATTCATTTTGGGACCTATTTTTGGTTCCACTTTTTGTACATCAAATAAAGAAACTTGGTACATGAAAGTTGTAGATAATTTTATAAAGAAAAATACAAAATTGATTTCACAGAAAAATAATACACAGATAAAAAGTTATGGTCTGAATAAAATTCCAGAATGCCAACTTCCCAGACCCGTATCTCACAAACGACAACTCCAAATGCATCAAACTCACCTTTAATTGTATATAGAAGAAAATAAACTATTTAATGGCGGTGGTTTCGCATTTGGCGGGGCTACGGTTTGAAAGTTGAGTTTTGGACCCACTTTGTATACTTGTACATATTAAAATATTCAATTTATTATTTGTTTATTATTTTTATAATTTTATATTTTAATAATGTTGTAAATAATACTTATAATAATTATGTGCATTAAAATCAGAATAAAAACATAAATAAAATACAAATAAAAATACGTGTATATATTATAATACATAGGTATAATACATGTAGCTATACCTATACAAATAACACTTTCATTTTATTAAGTGTATAAAATATATCAGAAAATTAAAATAAAAATATATTTGTGTATATAAAAGTATTTTATAATTTTAGAAAATAAAAACCAAAATAAAATAAATTAAAAATACCTAAATAAAAATAAAATACTTAAATATATAGATATAGATACCTATAGGGGTATAAATGCAAACTTGTAAAAATAAGTCTCATAAAAATAAATAAAAATCACCATAAAATAATTTATAAAAAAATAAACATTTTTTATTTTATAACCAAAATTTAAATAAATCATTTTCTATTTTTTATTGCATTTCTAAGCATTTTTGCCAAGGTTTTTTCTGGTCCGTCCACGTGGACCAACCAGAGCTCTTCCTTGGTTGACCTCGGTCAACTCTCTGACCGAGGTTTGGCTATTGTCAGACTGCATTTTCCTTGGACTTCGCGGATTTTTCCAGGCCAAATCTTTCACCGATTGGCCTCGGTCTCTTCTGCAAAGTTGTTGCCCTACCATCCAGCTATCACGCCCTAGGCTTAGATGCGACATTTGACCGTCGATTCGCGAGCCACGCGCCCTCGAAGTTCGCCCGTCGACCATCTTTCAAAATAGGGCCCTTTCCTCCATTTGCCCTTTGAACCCTTTTTGACCTCTTTTCTTCTTCTCTTGGACGTGCTCCGGACTGGACCTCGTGACAGGAGGTCCTCCAGCCCTCGAGAGAGGAGGTTAGGCGGTCGGGAGGCGCTTCCAACCCATCTCCGGCCACGCGGCCGTGAGGTACTCTTCCTCTTGGTTTTTGAAGCCCAATGAGGTAGCTTTCTTGTTTTTCTTTATTTTTAATCAATCTGTAGGCTGTACGTTTTATTTCTCCCATTTTAGTCGCACTTATCGCGCTTCGATTATTCATATCACCCATCGTCGGAGTTCACTCCGGCAAGCCATCCACCTTCCATTATCACCCGACGTCCATCCTTTTGGCCCTGGAACCATCCATTAATACCCGGCCGAGACCCCCCTCTTGAGCCTGTGTTTAAGCTTGCAGGTGCTGAACATCTCGCGCCGCCGGAGAGGATCTCGCGCCGCCGGAGAAGAGCTCGCGCCGCCGCCGTTGCCGCGGGTGCGCCGCGCCACCTGCGCGCGCCTGGGCAGGAACATAACGCGGGGGAGGAGGGTGAGCTACAGCCACCGTTCATCCTCCCCCTCCCCTTTGATCACCGCCGCCCAAGGCCCAAGAAAGCCCCACCGTCGATCCATCCTTCCTGCTGTCCATCCGGGGCTGCCACGTGGGTTAGTGGGGGGTTTTGCATCCAAACCCCCACGTTTTTGTGTAATGCTCAGAACGCCCTAACCTTTCCTCTGTTTGTTAAAAACTTTGTAGAATTTACGCAAGGGCCCCCTGCATTTTCAAATTATCACGATCTTGCCCCTGCCAGGTCACGCGCGCAGCGCGTGGGACCTAGGCGTTTTTGGATAGGGCCCCTACGTTTTTTTGGTTTTCACATTCAATCTAGTACTTTTTGTTTAAGCATAACCCTTGTGTGCAATTTGCGCTAATGCCCCTGGAATGTTTAGAATTTGCATGAAAGCCCCTGCCAGACTTGTTATTCTTGCTTGCTTGCTATAATTAATTACGGCATCATTTTAACTCCAAAATTTCTCAAATTTTGAACTTAAGCTCCTGTGCATGTGTTCTTCCACGCCATATTTTTATTTTTCGTAATTATCGCATTTTTATATTTATTAAAATCAAAAACATCTATTTTCAGCACTGTTTGCATCATAAAATCCCTAAAAAATATAAAAACACTCCAGAAAATTCCCAAAAAAATATATTTTGTTCCTTTTATGTGTTTTAATTTCAGACCAAAAATCATTAAAAAATACAAAACCAAACTCCTAAAAATTGCAAAACTCTAAAAACCTTCATAAAAATTTATAAAATTCATAAAAAATCCAAAAATAGTGTTTTCTTTTCCTGAATTTTCTTTGTTTGATTATCTTTAAGTGAAAATTAATTTGGAGAATTTTTGTTACTGTTTGCTATTTTATTTCTCCATTTTAAGTTTCAGCCTTGAATTTTTGCCACTGTTTGTTTTATTTTATTAATTAAAAATACCAAAAACATTCTAAAAATTACCCAAAAATCACAAAAACAGTAAAAAAGTATAAAAAGACCAAAAAGACTTTATTTCCTAATTTTTGCACATTTTTCCTTATTTTTATAAATATCTCTTTCTCCTTTTTATTACATTGTCCTTATTTTCCAATATTGAAAAAGAATATAAAAAAATATAAAATATAAAATATAAAAATCAGTAAATTAAAAATCAAAATACAAAAATATAAAATTAAAAATTAAATATAAAATATAAAATTAAAAACCCACAAAAAAAATTAGCATAAGTAGGCATTTGATCACAACTCACACATTTTTGAGCACTTGTGCCCCGTTCTACCTGTCTGCTCCCTGTGTTCGACCTCTACAATACTTGCACTATACACATCCTGTTGTAGAGTTATAATAAATTTTAACTCCGCACATTTACTTTCATTGCTTGATATATCTGTTGTGGGTTAATTGTTGATTAATTCGGGTTTCGTGAGCGGTCGCTCAGCGACACTGTAGTCCCGCCTTGTGTGGACTATTTTGACCCTCGCAAAATCCGAGTTATCAAATGGCGCCGTTGCCGGGGAGCAACAGCGCGTAGTTCGAGTTTTTGTTTTGTGTTGTGATCATTTGTCTGCACTTCGCGGCTTTTATTTCTATTCGTATTATTGATATATCTCTTGAGCTGTCTAATCCCTCTTCTTTGTTGACTTTCTGCGAGGTACCGCGGACCGAGGGAGGCGCGTCACTCGAGGCGCCGAAGCACCCACGTGAAGCCGGCTTAGCCACCTAGCACCAAGGAGACGAGAAGAGAATTTTTGAAGACCGCGCTCTACTTTAGTTGCATTTTATTCCATTGCATTTATTTTTGTAATTTAAGTGAGTGAGAGACCACTATTATTGTAATAATACAGGTACCCCGGACTTGGACTCTTGAGCCTAATTTCCAAGTGATTGTTCACTTGGGGGCTCGACGCGGTTTTTGTCGGCTTTTCTCGCATTCTTTTTTTTGTTTTGTTTTTCGATTTTTATTTCTTTTGTGTGATTGAGCCCCTAGTTCTAGGATTGTTTGCGATAGACTAAGGCCAAACACCTAATATTTTGCATGCACCTATAGTCTCGTTTGGACTTAGTCAAATTTTAAACAGTTGATCATCACCTTCAATCCGTCGCGCCGTGAGCTCTCCCCGCAAAGAGCTTTCTCCTACCCTCAATTTGTTGAGCAGAGGAGGGGTGAGCCTAGACCGGACTCTAGGGTTGAGGGTTGGTGGTCAGCTTGTGGTTCTTCACGATAATAGCAATTTCTGAAACTTAGGGCGATTTCATCGGTTTTGCATTTGCATATAGAATAGGTTTCAATTCTGCTGAGCATCCTTGCATGTAGAGTGCTGGAGGCAAGGTGAGCATTTACGCTTTAGCATCCATCATCGTTTTGATCGCTTGCATTGCTTTTCCGCCTCTCTACCTCTGATTTTGTCAACCTAGGATCTTAAAGGAATTGAATCCTCGTTAGGATCGTGCATTCTCACTAAAAATCCAAAAAAGTGATAATCCGTAAAATTGGGACTGTTAATTTTACTTGACCCTAAAACCGATCAAAAAGAAACATCTTGTATTGGGGCGAGTAATCCCCTCATTGTCTTCGCTTTTATTTGCTCGCGCACACACTAAGGTTAGAGCCCAAAATCCCATTCAGCCCCTAAGTGTTTGCGCAAATTCTTGACTTCTCACCTAACTCTAAAACAGACAAGATTAAAAGACCGCATTTTACGGTCTCTACCGAGTTGAGTAGGTGAATTGAGGGTTTGTCTTGTTTCATTTTTGCTTGTGATTGTTTTGAGTGTGTCCTAGATCATCCCTGCGCATTTGCGCCTTTTTCTTCACTCTTTTGACTTGACCTTCGTGCTCCCCCGAATCACTTCCTTTTGTTTTCGAGATGGACCCCTGGAGTGCATTTTATCCGGACTTTGCGGACCCCTCGCTCGCTCCAGCCGGTCCACCTCCCTTTTATCAGGAGGATCCTCCTCCTACTTTTTCTGATTTTTGTACATACCCGCCTCAGCCACAGTATCACGACTCGGACTTTTACCCACCTCCACCTCCACCTGTGTATTATCCACCTCCACCTTCACATCCACCCGAGTTTGACCTGATGGAGTCACCTCCCTCGATCTCTATGAGTGATATCTTGAATCGGATGACAAAGCGCATTGATTTGATGAATGATGATATTGCTTTCTTGAGGAAGAATCAGATTAATGCTCCTTTCGTCGGGAATACGGCTTCACTTGTAGGTGATCAGGGGAGCTTGCAATCGCCCAAAATACAAAAAAATGAGAAAAATTTAAAAATCCAAAAAGATTTCGGGAGACACTTGGGTGATCAAGATTTTGAGGAGAGAGTCCACTTGCCAGAACCCTGGACCACACACCCATTCACATCCAGTCCCACCTTTGACCCCGAGGATGCCGTTGTACAGACTGCTCTTGGCATGCCTCGTGTATATGCTGATTCCGACTTCCCCCCTTGTATGGAGGAAGTCCAAAAATTCAAAAAAATGATATCTGAACCCGAAGTGGTGGCTTCCATTCATGAGATTATCCGTGCCCCACTTCAGCAGGCCATGACCCAATTATCTGCTCCTCTTCCCAAGAAGAGAAAGCGGAGGAGCAGATCTGAGCGTCACATTTTGACCATGGCCACTGCCCTCGCCATCACACACCGTTCCATTCCCAAGAAGAAGAACACAGCTACACCTTTCATCACTTGCACCATCTCTGGCTATACATGTGATCGCACTCTCCTAGACGGCGGTGCATCTATTAGCATATTACCCTTCTCGCTGGTACAGTCTCTTCACTTAGGGCCTCTCAAGAAGACCAGGATGATCGTTCAGTTTGCTGATGGATCAATCAAGAGGCCGAAGGGTATCCTTGAAAACGCCGTCATTTCTATTCAGGGCACGAGCCACCATGTTGATTTTGTCGTGTTGCCCATGGAGAACTCCACAGGGGAGCCATCTCCAATCATCCTGGGACGACCATTCCTCGCCTCTGCGAGGGTCGTTATTGACTACGGATCAGGAGAGATTCGCTTCCGCTCTGCTGACGAGGGCGAAGCAGTGATCACCGCACCCACTGCGGACCAGAGACCTGCACCTGATGTGACTTCACCTATCTTGGCTGACCCCGAGGACTATGATCTATATGAGGATATCAGAGAGACCTTCTTCATGACCGATGATGAGACCCGAGAATTCCTCTCCAAGGAGGAAAGCTCGGAAAGCATAGACCTTGGTGTTTCCGCTTCCTGTGATTTGCGATGTGTTGATGACATCCGCGGGATTTACACGATCGATACCATTGAGCGGAGGGCAGATTTAGAGACTATACAGGACGGACATGCTCTGACTACTTCCACTGATGAGTCCGCTCCTGTCCATGTAGATACTGATGAGACTAAGGCCGAATTTGATTTAGTGGCTTTTCTTCAGAAATTTGGGCCTTTTGATGAGAAAGATGATCCGGTTGAGATTATAGAGGACGAACAGAGCTCGACTACTTCCACCGATGATTTCGTGCCTTTTGATTTTGACCTGGATGACACCTCGCAGGACGACTCCGAGTACACTTCTTCCGATGATGATGAGTTCGTCCCATTCCACTTTGATATCAGCGAGACTCCCAAGGCCGGACCTAGCCGTACTTCTTCCACTACCCCGTCTGTGCCTCCACACCCTAGGGCCACTGAGGATTTACACCCCGTCGACCCTGATCGGATTCCGTCCACTGTGGACCCCGATGTCGACCTGCACCACACTAGATCTATTCCTCCGCGGTCCCGCAAGAAGGTTCGCTTTCTACCTTCTTGATCATGTGTACATTCATCTCTGTTGTATATTCTCTTATGTGTACTTCGGTTCTCTCTACCGTATTGCTCGTCTACCCATTCCTCGAGTCTGCCTTACTTAGGATGTACTTTGTCCTAAGTATAGGGGGGTGGACGAGCCGAGTGTTCATTCATTGTTCCGTCTGATCACTCCTGTTGTTGCCTATACTTAGGGCTTCTTTTACCCTAAGTATAGGGGGAGTGATGTGTATATCCTTCTCTATCTTCTGCCATCTTCCGATTTGTTTTCTTCTTTTCTTCTTTTCTTCTTTTCCTTTTCTATCTCCTTCATCTATCAAAAAGGTGCCGCCCTTGTAGACAGTTTTCCATACTTAGGACGTACTTTGTCCTAAGTATAGGGGGGTTGGCACCCCGAGTTTCTTTCATTTTCATTTCGATCCTCTCCATTGTCTCTTCTTCTTGTCTATACTTAGGGATATCTTACCCTAAGTATAGGGGGAGACAATCTGAGTACGATCTGTTCATTCCCACCCTTGACCCTCCCTGCTTTGTGTACAGTCTGCTATACTTAGGATTATTTGATCCTAAGTATAGGGGGACGGTCAACTTCTCATTGATTCATTCATTTATTCTTTAGATTTTCCTATACTCAGTACGAGTTATGTCTTCTCTTTTCTCTCTGATCTATGAGGACATAGCTCAAGCTAAGTATAGGGGGGTCGTATATACTCCGTATATACTTTAGCCATAACTCGTACTTCCGTATTTTCCTAATAAATATGGCTAATAATTCTTTAAAATTCATTAAAAATTCTTAATAAAAAGATGTGGTTATTCCTCAAATTCTTTTTGTATTTACTGATTAATAAATCAGGTGAAAATGTTTTTTTGCAAAATGTTTGAAAAATAGTTTGAAAACTTTGTGAACATCTATTGAAAACTATTTTGAAAATATTTTGTTACATGTTTTCAACCTTTGAAAAAATGTGTGATTTGTAAAACTTCTTTTCTTTGTGTGAAATAAAATGTTTGAAAAATGATTTGCAAATGGTTTGAAAAATGGTTGCAAAAATGATTTGAAAAAACCTATATATACTGTTTGAAAGCCTGTTGCAAATTGATTTTCAAATGTGTGTAAATGGATGTAAAATGTTTGTCAAAATTATTTTGGACTATAGTTTTCAAAAATTGTGTGAAAAGCTTGTGTCAAATAAGTTTGAGGAATACCTACATCACACCAAAAAATCCACTACCTATATATATGTATAAAACTGACCACTTACCCTGTAAATTCTTAAAATCCACTTCTTGTAAAAATAAGAAGCACTCCCGTGTACATATTTTTACCTAGCTTTCAGCCAAAATCTTTTTGTTTTCAAAATTCCCAAAAACATTTGCAAAAATTAAAATCCAAAAACATTTGAAAAATCTTTTTGAAAAAGACAAAAAAATGCATATGCATCATCATCATCTTTCCAAAAATCCATAAAAAGTTCAAAATCCTTGAAAATTGCATCACAAAAATATTTTCTGCATTGCATAGCATGAGCATTTTTCGGATTGAGTTTGATAGTTGAACAAGTCTAAATAAAATCCGGAGATTGGAGCTTGATTGGACCTTATAATCTACCTAATAACAGGAACCTTATAGGAACTGGGTTTGAGGTACTTCAGGACTAGTTGACTTAATTCTTTGAGGATCACGAGACTTGGTTAAATGGATTCTTGACTGCCTAAGTAGAGTATTTCGGAACACACGCACGACTCTTGTTGATAATGACCTAACTTGGACACCTGCACCTTTCACATGGCTCAACTCAGTTGGAGTGGTGAGGGGATTGGATTTTCCGGTATGAGACGCACACAAGTGGAAACATTTGTCCTCCTCTAGGGAGGGAAGTGCACCCCAACCCGTCCAGTGATTAGGAAGTCTAAAGACAGGAGGCTGTGGGTTGCGATAAAGCTTCAAAAGAGGGATAGTCTACTAGCTCAAGAGGAAAAACTCCTTATGTAAATGCTGCTGTGAATAGTATTTCAAAAAAAAAAGTTCAGGCATGTACAAAAATAAAAAGCCTGCAAAGTATGTACATATGTTGTAAAGTCAATAAGCAAGCTTGAGTTCCAAAGTCATATCATGTGAGCCTGCAGCAGGATGACTTGACTACACTGGTCTTGCATCCAAGGATAGGTAGCTACACTGGCTACCATCCATTCTTCTCTTCACCCCCTCCTCTTGAGCTGGTTGCCACTTGAACTTAGAAGGGAATACCCCGCTCCTCGAGGATGGAGTTGCTGGATTGGGGAATCACTGGGTTGTCGTACTGGAGAAGTCAGTTTCTTTGTCATTCTAGTTGGGGAGAGCCACCATCACTTACACTGTACAAGTCAGATTCATAGTCGTAAGAGTTTGCGTATGAGTTGAGATATTTCTGACCTGGCTATTGAGGAGACTTGAGCAGAGTTTTGGGATTCTCAGGGACTGTTGAATTTCAAATTCGGTTCTCATTAAGGTTCCGCCCGCACTAAATTTCCAAAGGTCCGACTTAAGCTCCAAACTTTGATTTTGTGAAGACAAGTTTGACCATTAAATTCAGTCCATCTTTCTTCTTTTTCTTTTCTTTGTTTTTATTTTCTGCACTTATTGCATAAGTGTTTGCTAGGGACTAGCAAAGGCAAGTATAGGGGGATGATGAATCCACGTTTCATCATCTTTATTCTATCATTTTGGCCTTAAAACCCCTAGTAAATGCGTGTAAATAGGCCTTATTCATGCATTTTAGCATTCATGTATATGTATGTAAATATTGTATAAAATGCGGTTTTTAAAGCCAAAATTATAGAATAAAGAAAAGAAAAGAAAAAGAATAAAATATTGTAAATATTTTATGACCCGAAACCCCGAGACCTAGGCATCTTGATGAATAGGTCGACAAGGAATAAAGTAGGGGGAGATAAGGGCCAAAATACAGATAAAATACCTATACATTATATTCATTCTTTATTCATTTTGGGACCTATTTTTGGTTCCACTTTTTGTACATCAAATAAAGAAACTTGGTACATGAAAGTTGTAGATAATTTTATAAAGAAAAATACAAAATTGATTTCACAGAAAAATAATACACAGATAAAAAGTTATGGTCTGAATAAAATTCCAGAATGCCAACTTCCCAGACCCGTATCTCACAAACGACAACTCCAAATGCATCAAACTCACCTTTAATTGTATATAGAAGAAAATAAACTATTTAATGGCGGTGGTTTCGCATTTGGCGGGGCTACGGTTTGAAAGTTGAGTTTTGGACCCACTTTGTATACTTGTACATATTAAAATATTCAATTTATTATTTGTTTATTATTTTTATAATTTTATATTTTATAATGTTGTAAATAATACTTATAATAATTATGTGCATTAAAATCAGAATAAAAACATAAATAAAATACAAATAAAAATACTTGTATATATTATAATACATAGGTATAATACATGTAGCTATACCTATACAAATAACACTTTCATTTTATTAAGTGTATAAAATATATCAGAAAATTAAAATAAAAATATATTTGTGTATATAAAAGTATTTTATAATTTTAGAAAATAAAAACCAAAATAAAATAAATTAAAAATACCTAAATAAAAATAAAATACTTAAATATATAGATATTGATACCTATAGGGGTATAAATGTAAACTTGTAAAAATAAGTCTCATAAAAATAAATAAAAATCACCATAAAATAATTCATAAAAAAATAAACATTTTTTTTATAACCAAAATTTAAATAAATCATTTTCTATTTTTTATTGCATTTCTAAGCATTTTTGCCAAGGTTTTTTCTGGTCCGTCCACGTGGACCAACCAGAGCTCTTCCTTGGTTGACCTCGGTCAACTCTCTGACCGAGGTCTGGCTATTGTCAGACTGCATTTTCCTTGGACTTCGCGGATTTTTCCAGGCCAAATCTTTCACCGATTGGCCTCGGTCTCTTCTGCAAAGTTGTTGCCCTACCATCCAGCTATCACGCCCTAGGCTTAGATGCGACATTTGACCGTCGATTCGCGAGCCACGCGCCCTCGAAGTTCGCCCGTCGACCATCTTTCAAAATAGGGCCCTTTCCTCCATTTGCCCTTTGAACCCTTTTTGACCTCTTTTCTTCTTCTCTTGGACGTGCTCCGGACTGGACCTCGTGACAGGAGGTCCTCCAGCCCTCGAGAGAGGAGGTTAGGCGGTCGGGAGGCGCTTCCAACCCATCTCCGGCCACGCGGCCGTGAGGTACTCTTCCTCTTGGTTTTTGAATCCCAATGAGGTAGCTTTCTTGTTTTTCTTTATTTTTAATCAATCTGTAGGCTGTACGTTTTATTTCTCCCATTTTAGTCGCACTTATCGCGTTTCGATTATTCATATCACCCATCGCCGGAGTTCACTCCGGCAAGCCATCCACCTTCCATTATCACCCGCCGTCCATCCTTTTGGCCCTGGAACCATCCATTAATACCCGGCCGAGACCCCCCTCTCGAGCCTGTGTTTAAGCTTGCAGGTGCTGAACATCTCGCGCCGCCGGAGAGGATCTCGCGCCGCCGGAGAAGAGCTCGCGCCGCCACCGTTGCCGCGGGTGCGCCGCGCCACCTGCGCGCACCTGGGCAGGAACATAACGCGGGGGAGGAGGGTGAGCTACAGCCACCGTTCATCCTCCCCCTGCCCTTTGATCACCGCCGCCCATGGCCCAAGAAAGCCCCACCGTCGATCCATCCTTCCTGCTGTCCATCCGGGGCTGCCACGTGGGTTAGTGGGGGGTTTTGCATCCAAACCCCCCACGTTTTTGTGTAATGCTCAGAACGCCCTAACCTTTCCTCTGTTTGTTAAAAACTTTGTAGAATTTACGCAAGGGCCCCCTGCATTTTCAAATTATCACGATCTTGCCCCTGCCAGGTCACGCGCGCAGCGCGTGGGACCTAGGCGTTTTTGGATAGGGCCCCTACGTTTTTTTGGTTTTCACATTCAATCTAGTACTTTTTGTTTAAGCATAACCCTTGTGTGCAATTTGCGCTAATGCCCCTGGAATGTTTAGAATTTGCATGAAAGCCCCTGCCAGACTTGTTATTCTTGCTTGCTTGCTATAATTAATTAAGGCATCATTTTAACTCCAAAATTTCTCAAATTTTGAACTTAAGCTCCTGTGCATGTGTTCTTCCACGCCATATTTTTATTTTTCGTAATTATTGCATTTTTATATTTATTAAAAATCAAAAACATCTATTTTCAACACTGTTTGCATCATAAAATCCCTAAAAAAATTAAAACACACTCCAGAAAATTCCCAAAAAAATATATTTTGTTCCTTTTAGTGTGTTTTAATTTCAGACCAAAAATCATTAAAAAATACAAAACCAAACTCCTAAAAATTGCAAAACTCTAAAAACGTTCATAAAAATTTATAAAATTCATAAAAAATCCAAAAATAGTGTTTTCTTTTCCTGAATTTTCTTTGTTTGATTATCTTTAAGTGAAAATTAATTTGGAGAATTTTTGTTACTGTTTGCTATTTTATTTCTCCATTTTAAGTTTCAGCCTTGCATTTTTGCCACTGTTTGCTTTATTTTATTAATTAAAAATACCAAAAACATTCTAAAAATTACCCAAAAATCACAAAAACAGTAAAAAAATATAAAAAGACCAAAAAGACTTTATTTTCTAATTTTTGCACATTTTTCCTTATTTTTATAAATATCTCTTTCTCCTTTTTATTACATTGTCCTTATTTTCCAATATTGAAAAAAAATATAAAAAAATATAAAATATAAAATATAAAAATCAGTAAATTAAAAATCAAAATACAAAAATATAAAATTAAAAATTAAATAAAAAATATAAAATTAAAAACCCACAAAAAAAATTAGCATAAGTAGGCATTTGATCACAACTCACACATTTTTGAGCACTTGTGCCCCGTTCTACCTGTCTGCTCCCTGTGTTCGACCTCTACAATACTTGCACTATACACATCCTGTTGTAGAGTTATAATAAATTTTAACTCCGCACATTTACTTTCATTGCTTGATATATCTGTTGTGGGTTAATTGTTGATTAATTCGGGTTTCGTGAGCGGTCGCTCAGCGACACTGTAGTCCCGCCTTGTGTGGACTATTTTGACCCTCGCAAAATCCGAGTTATCACTAATCCATATGGATTTCTAGCAAACTTCAGCCCCAGAAAATATCTAAGGACTCCCAAGTCCTTGGTGACAAACTCGGTCCCCAGCCTTTCCTTTGCCTGCTTAATGCCATGCTCATCATCATCTGTAATCAAGATATCATCAACATAAACCATGATTACAATGATACCTCTAGCCGTCTTCTGTACAAACAAGGAATTATCAGCATTGGAGCGTTTATATCCTTGTTTCTCAAAGAGGTCTGAAAGCTTTTGAAACCATGCTCTGGGGCTCTGCTTAAGGCCATAGATGGCCTTATGTAATCTGCATACCTTGGAACACTCCCCCTCAACAGCAAAACCAGGTGGTTGTTGCATATAGACCTCCTCCTGCAAGTCACCATACAGAAATGCATTCTTCACGTCCAGTTGATAAAGTGGCCAGTCTCTAGCAACTGCAACTGATAACAGGATCCGTAGAGTGGAATGACGCGCCACAGGGGAGAATGTGTCAAGGTAATCTACCCCATATGTCTGTGTGAAGCCACGTGCAACCAGGCTGCCTTGTACCTGTCAATGGAACCATCTGCATTGTGCTTCACTGTAAACACCCATTTGCAACTCACCGGGCTGACATCTGGAGGTATAGGAACCAAACTCCAGGTTCCTCTGGATTGAAGTGCCGCCATTTCTTCTTCCATTGCTAGCCGCCATCTAGCATCCTGCAAAGCATCATGATGATTCCGTGGAATGTCTGTAGCTGAAAGTGCCAATGCAAACATCCTGAAGTCTCCAGATAACCTCTCAAAAGACACGGCTGCTGATAATGGATATTCGGCACAGCTTCTCTTCGGCTTGCGTAGAGCAATTGAAACATCCAAATCATCTGTATTGTCACCATGCTCCTGCAATACATCCTGCTGAGAAATGTCGTCAGATCCATCAACATTAATATTTTCATTACATACCATAGGCGAGCTAGTTGACGGGTCATGACCTTGAGCTGGAGGAGGCCTGCGGGTGTAATGGAATGGTAGTGGGGATACTAGCGGTGGCGGTGGTGGTGACGGTGGTGGTGGCGGTGGCGGTGGTGGTGACGGTGGTTTTGTTTGTGGCAATGGTGGTGGTGGTTCCATTAATACAGCATCAGGAGATATTGGTGGTAGCTGCATGTCTCTGATGAATCCACGTTTCATCATCTTTATTCTATCATTTTGGCCTTAAAAACCCTAGTAAATGCGTGTAAATATGTGTAATTCATGCATTTTAGCATCTATGTATATATGTGTAAATATTGTATAAAATGCGGTTTTTAGTGCCAAAATTATAGAATAAAGAAAAGAAAAGAAAAAGAATAAAATATTGTAAATATTTTATGACCCGAAACCCCGAGACCTAGGCATCTTGATGACTAGGTCGACAAGGAATAAAGTAGGGGGAGATAAGGTCAGAAATACAGATAAAATACCTATATGTATTTATTCATTCTTTATTCATTTTGGGACCTATTTTTGGTTCCACTTTTTATACATCAAATAAAGAAACTATGTACATGAAAGTTGTAGATAATTTTATAAAGAAAAATACAAAATTGATTTCACAGAAAAATAATATACAGATAAAAAGATATGGTCTGAATAAAAATCCAGAATCTCAACTTCCCAGACGCGTATCTCACAAATGAAAACTCCAAATGCATCAAACTCACCTTTAACTGCATATAATTCAAAATAAGCTATTTAATGGCGGTGGTTTCGCATTTGGTGGAGCTACGGTTTGAAAGTTGAGTTTTGGACCCATATTGTATACTTGTACATATTAAAATATTCAATTTATTATTTATTTATTATTTTTACAATTTTATATTTTTATAATGTTGTAAATAATACTTATAATAATAATGTACATTAAAATAAGAATAAAAACCTAAATAAAAACAAAAATAAAATACTTAAAAATAAAATACATAGATACATTACCTGTACATATACCTATACAAAACATATTTGTATTTTATTAAATATACAAAACATATCAGAAAAAAATAAAAATATATTTATGTATATAAAAGTATTTTATAATTTTATAAAATAAGAAATAAAAATAATAAAATTAAAATCACAAAATAAAAATAAAAGAATAAAATATGTAGATAATATACCTATATAGGGGTACAATAGCAACTTGTAAAAATATACTTCATAAAAATAAATAAAAATCATAATAAAATAATTTATAAAAAAATAAACATTTTTCATTTTATAATTAAAAATCAATAAAATCGTTATCTAATTTTTATATATTTTAGAAATCTTTTTCACCAGGTTTTTCCTGGTTGGTCCACGTGGACCAACCAGGGGGCTAGGAGAGTTGACCTCGGTCAACTCTCTGCCCAACACCTGGGCTGTGTCAGAACAAGATTTTTTCCTCGACTTCGCGGATTTTTGGAGAGCGCTCCTTTCACCGAATGAGGTCGAGGTCTTCACGAGATATGCTCCCCTACCATCCAGCTACCACGCCCTATCTTCATCTTGGGCCGAGCATCATCACAGCACCCGTGATCGCCCCTGGAAAGTCGCGCCAGAGTCAAGTTTCAAAACCAACCCCATTTTGACCGTCTCAAGCCCCCTTGTTTTGGCTCAGGATTGGTGGTGGTGACAGCACCACCTCCAGCCATCTAGGGCAGCGCTCGGCGCGTCTCCTTGGTCGTTCCACCATCTCCGGTCAAGTGCGGCCGTCGAGGTACCAACCTCTGGTTTTGATCGCCATTGAGGACCATTTTCGTTGTATTTCGTGCTTTTTTTTGTTGTTTGGTTAGCTGGTTATCTTAGCCTACGTTTCGAGCCTTAATCGTGTTGATTCGTCAAACATTTCACCCCCAGTCCGCAACCGACCACGTTGCCGGAGTTCTTCGAGCTCCGGCAGCCAACCATCCACGCCATCACCCGCCAAACTATCGCCAATAAATACCTGGGTTTTGCATTTTTGTGTTGCTACGTTTTTGTCTGTCCCTTGCAGGACCCAGGAGAGGCTTCTGCGCCTCGACATTTTGCCCGAGATCAGCCCCAGGTCGGCGGACGCCTCGTCGAGCGACTGGGGGTCATTCAACGGCCCGCGGCCCCATCCGCGCCACCTGGACGTAGGGGAGGAGTAGCTGGAGGAGATTACGACCGTCGACCGTGATTTTGGTGGCTGGAGCAAGCCCCCGCGTGTGACCGAAACTCGGCAAGGCTGAGTTCTTCCTCGGATCTTCCAGTCGCATCCACTGCCATAGGATCAAGAACACCCAGGCGGGTGTACAGATACCGTTGGATCTCGCGAGCCCAGGACCGTTCGATGCACGTATGATCTTCTAATCCTGGCCGCAAGCTGCGAAGGGGTATCGGACTCCACTGGTGCGCCACGTGTCTTAAGTAAACGGCACCCAGCCGTTGGATCACTCAGCAGCTGGGTATTTTGCGAACTAGCCCCCGTACTTTTTTGTAATATTTAAGTAGCATCTAAATTATCCGTGCTCCCTTTAGGAACTTTGGTTATTTTGCATCCTTATTCCGCGAAGTTCTGCAATTTGCATATACATCCCCGCCAGGCGCGTGCCATCGCGCGTGACATGGGTGTTTTTGCAGAGACACCCTTCGGGCATTTTTGTTATTAATCTTAGTCCAGTAAATACTTGATTCAGTTGTAAGTTTTTTGTGAAAGTTGCGCTAAGGCCCCATATTTTCTGATAATTACACAAACGCCCCTGCAGTTATGGTTTTTCTTTTTATTGTTTGTATTTTATGCATGCATCTATAAAGTCCAAAAAAATCTCCAAAAATCATAGTAGAGTCCTATTGCATAGTAGTTTAACTGCCTATTTTTGTTTTTTATAATTATTGCATTTTATATTTATTAAAAATCAAAAATAGTCATTTTCAGCACTGTTTGCATTAAAAAATTACTAAAAAAATAAAAACTCATCAGAAAAATCCCAAAAAAATATATTCTGTTTCTTTTAGTATGTTTTAATTTCAGACCAAAAATCATTAAAAAATACAAAACTAAACTCCTAAAATTGCAAAACCCCAAAAACCTTTATAAAAATCCTAAAAATTCTACAAAAATCCTAAAAATACAAACTTAGCCTCTAAATTTTCCTTATTTCATTATCTTTCATTGAAAATTAACTTGGAGAATTTTTGTTACTGCTTTCTATTTTATTTCTCCATTTTAAGTTTCTGCCTTGCATTTTATTCACTGATTGCTTTATTTTGCTACTTAAAAATACCAAAAACATTCTTAAAAATTCCCAAAAATCACAAAAACAGTAAAAAAGTATAAAAAAACCAAAAAGACTTTATTTGCTAATTTTTGGATATTTTTATCTATTTTTATAAATATCTCTTTCTCTCTTTTATTACATAGTTCATATATTCCAATATTGAAAAAGAATATAAAAAAATATAAAATATAAAAAGAAAATATAAAATCAGAAATTATAAAATCAAAACACAAAAATATAAAATTAAAAATTAAATAAAAAAAATATAAAATTAAAACCCACAAAAATAGCATAGTAGACACTTGATCACTTTCACACACATTTTGAGCATTTTTGCCACGTTCTACCTGTCTGCTCCCTGTGTTCGACCTCTACACATACTTGCACTATACACATCTTGTTGTAGAGTTATAATAAATTTTAACTCCGCACATTTACTTTCATTGCTTGATATATTTGTCGTGGGTTAATTGTTGTTTGAATTAGGATTTCTCGCGGGTCGCCTCAGCGACATTGTGATCCCGCCTTGTGTGGATTACTTTAGACCTGTGAAAAATCTTGTTCAACAGTCTCCAGATGCTGAAAAGTACATAACATATTCAAAAAATGTAACATCTGCACTGATCATATACCGCCGACGCACAGGATCAAAACACTTGTACCCCTTTTGAGTTCTGGAGTACCCCACAAAGACACACTTGACAGCCCTAGGAGAGAGCTTGTCAGTACCAGGCGACAACTGATGGACGAAAGCGACTGACCCAAACACACGAGGAGTAAGAACGAACAAATCCTTGTCTGGATAAATGAGTGAAAAGGGAATCTGTTCATTCAAGACAGATGAGGGCATACGATTGATTAGGTAACATGCAGTAAGAACTGCATCACCCCAGTAGGAGTAGGGAGCATTACTCTGTATAAGAAGGGATCTTATGACATCAAGAAGGTGACGGTGTTTTCTTTCAGCAACCCCATTTTGTTGAGATGTATGTGCACAAGAGGTTTGGTGAATAATCCCTTTTGAGGAGTAGTAATTTGCCAGAGTGTGGGTGCATAACTCTAAAGCATTATCACTTCTTACAAGTTTGACAGATGTGGAGAAAACATTCTGAATTTCATTTAGAAAATGGATAATAATATTTCCTGCTTCAGATTTATTTTTTATAAGAAACACCCATGAAACTCTCGAGAAATCATCCACAAAGACAATATAAAACATGTGTCCCTGATGATCAGGAACACGACTCGGACCCCAGACATCTATATGAAACAACTCAAATTTGGAGTTACTACTCCGACCTGGACGACTGGAAAAGGACGACCTGTGATGCTTTCCCAACTGACATGCCTCACACTGGATAGGTGTGTGAGAGAGACCATAGGGTAGAACTCGACACAACTTCTGAAGCGGTAAATGGCCAAAACGCAGATGCCACAGGAGAGGAGATACTTGTCCAGCAGGAGAAGATGTGGTTCCGGCAAATGGGGTCTGGTTCAGACGGTAAAGGCCTCCTTGCTCATAGACATGACCAATCACGTTGCCTGTACGGATGTCCTGAAAAATCAAAGAAGATGGATCAAAAATAGCTCGACAATGGAGATCCTTCGTAATCTGACTAATTGACAACAGATTCATAGAAAAATGCGGGGCATGTAGGACATTCTTAAGCTGCATAGAAGATGTCAATCTAATCTCCCCCTGACTCGTGATAGGGGAATGCGTGCCATTAGCAATCACTACTGTCCGTCCTGGAGGGATCTGAGTGTATCTTGTAAGTAGACTCTGGTCGCCACATAGATGATGTGTAGCGCCCAAGTCCATGATCCATGGCAATGTATCAGATCTACTACTGTGGAGTGCAAGTGTACTACCTGAAGTACTAGTAGATGCAGAGGAAGAAGCAACAGCATCAGTATGACTCTCTGTAGTCGGTGCTGGAGCAGATGGTGGGATGATGCCCCTGAGGCGGGCAACTAGATCATCAAATCGTTGATCCAAGGTAGCAGCAGATGGTGGCTCTATCTGCTCAGCGGCTCGTGCAGATGCAGGGAATCCGTGCTTCGAATAGCATGTGTCTTCATTATGTCCAACTCGGTGGCAATATGTGCATGTTGGCCTAGTACGGCCACCCCTTCCACGAGGTCCACGTCCACAGCCCTGTGGATGAAATCCGTGGCCTCTGTTTGCCGCCATGGCTGAAGAATTCTGACTCGCAGCTGCTGAAGGTACTGTGATCCTACTCAATCTGTGAAAGGCTTCCTCCATGGGAGGAATAGTCGAATCTGCCAGGATCTGAGATCGTGCTGCCTCATACTCTAGATCGAGTGCAGCGAGAAACACACCCACCATCGTCGCATTCTTGTATGTCTTCTGTTGTTCTGGCGTGGTGGTAAGAGGCATGAAGCTATAGAGCTTCTCGAACATCCCTCTTAGTGATGTGTAGAGAGAATGTAAAGGATGGCCATTCTGTTTGATGGTGAAGATATCATGCTGGAGTTGCAGAATCTTTGTCTCGTTCTTTGCCTGGGAATATGTAGCCGCCAGAATGTCCCACATATCCTTCGTTGTGGGTTGATGGAGAATGTCATTGGCAATCTCAATTGCCAACGTGCCAGATAGCCAAACTTTGGCGTATGCGTCATCAGCCTCCCAGGAGGCATAGGTTCTAGTCTTCTCAGCAGGCTCTGGTTCGGTAAGAATATGCTTCTTACCCGTAGACTTCATCATGCTCATGAACTGCATTGCCCACAGTTCATAGTTGGTACCATCCATCTTGACAATAGGCGCTGGACCACGGAATGCGCCAATAGATGGGATATCTGCCTTGCTCTCTGACATATTAATAAATGAAGACTGGAACGATTGACAAACACTGTGATTTGTCTACAACGACATAAATGGGTTTAGTTGCACGTGTAGACCTCACGCAACCAAACCCATGATGATGTTCTGGGTCTTAGGACTGGAAACCGTGCACCCATGCAGGACTCGGTGCACTCGATGCGCACTGGATGCGCAATAGATCACATGTTCTGGGGGCTGGGTGCGCTGGACACGCGCACTGGATGCGCTGGGCTCGCGTTGTGGATACGCGTATGGCTTGCGCACGTAGAAGATCACGCGCGCACACCCAGCCTTGGATCACGCTGTGGATGCGCACGCTGTGGATGTGCGGTCAGGCGCTGGAGATGTGCTGGATGCGCTTGTCACGCGCGATGACGCGCAATGGATGTGCGCGCGCTGGAGAGGTGTTAGATGCACAGGTCACGCGGTGGCGCGCGCCGTAGATGCGCCTGAGATGCGCCGTAGATGCGCACAACGCCTGAGATGCGCATGCGATGCGCACAAGAGGCGTTGGAGGTGCACAGATCGGAGGAGATGCACCCGAGGAGGAGGGCGGCGCCGATCTGCAGAGAAGAGGGAGAGAAAGGGGGCCGGCGGGTGTGGTGGGTAGGGTTAGGGTTTCGAGAACTCCGGTCTAGGACCGTCGCTCTGATACCATGTTGGGAAAACCGAATGACATGTTCTATTCCATAAGCCCTAGGCTCTCTTATATAGGAGAGTAGCCTATGGGTAAATTACATAAAGAGGATAACAGAAAAATAAAATAACAAAGAGGTACGGTTAATCTATATGCGTCAACACTAACGTCTCAGGCTTAGGTCCTCGGTCGGTTATCGAGGAAAACTGGCCTTGACAACTTGTTGGGTACGGGCTACCCGAGAGGTGGAGCCGCCCCTACAAAGAGATATGAGGAAATGGCTATCCGGAGCGTGCAACCGCCACTGTCACTGAGAATAAGTGATGGGTCATGTCGCAACGAGGGCGTTGCGAATATAAGTTGGGGGGGGGGGTTGTAACACCACAAAACCCCAAAGATAGTGCCATACCTAAAACTCACGAAGTGTGGGTGTGATTTATAAGTAGTGAGGATTACTACTTGACAACTTGGGCTGAAACTTTTTGTGTGGTTGCCAACAGGTCTATTTGGGCCCGTACCCAACAAGTTGTCGGGACCAATTTTCCTCGATAACGGACCGGAGACCTAAGCCCGAGACGTTACAAATGGTATCAGAGCCAATTAGCTAACTAGAAGGGAAGCTACACCGGAGGTGCAACCAACTAGATACACCCGATCATTTTTCTTATTGGTTTTTTTATTTTTTTAAGGAAACCTATGGGGATTTACTTAGTTTATTGAGTGTAATATGTGTTTCAAATTTCATGAAAAATAAACATTCCTAACATACCCATCTAGATGGTGTTCAGCAATTCTGAGACCGTTAAAATGTGATAGTCTTGATAGAGATGATAAAAGTATCGAATTTAGTTGAATTTGACATGATGCCATGGTGATATATGGTGATTTAAGTCCCCTTAGGTTTCATTTCAAAAATACAAAAAATCAATGAAAAAAATGATCGGTGCAACTAGTTAGCTACACCTTCAAGTGCAGCTTCCCCAGCCCCTACACACACATATGAGTAAAGGGAAGATGTTCTGTGTAACAGCCAAGTTAATTGTTACACAGAGCAATTTCCCCTACTTTTTTAAATTTTTTCAAAAAAATCCACCATGTGTATTCATCTATATATCCCTCCTACATGTCATTCGAATTCATGAGAAACAGAGACTCTTATACACTCCATTTAGAACAGATAATTTTTAACGATCTGAAATTTGATGTAATCGATCTGTTCTAGATTGAGGGCATAGAAGTCTCCGTTTCTGACGAAATTTGGATGATATGTAGGAGGGATATATATATATACATGATTTTATTTTCGACAAAAAAGGTGGGGAGGGAAACTGCCTTGTGTAACAACCAACTAAGATGTTACTCAAACAGCTTCCCCGGCCCCTCTCTCCCTCTTCCTTTCCCTCTCCCTCCCTCTCTCTCTCTCTCTCTCTCTCTCTATATATATATATATATATATGAGGAGTGATCCTGTGAGAGCTAAAACCTGTGAGAGCATGAGAGCATGCATTCTGGAGAGAGAATACAGAATCATGTGGTCCAGAATGCATGCTCTCACATTTTTTGCTCTCATAGGATTTTATATATATATATATAGGATTTCTTTCAAATAGGACGCAGTCTTTCCTAAGTTCAGGAAGGCCAGCCCCTTTACATATATTTATATATATAGGCTAAAATGGGGTTGCCCCCATGGGGAGAGCTAACTTAGCTCCCCCGCGCCATTTCGCCCTCTTTTTTATTTTTTCGAAATTTCTTCTGTGGATTTTCATCAATATATCCCTATATTATGTCATTCAAATTTCACGCGAAACAGAGACTCCTATGGCCTCCATCTAGAAGGGTCGTTTTTAGCAATTCTGTTATCGTTAAAAAATGATTGTCTGGATGGAGGCCGTACGAGTCTCTGTTTCGCACGAAATTTTAATAGCATAATATAGGGATATAGTGATGAATATTTATGGAAGAAATTTTCAAAAAATAAAAAATAAAAACACGGGCGAAATTGCGCGGGGGAGCCAAGTTAGCTCCCCCTAGGGGGCAGCCCCATTTAACCCATATATATAGGGAAAAGGGAGTATGCTCCCTGGTTGTAGCCAACTTACATGCTCCCACCTCTTTTTTCCTGTATTTTTTTCCGAAATGAAACCTATTGGAATTTAGATCACAATATTTCACCATCGTGTCATTCAAAATTGAACTTAATTTGAGACTCTAATCCCCTTCATCAAGACCGTCAAATTTTAACGGTCTCGGAATTGCTGAAATTGACCCCCTTCAGATGGAGGGCATATGTGTCTCTGTTTCTAACGAAATTGGAATAACATGTTAGGGGAATACAGTAATGAATATACATATTTTTTATTTCCAAAAAATAAAAAATAGCGAGAAAATAGGGGTAGGAGTAGCCAATTGGCTACTCCCAGGGAGTAGCATCCTTTAATATATATATATATATGGGTTAAATGGGGCTGCCCTGGGGCTCCCCCCCCACCATTCCACCCACTTTTTTTATTTTTTTTGAAAATTTCTTCCGTAAATTTTCATCAATATATACCCATATTATGTCATTCAAATTTTGCGCGAAACAAAGACTCCTACGACCTCCATTCGGAAGTGTCGTTTTTAGCAATTCTGTTACCGTTAAAAAATGCATGTCTGGATGGAGGCTGTAGGAGTCTATGTTTCACACGAAATTTGAATGACATAATATAGGGATATAGTGATGAATATTCACAGAAGAAATTTTCAAACAAGTAAAAAAGCGAACGAAATAACGCGGGGGGAGCCAAGTTAGCTCCCCCTAGGGGGTAGCCCCATTTAACCCATATATATAGGAGAAACTTCAAATGAGGCGGGGTCTCACCAATTTTGTGGTGAGCCATCAATCACACCCTTTTGATTTTAATCGTGTGCCTATAATTAAATGTATATAATTAATTTTGATTTTATTGGGTGAAAAATCATTTTGATCTTTTGATCATTTCCCATTTTAGCTCAACGTTCCTATAATTTAGGAAATGCCAATTCATGAGGCTATAATCGCACTTTTTCTTCAACCAAAAGGGGATGGGCGGCCGCCACCCGCAGATCTGAAGGAGGAGCGGCAGAGGTGATCTTCCGGAGTTGCGCGTCGTTCGGCGGAGATGCGCCGCGCTGGAATGCGAGGCGCAACCGCAATGATCGGGAGCGCGTCGATGCCGCTGTTCAAAGGGGGTGACGCCGCTGTTCAAAAGGGGGCTCCTGAGAGATGGGTGAGGCTCCTATGGTTGGTGGAAACAATGGAGAAGGAGGGTCGAGCTCGGTGGTGGTGCTGGCGGCGATGGTGAATGGGCTTTCGTCGAGGCCTGTGAGGTTCCTCCAGGCGAAAGGAGGGTCGATTGGTGGATGTGCAATGGTAGTGCACGGATTTACATTGTTGTTTGATAATTTACATAATTAACCTTTCGATTTACATATTGATTCACTTTTTTACAAATCTCATTGTTGTTTTATCTTATTTTTGCAGAGCTCTCTGCAAATTTTACAAAAGAGCGCGATACAGTTACAAAAGGTCACACAAATTTTATAAAATGAATATATACATTTACAAAAAAAAAGACCGAAGTTTACAAAGAGGATAATTACTCTTACTAAAACTCATTGGAGTTTACAAAACAAATGTACCCATTTACAAAACAGAATTACCAATTTACAAACGAAAATGTGAAAAACGAAATCATTACCGAAATTACAAAAAGAACATACATTTTCACAAAAACTCGCATGCGTTTACAAAGATATGGTTTAACCCGATTCATTCGGCGTAAAATTGGAAAAAGATCAGTAAATGTATGATTCAAAAATACCAAATTCGGAAAACATTAAATAGTAATTCAAATCCATTAAATGAAATTCAAATTTACAAAAAAATGAAATGATGGAAATACCCTTTTGGATAATATTTTTGATGCCATCGTCAGATTGTGATCTGACGAATCCGACTGATGGCTCACCACAATATTGGTGAGACCCCACCTCATTTGAAGTGCCCCATATATATATATATATAGGAGTGATCCTATGAGAGCAAAAAAATGTGGGAGCATGAGAGCATGCATTCTGGACCACATGATCATGTTTTCTCTCTCCTGCTCTTCTCTCTCCTGGTTGGAACATGTGGTCCAGAATGCATGCTCTCATGCTCTCACAAATTTTGGCTCTCATAGGATCACTCCTATATATATATATATATATATATATATAATGAGGTGCACCTTTCCTTAATGTATGGAAAGCCATCAATCTCCACCGTATATTTACAATCCACGGTTGCAGTTAAATCAGCCTTCCCACCATCAAAACCACTCACGGTTTTCTATTTTTGGGATGGTATAATTTAAACAATATGCAACCTGCAAGCCCAATAAAATCTTTCCTTGCATGCTAATACCCTAAAAAAC
Organism: Ottelia alismoides; assembly: GCA_037367405.1. Classification (NCBI taxonomy): domain Eukaryota; kingdom Viridiplantae; phylum Streptophyta; class Magnoliopsida; order Alismatales; family Hydrocharitaceae; genus Ottelia; species Ottelia alismoides. The sequence continues at coordinate 338,105 of JAZKJV010006722.1, forward strand.
CTTTCCTTTTTTTGACTAATTTCATTTCTCTCCCAAAAATCTTTCCTTCATCTCTGCCACGAAAGAGAACGGGAGAAACTTGGTGAGCACACAGAAGCAGAGAGAAGGTGAGAAATCATGGGTGTCACCCGCTTTCCTACGTTCCTGATAGTCCTCGCGGTGGTGTCACAGAAGGCCGCAAGAGATAGAGTCGAAGCCGCAGGTGGATCATCTAATTGCAACCGCACATGCGGTGACGTTGAAGTCTCGTACCCCTTCGGCCTCGAATCCGATGACCCCGTATGGCTATGCCTATGTCATCTCCGAGATGGCACTGCTAGAAGCTTAACCCTCATCTGAAATCGTGACCACGTCCCTCTAAGCTCTTCACCCGCAACGTCGAGCTCAATGACTACTACCATCGTGCGGGCACTGACTTCCGTGTGTTGCTACTGCTTGGGAAACGTCGAGGTCATTGGCATCAACATCACCTCCGGGCACCACCGGGTCCTCCTCCACTTGGCTTACGACTGCTACAACAGCTCCGATCACCTGTTATGTCCATAGTCAACGTGACCCTCGTGGATCCGCTCGTGTTCTTGCACATTAAGAACATGTTCGCAATCGTTGGATGCGAGGGAGTCATCGTATTCACCATCGAAGTCTGCAGCTTCGGCGTCTACGTGTCTGGATGCAATAGTTGATTATAAAGGTAATTATTCAACATGGTTTATATCATTTAGGTTTTTCCGTTATTTTAATTATTAACATCAATGAAAATTTTAAATGAGATTCCATACTCATAGAGACTAACCAACCTCAATGTACGAATAAAAGATAATACCTATTAACCACTTTCGTAATTATAGTCAAGAATTTATATTTTATGTAGAGATACACCCATTATTTTTACTTGATCTTGGAATTTTGTATTTCATTGTCACAAATTTGTGAAACGTGGTTTACTATTGTAATATACGTGTTTAAATTCCACATGTTCATTATTCAATATTTCATTTTTAAGTATCAAATATTTAATTCACAAACACTTATTTTAAAAAAATGATTTTGTAACATACTCGTTTAAGTTTCACAGCTTGTTTATTAAATATATTATTTTTAAGCATCTAGTATGTTATTTACAAATATTTTTTGTAAATAAATAGCTTAGTTTTGTAAATTACATACAATTTTTTGTAAGTTAAGATCATGTATTTGTATATCTGTTAACTAAAAGTTATTACGTGCTTAAACAAGATGATCTCCTATTTTTTTATCAAAATAACAATTAATTTTGTATTTCATTCTCACTAATTTGTGAAACATATTTTATTATTGTAATATACAAGCTTAAATTTCATAGTTTCTAAATTGATTATATCATTTTTAAGTATCGAATATGTAATTCACAAATACTTTTCTGTGAACAAATAGTATTATAATATATGTATTTAAATTCCACGGGTTCATTATTGAATATTTCATTTTTAAGTATCAAATATTTAATTCACAAACACTTGTTTTTTTAAAAAAATAATTTTGTAACATACTCGTTTAAATTTCACAGATTGTTTATTAAATATATTATTTTTAAGCATCTAGTATGTTATTTACAAATATTTTTTGTAAATAAATAGCTTAGTTTTGTAAATTACATACAACTTTTTGTAAGTTAAGATCACGTACTTGTATATCTGTTAACCAAAAGTTATTACGTACTTAAATAAGATGGTCTCCTATTTTTTTATCAAAATAACAATTAATTTTGTATTTAATTATCACTAATTTGTGAAATATATTTTAATATTGTAATATACAAGCTTAAATTTCATAGTTTCTTAATTGATTATATCATTTTTAAGTATCGAATATGTAATTCACAAATACTTTTTTGTGAACAATTAGTCTATTTTTGTAACATGTACGTTTCATTTATAAAGACTCCTCTGAAGGCTTATATTATAGTTACAATTTCTGTTTTCAGCCTTTTTTAATATCAAAATATCAACCAAGCTTGTAAATTTCTAGACATGTTTGTATTTTTGTCGTGTATTTTGTATTTTACATGGACATTTGTTATCAAATCGATTGATATTAATGTATTTTTATGGAAAGTTAGACACTGATGCAAACGCAATTTGACCCTCCTTTAAACATGGATCTCTCATCTTACGTGGCATATTGTTGATTACTTAAATCAAGTATTTAATCGCTGTTCTCTTTCCTATTTATTGCGCGTCTTTGAATTTGCTTCCTTATATTTAGGAATGTAGTTATTAGAAATACCACCCGTTGTAATGTTTGGTGGTTTCGATCGAAGGCATCGGATCACGATCCGAAGGTCTATATTGATGGCTTTCCATAGTACAAGGAAAGGTGCACCTCATTCGAAAGGACCTCCTACGTTCTTTAGAACGAACACATATATAAATCAGATACGGATAGTAGAAAGAATAGTTTACAGATAATACAATAATCCGTCGAATTTATATATTCCGTAACAATTTAATCAAATTTCAGTAGACAATGCATACAATATTTAATACATTATTTAATATGTATAGATATAATACCCCGATTATTAATAAAAATGACTGCAGTGATATTAATATGAATATTCATCCCTCGTATCAAATCCATCCAAATCTGTTTCAACGGCGGATAGAAATCAGGGATCGGATTCTCTGCTGGACAGCGAGGTGCTATAACTGTGACATCTCGGGTTTTGGTACTCCTCCAACTAGGGATGCAAACGACGAATTCATGTCATAGCATAACCATATTCATATTATTTTACGAATATGAATACGAATACAAATGTTACACGAATGTAAAAAATCAAGATCAATATCCTCAAAATATGAATACGAATACGAATACGAATCTTTTACAGACGATTACGAATATCCAAACGGATATTGCAATAAAAAGTTATAAATAAAAACTTACGTGATTATTCTTGGAATTAAGATTACACGATTATGAATTTAAGATGTTATATCAAATCGGTTGTGGCTGCAGCTAAGAGGGAGGTTGTGGCTGTTGCGGAGGGAGGTTGCGGTTGTGACAAAACGAGGTTAGTTGCGGCTAAGAATTTAAGATGCATCAATTAAATGAAAACTCAACATAGAATTTAGAATGGAAACAACAGTCGTAGAGAAAAATAACCTTGATGAATGACGGATCTCCTAAACAAGATTCTCGAGAATGGTAAAAGGAGACTGCGCATCGTTGGAGGGAGGTTGGGTGGAGGCGGCAAGGGAGGCAAAGATGGAGGTCGGGGGAGGTAAAGGGAGGTTGGGTGGTGCCTAAGGAAGGTCGGCATGGGGGTAGAGGGCACAAGGCGAAATGGAAGATGCAGGGGCAGAGGGCCACATGGGACGGAGGGAGTAGGGGGAGGTGAGGCGACAGGGGGAAGCGGGGGTGCAGGGGGCGGGGGAGCAGGGTGTAGGCAGGGCGGCAAGGGGGAGGCGGGAGGGTCACAGGGCGTGGCGGAGGGTCGTAGGAGAAGGCATGGCGGCATGGGGAGGGGGTGGCGGGGGAGGCAGTGGGCGCAGGTGGAGGCGGAGGTTGGCACGGAGAGGCGGTGGGCGGCGCCAGCAGGAAGAGGAGGCCAGGGGGAGGCGGTGGGCGGCGCCAGCAGGAGACATGGGGGAGGCGGGGTGGCGGTTGGCAGGGAAGAAAGAGGGCGTGGGGGGGGAGGGGATTTGGGTGATATTAACCTAATTTTATTTTAAAATATTAAACATATAATATTCGTATTCGTAAACGGATTCGTTTGTTTTTTCGTATTCGTATTCGTATTTGCATTCGTTAACTCAAGATTCGTATTCGGATTTGTATTCACGAAAATCCCGTTTAGAATATTCATATTCGTATTCGTATTCGTCTGTTTTAAAAAATAAGAACTATATCCTATTAAAAACGAATACAGATATGAACGAATATGAATATTACCGCATCCGTTTGCGTCCCTACGTCCAACAGGTCCAATTTGAGTCAAACCCAACATATTGTCAAGGTTGATTTTTTTCGATAACGGACCGAAAATCTAAGCTCGAGACTAACAATGGAGGATGTTCGATCACAATGACCGGTACACACGGAAAGGCCCACTAAAACTATGAACCAGTGAGACCCGCTGTTACAGCATCGGAGAATCCGAGAGCCCAATATAAACCATCCAACAAGCTACAACAGCCGAGGATCCGTCCCGCGGCAATCAATCTGAAGCGGATCCTCTACGCAGGGGAGCCGCGAGGGATACTATAATTGGTGCGCATCGAGGGATACTATAATTGGTGCGCATCCAGATCCTCACAGCGGCTCTCCTGGGCCACAGCAGCCGAGGATCCGCTCTACAATCAACTAGTGTACGAGTGACAACTCACGCATCTGTCTCCTACTGTGCAGGTGTCGCCAGCGAGATCCAGCTGACTTTCTCCAATCTCAGGAGCTCATGTAATGTCCACGCAGAATCTCTCGCACACACATCTTGGAAGAACGGACAGACGGATCTCTCCCTCCAACTTAATTAGTTCCATCAATGAGGCTGCCTACCCATCCTTCTCAATGTCAATCTCTCCATCTCCCATCCACCCCACCCGTCAATGCGGCAGCTGCACCACATTCAATTCCACACAACCCCGTATGCATCATCACATCATTCATCTCTCTCCCTCCCTCTCATCTCCCACTCACCATGAAGTACAAGCACCACTGCACAACCTCCCTCTTCCTCCTCTCCACCACCTTCCTCCTCCTCACTTCCCTTGCGCTCGTCCTCGCCATCACCATCCTCAGGCAGCGCCGGCCCACCATCACCCTCGTCTCAGCCGCACTCACCTCCCTCTCCCCCTCCATCACCCTCACCACCAGCGGCTCCCTTCTCCTCAACGCATCCCTCCACCTCGAGCTCCTCCTCCGTAACCCCAACCGCGCATCCTTCCGTCATGACAGCCCCGGTGCGACCCTTCTACTGTATAAAGGGACCAGAATCGGAGGCGTGGAGTTAGCACCTGGGAGTGTGCCTGGCAGAGGGTGGGAGAATGTGACATGCAAGGTGAGCATAGAGGCGGAGGGGCTGGCGGCGGAGATGGGGAAGGTTGTCAAGGACGTGGGGAGGGGCGAATTAGGGTTTGAGGCCTGGTCAAGAGTGGAGGGGAGGGTTGCGCTCTTGGGGTTCGTGAGGAGGAGAGTGTCGGCGGAGGCGGATTGCTACGTGGTGATCGGCCTTGGGCCGGTCAGGGTGCTTCGCCACGAATGCGCACCCTTGTGACCGGGGGAATGGCGAGCCAGCAGACTCTACAGTACCCATTTCAGCTGCTCGACGGTTCACCGATTTTGCATGGTATGGGCATACAAAAAGTGCAAATCACGTGAACCGCTCGATAAAGATCGAGCGGCTCAAATGGGTAGTGCAGAGTCTGCTGGGATTCCCATTGCAGCAGCCGACGATCCATTTCCTGCGACCGGAGTTAAAAGATGATCAACACGAGTTGTGACTGTTGGATCGTGTTGCGATACATAGGTACAACAGTCTCTACTCATTGGAAACAAGGGACCTTCTCTTGTTTGGAGTCTCAATGTGGATCTAATGCATCTGCGGAGTTAGATTCCTCTGATGTGCTGCACAAACCTGTTGTACCGTTGGAGTCGCTCGATCACATCAAGCAAAGAGCCACCAAAATCAGGAATTCATGTGAGCTGCTCGATCTTGAGCGAGCGACTCTGGCTGTTGTATAGCAGAGGATCCGGTCTCCATCAGTGTATGCATACGTGATGAGGTCATCGAGGATGGATAACATTGTGTTTTCTTGGCTAGTATGCATGTAGTTGTTAAAGAGATATGGCTATAGTCTTATGGTCGTGATCGAAAATTTGCCTCATTGCTTTCATTGGGTTTGGTTCTATCTCTATATATCCTCTTGGTGGTATGTTGATGGATCTACCTGCAACTTTGTTGTCATCTTTGCCTTCTCAGTTGTAAGATATTATCTTTACATGTTCACCGATTGGTGGAAAATTCATTAAATCTGTGTATTTTACGTTTCAGTAACAACGATCCGCCAGCGAATCATGCATATATATAACAAGATATGTTGACATTTTCATACATTTTTATTCTAGTAGTTGCACGTTAATTACTATTATATTATTGCAGATTTGAAGGGAAAAATGATTAACGTTGTCATATGAGTAGTTGATTAAAGAAGAATGATTATAATAATTGACCATTTTTTAAAGTGCAAAATGGTCGAAAGTTGGAAGGGGGGCAAATATAATAGGAAGATATTTTGAACATATATAGAGATTGTTTATTTAAGGTGCAAAATTGAATTCGATGTCAAAAATACTAAGGGTCCGTTTGGTAACCAATAATTGGGTTACCTGTGGGTAACCCGATTTACCCCTCTCTATTCTTGGGTTGGAATTGTATCACAAATCATAGTGACATCACATCACATTCCCTATTCATTCCTCGTAATCATCTCAAACAGCTACTATTCTCATTTGATTATCCCATTTTTGTTGAACACATCACAATATTTAAAAAAAAATGAAAAGAAAGACATGAATAATAAAAATACCAATAAACTACCAAAGTTGAAAGCAAGACTTCGATACTAACATCTTTTCATACAAAAATTATAGTCATTCATCTTCTTTGTCATTTAAAATTGTTCCTAAAAAGAATTATTAACCATGTTATAATTTTTCATAATATAAAAATTAAATGAGATCGAACATACCTTTATGTACTGCTATTTAAAACACACTCTCATTAACTTTGAATTATATTCGTTTATAATTGGGAATTGAGAAATAGCTAGGGTCTTTTTTGTAATTTACCATATATAATTTTATTTCTGCATTTGAAATGACTCTAAAATACATTATATCACGTGTAACCCTATAACATATCTAAATCTTTATTTATACACGTATAGAATTAGTACTATGGATATATGTATCTGTATTATAAAATAAAACCTAATATATATATATGTGTGTGTGTGTGTGTGTATCCGTCAAAAGAGGAACATATAATATCCATGTCCGCTTAAAAATGGATGCAATGATGGTCATATATGGATATATCCTTATCCGATTGCATCCCTTATAATGTACTATTACTTTTTGAGTATATTTTACTAACTTTTGATTTTTGTTGCTTTAAAAAAAATCTTACATTATAAGCTTGGACTTTTGGAGCTTTGTCTCAAGTAATTAGATGCTCGGAATGTGATATGATATGATTCCGAAGACTTGATTTTTCCAATAAGTTGGTATTAGAATTTTTTCATATAAGCTTGTATTTTTTATTCGTTCCATATTTTCTATAATCTGAAGCAAAAGATTTCAAGAATCAATATATATAAATATGATTAGCTTTATGGTGATTCAGTTGGAATCCATCAATTTTAAACCTTATCTATTAAGTAAGCAACAAATTTAAAGGATTTATAATCCAAAAAATGAACTGTTCATTTTCTTTAAATGATCTTACAGTAAATTCCAAGGGAATAGGTTTTTCCCAGTAAATTGCTATTGGAAATTCTTCATGGATCATGCAGTCTAATAGTTTTATTCCTTTTAGGAACAAGTTTTAGAAATTTTATAATTTGAAGTAGAAAATTTCAAGAATCAAGATCCATTTGTGACGAGCATTAAGGTCGATTTGGTTGGCATTTATCAACAAAAAAAGATTAATAAACTAAAAAATATGTCTGATGATATTGTTACATGTACACTTCCATCGAGCAATGAGGGAGGATTGGATCAAATCAATAGAATCGGAGGACGGGGTGGTGTCGGAACATCTGCATTGAAGTTGCGGCACAAGAAACTGTTAGAATCCAGTTCATTTGTGTTGATGGACACATGAAGGAGAAGATGTCAAGACGGTTAAAATATCATTCTGGTATTCTTAGAAAAAGAGGAGAACAGACGAAGTGTATAAACCACATATTAACATTTATATAAATAAACAATTAAAAAAACAAGAAGTTGAACGGACATACCGGTTGTTCGAACGTAATAGAATTAGTTATCAATCAATATTTTTTTACTTTTACATTTGAAAACATAAACTAATCTGGGGGGCAAATCCCATATCTCCTATAATTAAGGAGGGGAGGCATGGAGTGACGGGGAGCCCCCTCCAAATCCAGTTCATTTTAACATATAAATGGATGGGAGTTAATCAGTAGTGTAAGAGTTGGTATGTTTGCGAAGTTTAGGTGATAATTACAAAGAATATACATTTGAGAATGTAATTTGCAATGTTTTTAGAGCTCGTGGTGGCAAAATCCTTCTTTATAAAGGCCTCTTTGGTTACTAGGTTGGGTTGGGTTGGGGTATCCTCATGTGAATAGTAATTGTTTGGAGGGTTGGGATGGTTGGAATCATAATTGTGATGTGATGTGACATTAATTGTGTGTTATATAAACTTTTAAATGATTATAATATATTTTTTATGTTAATAAGTGTATTTGAACAAGGTTAAAAATCATTATACCAAAGAAATTGTAGGGTTATATAAGTAAATCCAACCCACAAATGCAGGGTTGGTGCTACGGGTATGCCAGGTACCCCGGAGTACCTTGGCAACCAAACAAGCCCTTAATATGGGGGGAATGTTCGATGCAAATGTGACCTAACCTATTTTTTGAAATTTTTTGAAGATTTAATTAAAATTGAAATGAAACATACCACAATATTGAATCTTTGAATTTTAAAAATAGAAAATCGCATCAATAAATTATCTATAAATTATGACATGAAGTACAATTCACGGGATTCCTAAGTGTATTTTTATTTCATGAGATGTAGCAATTTCAATCCTAGAAAAATCTCACTAGGTATTCACAAATTATTTTCCGTTGGACATAAATAACAATATTTTTCAATTGTACATATGCCAAAAGTTTGTAATCAATTAGGCAACATCCGAAATTGAGCAATAAATACAATGTCTACAACTCTATATAGAATTTGCGTGCTCCAAAGGTACATTTTGTTAAACAATTGTATCTACTTCAACAATGTTGAGAAAATTCTCCACGACATGTCAAATTAAAGAGCATAGATTATCTTTCTAACAAAAAAGTTCATTGGCGAGGCATGAGAGATTATCAGATATTAAAAATTATAATCCTTGGGTTTTTCTGTAATATTTGGAGTAAAATAATAACACAAATGGACCTAAGAAGGATTTTTGTAATTTTTAAAATTGGCAGGGCATTGTTGCCAATTCTCCTGGCATCTATGTGTGTGGTAAATGAGGGAGGACCGTATATTTATTGCGGAAATACTGATGGCTTTGATGCAATATCACCATCACGTGCTTCAACGCACATGGCCCTGCTATCTCAGGCGGTTAGGATGCAACTACCTCTCCTCTCCTTTGATTGTGTGGTGCTCGCAAGGTCGTCCCTAAGGTTCAGTGATAAAAATGGTTGGATACGGATATGAATATATGTATAATCTATGAATATATGTATAATCATATTTTTATTTATTTTTAAATACGAATACGAATGTGAATACGAATATTGACGAATGTGAAAAAATATGTTGTCATATCCTTAAAAACGAATACGAATAGGATACGGATAATAATAAAATTTTCTAATAGATTAATTAAAATATACATGTTAATGGTGGTTTACACATAAAATAGATATACCAGATATTGTAATTTTATAACAATTATATCAATAATAGTGAATCCAATCATAAAATAGTACTACACATAGTTACTAAATAAGGGATTTTATCACTTGTCACCCTCCGAGATATCGCAATTTCAGTTATGCCCCTATCTTTTTGGTAATATCAGTTGTGCCCCTCACTTCTTTCTCCGTCATCAGTTGTGCCCTTCCGTCAGATTGACCATCAATGAGTTGACTTAACTATGGTTTTTTTAAACTTTGGTGCAATTAAGAGGGGTATTATTGTCCAGAATTCTTCATCTTCTCCTCCTCCATTTGTTCTTCTTCCTTTCTCTTCATAATTTCTCTCTCTTAGTTACACCTTCATGCATCCATCGAATCTTTAAAATTTTACATTTTCACGAATATATCATTCATTACGGATCAAACGGTGAATTTTATTGATTTTTTCGGTGAATTTTCATGAATCAATTGATTAAAAATTTATCTCTAATTTAACAAATAATGAAAGACCTTGGGGTGACCTGGGAGGAGGGAGGGGGTGCGGGGTCGCGGGGGGAGGTAGGGCAGGGGTCGCGGGGGCGCGGGGTGCAGGTGTGGGGAGAGGAGGGAGGGGGCGCAGGGTCGGAGGGACGCAGGGGGCACAGGGGGCGGGGCTTCCTCCGCATCTGCTGATGGTCTCCAATGAGCACTTGGAGCTCCGACGACGATGAACCAACTCGAAGAGGAAATAGGGCTCCAGATGCCTTTCTTTTGATCGCAATTGACCTCGGAGGGACCTTCGGTACTCCAGATCCTGCAGGAAGAATAAGGGCAAGAAAGTAACGGGTCAGGGGGTGATCTGGGCATGAGTGGACAAGAGATGGAAAGTGGCGGAGAGGTCCGACGGAGGGCGACCTAGTTGGACCTCCAATCCCAGATCTAGGGCGCTGGAGGAGCATGTGCCACGGGAGGAGGCACGCGGGGGAGGCAGGGTAGGGTGTGCAGGGGTCACGGCGGCACGGGAGGAGGAGGGAGGGGGCGCAGGGGTCGCGGCGACGGGGGGGGTCGCGGGGGCGTGGGCGTAGGGACGGGGGGAGGCAGGGCGAGGGTGCAGGGGCGAGGGGGAAGGAGGGAGGGGCGCAGGGGACGGGGTCGCGGGGTCGCAGGGGCGTGGGGCCTGGGTCGCAGGGGCGCGGGGGGAGGGAGGAGGCGCAGGGGTCGCGGCGGCGCGGGGGTGCGGGGTGCAGGGGCGGGGGGAGTAGGAGGATGTGGACGGCGGCGAGGCGCGTGGGCGGAGCCGGAGTTTCAGGGGAGGCTGCAGGAGAGCTCAAGGAGGAGGAGGGAGGAGCTCTGAAGGAGGAAGAGAAGAGAGGAAGAGGAAGTAGATGAGGGAGGAAAAAGATGAGGTGGTGAAGGAATGACCTTTTAATCTGTTCTTTTAAAAACTAATTCCTCTTATGTCCTCAAAGTTAACGTCTGTTTGTACTGTTGATGGACGGTAACTAACCCAAGGGGCACAACTGATATTACCAAAAAGATAGGGGTATAACTGATATTGCGATATCTCGGAGGGGCACAAGTGATAAAATCCCTATAAATAAATCTATTACTATACTTATATACGAAAACGAATATACAAATACGAATACAAATATTAACGAATGTCAAAGTGATATCCATATCCGCATCCATTTTAAAACGAATACAAATACGAATGTCAAAATATATATAAAACGAATACGATAGCGGATCGGATACGAATATATCCACATTCGTTTTCATCCCTATTGAGGGTAGTTTGTGAGTGCAATGGTTCAGGGCTCATCAATTTTAGGGCTAATTTTTACATGTTCTTCAATCTTTACTTTAGGAAAAAAATCTATCCTATTGGACTCTTATAAAATCGAATTTTTGGTGAAAGAACTCACTAAAAATGGACCCTTATAAAATCAAATTTTCGATTAAACAACTCACCAAAAAATAGGCCTTTATGGAATCGAAGATGAACAACTCAATGTGAAAGTCCAAAATTTAATGGGATTCCATAAGGGCACATTGTTCCCCGAAAAATGGTTAAGGGCTCGTTCTTTTCTTTTGCCTAGATCCCACGAAATGTCAGGGACGGCACCGGTGCTTCGCTTTGGATCCACAACTCCAATAGATGGAGGAGGCTTGATCTGACGATGGTCGAAGGTTTTGGCTTGAACAATGAGATGAAGGGAGGGAGCTTGATCTACGTGCGTGGAAATGGATTGTCGAGTATTTAGGTCCTAGAGAGGAAGTCATCACATTTTGGTATCAGAACAGTGATATTCCATTCCTTTTTCCCGCGTATGTAGTTCGTCATAGGTATTCGAAATGTAGGATAGTATTCGAGTCTTCTGATCCGATATGGAGTCCGAGAAAAATATCATAAATATGGCATCCATACACATGTGTCTCTCGTATGGTGAAGTGAATATTAATGGTGTGGTTCTTTACGCAGAACCATGTCGCCTCGTGTGTACACCGACATGGCACAACAGCTAGCCTTCATACAAGTTGTTCATGCATTAAATGGTGGTAGGATGCGATAGAGCGGCGACTCCTGTAGCAGGACAATTTCTCATGTCACTACAACAAAATTGAGCTATAGTGACGTTTTTTTTTCAAAATCCGTCACTAAATTAGCGTTGTCAAATATATAACGATGATATTATTCATTGCGAAATGAGTTTTCGTACTAAAAATTAGCAACGAATATCATATCTGTCATTATATCATTAGCAACGGTCCATATAGTGATGCTTATCCGTTGCTATTTTTCAAAATATCAATTAATCGTCGCTATTTTTTTAGTTCAAAATTTAGCGACGATTGATTAGAAATTTGAAAAATAGCAATGAATAAGCGTCGTTATATGGACCGTTGCTAATGATATAACGACATATATGATATTCATTGCTAATTTCGAGTACGAAAAATCATTTCACAACGAATAATATCATCATTATATATTTAACAATGACTAATTTAGTGACGGATTTTGAAAAAAAACGTTACTATAGCTCATTTTTTTGTACTGTGTCGTCCTTCTTACACCGAGGAGGATAGCGACGTGTCATGTCATCCTCTCCTGGATCCACAACTTCCTAATAAGCGGACTAGTATTATGCGGTCACGGAACCCTTGGTTGCTCTGCTTCGATGACTGTCTTCGAAGAAAAGGTAGGTTGCCAATGCAATGGTCATATGAGTAGCCTCACCTATAACATCCTCAAAAGGTTGAGCATGCCCTCCTCCATCTACACATCACCAAGCACTCGTTTGAGAATTTAGAATGTGAAATGAATACAGATGTTGAATGTGCACAACAACAGACACAAGTTTTCATGTATAAATACCCCTCCCCGAGCAATATCAACATACCCACTCCACCCTTTATTGCATATCAATGCCGCATTTTATACAATGAAGCGAACAATCAGACAAAATAATGTGAAGAATCGTGATAGCCAGTGGACAAACAATTGTCGATCATAATAAAAGTTGGTATAAACAATGAAAGGACAATGTTCAAGACAAAAAATTATTTTACCTAAACATTACCAAACATGCAAGTATAGAGAAGTTCTCCGTTGCGTTCGATACACATCCGCGAGATGCACGTTGGATATGTGGTCAAGGTTGGGAATGGCCTCATGGAGTTCGTGGAAAGCACTACAAGTAGAGTTCTGTGTTGGGGATATATGCACTCAATCAACCCAGGATATCCCCTAATGCTGTTATGCAGCAAAGATGGCACAATAATACAATATATGTTCCCCACACGGGAACTCAATAGCAACAATCACAATCAAGCACACAAGTAACCACAAGAGACAAGAATTTTACGTGTAAACCCTTACTCAATGTGAGTAAGGGAAAAATCACGGGGCAAGACCGGCAATGATTTCACTACGGTCAAAATGAGTCAATGTTCTTCCCGGTTCTGTTGCCCACAAAACCAAGGTACAAGCCACACACAATGGATAGTTCTTCTACAAGTAACTAACTATCCCTGAGTATCCAAAATACCAATATTGTGCTTAAATCCAAGAAGGATAAAGTGACTCCCCTTGTGGGCTCCCGGATGGAGACCCAAATCGAAGCTCGGCCCTTGAGGTTGTTCCCAACGACCTCCGGCTCCTCCCACTCGGGCTTGACTTGCCGCGCTACGCCTCCACTCCAAACCGTGGCTAGAAAAGAGCTCCTAGCAGCTACTCCTCCCTGCTCCAAGATGCTGCACCTTCTCCCTCTCGGTCTCTCCCTCACGTGCGTGAGGGAGGATGGGTTTTCCCGTAGAAAACCCTCGCTGGCTGGTCGCTCGAAGGAAGGGAATGGGTAGGGCTTCGTTCTGGAATTGGGGGTGTCGCTGGAACGAGTGGGGGTTGAATCGCTGCTCCCATCATTCTGCAAAATGGGGTTAAAAGCCCCGATTGGGGTTCCCTGGAATGGGAGCAAAATAGGCAAATATCAATGATGCCCCTCCCCCAAGTTGGGGCTGGAAATTGCAGTTAAACCCAACAACCTCCCCCTCCAGCCCCAACGGGGAGGTGTCGTCCGTTGATGGAGATCATAAAGAGGTGACACCGCTCAGCTCTCTACAGAGCTGAAGCTTGTCACGAGTGACTGCCTTGGTCAACATGTCTGAGGGGTTCTCATCGGTGTGAATCTTCTTCAACATGAGTTGCTTCTGTTCAATTGTATCCCTCAGCCAATGGTATCTCACATCAATGTGTTTTGTGCGAGCATGGTGCTTGGTACTCTTGCTCAAGTCTATAGCGCTCGGGCTATCACAAAACATAGCTGGCTCACTGTCATTCAATCCAAACTCACCAAGAAAGCGTTGTAGCCACAACACTTCTTTCCCAGCCTCTGCTGCTACAATGTATTCTGCCTCAATAGTTGAGTGAGCAACACATTTCTGTAGTTTGGATTGCCATGATATGGCTCCCCCTGCAAAAGTGAAAATGTAGCCTGAGGTGGACTTTCTCTGGTCCATGTTTCCTGCCATATCTGCATCAGTGTAGCCACAAAGTTTGGGATCTGACCTCCCAAAAATAAGACACATACTTGAGGTCCCTCTCAAGTATCTCAAGATCCACTCCACTGCCTCCCAATGGTCATTGCCCGGATTGGACATGAATCTGCTCACCACGCCCACTGCATGGGCTATGTCGGATCTAGTGCAAACCATTGCATACATGAGGCTCCCAACTGTTGACTGATATGGGATCTTGGCCATCTCTGTCTTCTCCTCAGAAATAAAAGGACATGACTCTTTAGTTAGCTTGAAATGAGAGGTTAAAGGCGTGCTGATAGGCTTGGCATTCTTCATGTTGAACCGCTCCAATACGCGTTCAACATAGCTTTCTTGTGACACTTCCTATCCCTTATAATCTACATCCCAAGGATGTGACTAGCCTTGCCCAAATCTTTCATCTCAAACTCTTTGGAGAGTTCTCTCTTGAGCTTTGCAATCAAGTTGGAATCATGACCTACAATCAACATGTCATCCACATAGATCAAAAGAATGATGAACCTGTCATTGGGAAGACGACGAACATATACACATGGATCAGCTGTAGTCCTCCTGAAGCCTTACTTCCCATGAAGGCATCAAACTTCAAGTACCACTGTCTCGGGGCTTGCTTCAAGCCATAAAGACTCTTTCTCAACCTGCAAACCATGTGCTCTTTCCCTTTCTCCTGAAAACCCTGTGGCTGCTCCATGTAGATCTCTTCCTTCAAATCACCGTGAAGAAACGACGTCTTCACATCCATTTGCTCCAGCTCAAAATCCATGCTAGCAACAAGTCCTAGCACCACTCTCACTGAATTCATCTTCACCACTGGGGAGAAGATCTCATCATAGTCCACTCCTTCCTTCTGGTTGAACCCTTTCACTACCAATCTGGCCTTGTATTTCACATGCTTGCCACTGTCATCTGACTTCAACTTGTAGACTCACTTGTTCTTCAAGGCTCTCTTCCCTCTAGGAAGCTCAACAAGATCATAAGTGTGATTTTTCCTGAGAGATAGCATCTCCTCATTCATTGCATTCTGCCAATGACCCTTGTCCTTATGCATTTGTGCCTCCTCAAAGGTGTACGGTTCACCTGCATCTGTGAGCATCACATACCTGGAAGTAGGGTAACGGGATGATGGCTGGCTTGTCCTCTCAGATCTCCTGACCTGAGGCTCTGCTGTGTCTGCAAGTGGATGAGGATGCTCCCACTGCTCTAGGTCCCCTGGACCTGCATCAACGGGGTTTGCATCTGGCTCGTGCTGCTCTAGATGCCCATCCTCTCCACCTGTACCATGTACTGGAGAGGGCTCTGTGTCCTTATCACTGTCATCATCCATGGAGATCTCATCTCCATTACCACTCTCAGTGGTATCCTCAGCCAACGTTTAATTCTCATAAAAGATCACATCCTTGTGCCTGGTGACTGTTTTCTTCTTTGGATCCCAAAGACGGTATCCAAACTCCTGATCTCCATAGCCAAGAAAAATACAAGGCACCGCCTTGTCATCCAGCTTCTTTCTCTGCTCCTTTGGTACCAATGCATAAGTCTTGCATCCAAACACCCTCAAATGAGCATATGAGGGGTCTTTCCATGTCCGAACACGCTCTGGAATCTGAAAACCCAAAGGAACCGATGGATATCGGTTTACCAAGTAACATGCGGTGTGAATCGCCTCAGCCCAAAAGGTCTTGGGCAACTTCGCTATCTTCAGCATGCAGCGAACTCTCTCAACAATGGTCCCGATCATCCTCTCAGCTAGACCATTGTGCTGGGGTGTGTCTGGCTCTGTCCTCTCATGCCTGATGTCGTGCTCTGCACAATAGCCCTAGAAGCTATGGGAGGTGTACTCTCCCCCATTGTCCGTGCGTAGACACTTCAACAATTTTCCCGTCTCACGCTCAACCATGGCATGGAATTTCTTGAAGCAATCAAACACCTGATCCTTCGACCTTAGCACATACACCCACACCTTCCTAGATGCATCATCAATGAAGGTGACAAAATACATGTTGCCTCCCAAAGAGGCCGTGTCCATAGGACCACAAACGTCAGAATGGACCAACTGTAGAATGTCTCCCTTCACCTTGGATCTGGCCCTGTATGGTGCACTCATGCTCTTCCCAACCTCACATGCATCACAAGGAGACAAAATGATGTCATTATGGTAGGGGATCAACTCTCTCTTGCTAAGAAGCTGCAAGCCCTTCTGGCTCATGTGGCCAAGTCGAAGGTGCCACAAATCTGAATTATCTGCTTCACTAGCATGCAAACTGCCATCCACGACCTTGACACAAGCTGCCTCTAGCCATGATGAGAGAACCCTTGCTAATCTTGCATTTGTTGTCGCCAAACTTTAGATGGTAGCCTTCACTATCTAGTTGTGAACCAGATATAAGGCTAAGCCGCACATCAGGAACATACCTCACATGATGCATTTAAAATTCACAAGCTTTCTAATCAAGAAAGCCTTGTTGGTTGCGGTCTTTTGGTCATAGAGTTCGGATAACTTGTCCCACAACTCCTTTGCATTCGTCTCCTCGGCCACGTGATGAAAAACCGACATGTTAAGCTACTTCCGAACGGTACCAATGGTCTTTCGGTTCAATTTTGTCCACTCTCCTCCGGACATGTTCTCCGGCTTGGCGCTCTCTCCCTCCACGGGATCGTAGAGGTCCTTGCAATATAAAATGTCTTCCATCTTCGCCTTCCAAATATGCCAATTGCTACTTGTGAGCTTGATCATCGTGCCTTCATCATCTTTGCCCATTTTTTGCTCAACCCGAGCTCTGATATCACTTGTTAGGGATATATGCACTCAATCAACCCAGTATATCCCCTAATTCTGTCATGCGGCAAAGATGGCACAATAATACAATATATGTTTCCCATACGAGAACTCAATAGCAACAATCACAATCAAGCACACAAGCAACCACAAGAGACAAGAATTTTATGTGGAAACCCTTACTCAATGTGAGTAAGGGAAAAACCACGGGGCAAGACCGGCAACGATTTCACTACAGTCAAAATGAGTAAATGTTCTTCCCGATTTTGTTGCCCACAAAACTGAGGTACAAGCCACACACAATGGATAGTTCTTCTACAAGTAACTAACTATCCCTGGCTATCCAAAATATCAATATTGTGCTTAAATCCAAGAAGGATAAAGTGACTCCCCTTGTGGGCTCCCGGATGGAGACCCAAATCGAAGCTCGGCCCTTGAAGTTGTTCCCAACGACCTCTGGCTCCTCCCACTCGGGCTTGACTTGCCGCTGCGCCTCCAGTCCAAACCGTGGCTAGAAAAGAGCTCCTAGCCGCTGCTCCTCCCTACTCCAAGCTGTTGCACCTTCTCCCTCTCGGTCTCTCCCTCGCGTGCGTGAGGGAGGATGGGTTTTCCCGTAGAAAACCCTCGCTGGCTGGTCGCTCAAAGGAAGGGATTGGGTAGGGCTTCGTTCTGGAATTGGGGGTGCCGCTGGAACGAGTGGGGGATGAATCGCTGCTTGATGAATCCACATTTCATCATCTTTATTCTATCATTTTGGCATCAAAAACCATAGCAAATGCCTGTAAATAGCATTAAATATAGCATCTTAGCATTCATGCATGTGCATCCAATTAGTGTATAAAATACTGTAATTAAAGCCAAAATTATAGAATAAATAAAAGAAAAGAAAAAGAATAAAATATTGTAAATATTTTATGACCCAAAACCCTGAGACCTAGGCATCTTGATGAATAGGTCGACCAGGAATAAAGTAGGGGGAGATAAGGGTCAAATACCTATATTATTCTATTCATTCTTTATTCATTTTGGGGCCTATTTTTGGTTCCACTTTTTATGCATCAAATAAAGAAACTTTTTACATGAAAGTTGTAGATAATTAAATAAAGAAAAATACAAAATTGATTTCACAGAAAAATATTATACAAATAAAAAGTTATGGTCTGAATAAAAATCCAGAATCCCAACTTCCCAGACCCGTATCTCACAAATGAAAACTCCAAATGCGGCAAACTCAGCTTTAATTGTATATAGTATAAAATAAGCTATTTAATGGCGGTAGTTTCGCATTTGGCGGAGCTACGGTTTCAAAGTTGAGTTTTGGACCCTCATTGTACAATTGTACTGATTAAAATATCCAATATATTCTTTATTCATTATTTTTGTATTTTTACATTTTTATAATTTCATAAATATTATTTATAATTTATATGTATATTAAAATCAGAATAAAAATGCAAAGAGAATTCAAAATAAAAACATGTGTGTATACAATACCTAGGTATTGGACCTATGTACATACCTATACATTATTTACTTATATTTTATTTAATGTACAAAACACATCAGAAAAATAAAATAAAAATATATTTGTGTATAAAAAAGTATTTTAAAATTTTAGAAAATAATAAATAAAAATAATAAAATTAACATCCTAAGACATAAGTACACTGCATCATGTCTACCTTTCCTATTTAACATTGAGACAACGAGATTCCAAACTGTTGAAAAATATAAAATACGGAAGCAAATCAAAGCAAGAACAAAAGAAATGAAACACTTTGATTTTACATGGAACTCTACTCCGTGAGGAGCAGGATGAAACCACGGGAGGACCGCTTCAAAAGGTTTATTTTGTATTCACTTTCTCAAAAGGTTACTATGAGTGTAAGGCTCTTTTATAACCCCACCAATCTGACCAAAAGTCACCATTCTAAATGTGGGACTAAATACAACCCGCAAAAGACCTTTCTTCAATACAAACCTCCAATATGAAAGTTTTCTCCGTCCACATATTCTTCTCTCGTACCTCCATCATACACTCCATAAGAATTTGATCTTTGGATGGACACTAGTTCGCAACCCTTCCAGTGCCCCCTGTTGCATGTTCCTCACCATGACTCATATCTGTTGCCATGAAATACCTGATTCCCATGAATATGCATGCATACATAGAAGAAGAAGAAACAATTTTTCAGCATAATACCTAAACAGTATTGAACTGAACTGACCATTTGTTTTTGCCATGAATTGTATACCGCATAATCATGCACATCACTGGAGGAGGAGCGATGAAATGATACGTAAACACTCAACCCAGATATAGCATATACAGAATAGCGAATAACATCACGACTTAGCGCCTCATGAATGACACGAGGGAGACATCATAACCCAGATATAGCATACAACCAAAGCATGCCCACTTCCTACCGGTGGTAGAGTCATCATAACTCAAGGTATGAGTTCTGGTCTCCATTTATTTGATTTGCTGAGAAAACAAGAACTTAATGCCAAGCTTCCACAAATCATGGAAGAATCATAGCTCCAAAACGGTTAAGCATTTCCTACTAAGTAGTGTTCACAGAGAGATATTATTTTTTTTAGAAAAAATGAGTTTAAATGATCAGAGGTCCGCTATCAAAATTGTTAACAAAAAATTGATGTGTTGCACAATTTCTACATCTCGTAGAGACATCACTATCAAGAAATGAGTTCAGTTGTCACGTCTCGGACCTCGAAACATGGGAAAAAATGCGGAAGCATCCCAAACCATGAAATTAATTTTTTTTTTCGAGTCCAGGAGCGAGACAAAATTCAATAATCCATAGATAACTTTCAGAGTGCCATACATAATGGAAGAATAAAGGAAATTAACCAATAAATAAAGACTTGTCTGAACTACACAATAAAACTAAATAAGTCTACCCGTACAATGACTCAAGAGGATAGAAAATATCAAGGACTCTTCAATCCTGCCAACGGCCAGCCCTCTTGCTTCCCTCTAGGCTGCAAGGTTGTAAATCAATATTAGTCAAACGAATTTGACTAAGTATGCACCAATAATTTATGATACATACCATCATAACCATATACAATAAGTAAAAAAAATTACGATGACAATTCCATATAATAAAGACTATAAATCAATAAGTAAACAATGAACTATAAAAGACTTTTTCATGTATGCCCATCATTATGGGATAACAATGACAATTCAATCAATTTCCTTAAATATCACAAATTTTGTGGCCATAATATCACAAATCTATATCAATTATAAATCAATACCATCTGTCGACACCGGGCAGCCCGAGCTTGGATAGAAGCCACCTCGTTCCCTTAAATCAAAATTTTACACTAAAACAAATATCAATACGAGGCCTCCTATCCAAACCTCAATGCAATGGACATCAGTACTGAGTCAACCGCCGTAGCGGTAAATTGTTTGGAAGTAGTGTAGGATTACCCGCCTACAACGGTCAATTGGCGGAATTAACCGTCCGCGCGGCACCCGGCCAGGTCAAAGTCTCTAATGGACTAACAATGAACAATGTCTACTTCCGCACAATGGTGGTGTCAAAAACAATAATTTATTTTTCAATAAAAATATTTGAATAAAAAAATACATTTTAACCTATATATCAAAAGGCAATAATGTATCTATCTCTTTACATTTAACAACTAATCCAAGAATAAGCATTATGGCTAAATATCAACTTGGCACCTAATTACATAAAATTGTAACACAGAGATATAATCAAAGAAGTTTAACGAGATGTCATAAAAAAATACCATTGCAATAATTAATAAAATAGAAAGTGGGATATAAATAACAACGGTGTGTGATTTAAATTAATGTACATACCTTTCTTAGAATTTTGAGATGGATATATCCGTAAGGTTCTCCGTCCACGAAAATAAATCAGTTACCACCTAAACATAAGAGATGTATTTAAATTTTATGCGCATGTCGTAATACATCTTGTACTTCAATCCGAGATCCCAACCGCCGAGATTTACACATTTAAGAAAAATCCAGTTCTATCCCTTTTATTTAACTTTTTATGTTTAACAATCATGTGTGTGTCTAGTCATTCTTAATCTAATATTGTTCAACCACTTTCATCATTTATTAGTCAACGTCATTTTTAGGAATGTAATGATATGATGAATCCTTATCAAGGCAAACCTTCCAAAAACCTCAAATCTCACAAACTATTTGGGTATGATCGGTAAGATTTTTTTTTGTGAATGGTGTTACCTAATTTTAAGATCATGATAAAAAAATCATATTAATCAAGGGTGCACTGATGTGAGACTATTTTAGAACTTAAATACCAGTTTCTCTAGCATCCTAATGGACCTATTACAACACCAATCATTCAAGGTTGATCCATTAATCAAACAGAGATGGAAAACACAATATGCGTGCCAAGTAAAGTGACGTGAATTTCTATGGGTTGATATCTCTAACAAATAATAAATCAAGTTTCATGCTAAAGTAACTTGATCAAAGTGGGTAAAGGTTCATATAAAGTATATTGCATTCAAACAATAGGACTAAGAGATTATTGCATAAGGATCCGAGAAAAAAATGTTGGAAGAATACCTCGGAGGAAGTTCTATACAGGCAGACTTGACTCGATCAGGGACTTCCCTCGACACTGCCCGTCGAAACTGGCCGGCTACACGAAGCTACTCACGGTAGACGGAGGGGAAAAAACACGAGATGCATTGGGGTATTTTCTGGAGAGGACGTGCACTATTTATTGAATTTAAAAACATGCTGACAAGATGAGATAAGTGATAACGGCATGGATTTAAAAAAAAGCCGTTCTCTATCTTGAGGACTCGGTCAAAAAATAGCTTACCAACTCTCCTTATTTAATATTTTTTTTAAAATAATTAAGTTTCCATCGTAAGTTTTCTTCATTTTTTTTCATAAGATGTCGTTTCTTTGGATATTGTGTTTTTTTTATTAATCAATCTCTTTCTTTTTAACGGCAATGCAAGTGTGCCGTTTTATTTTATTTTATTTTTTTTATGTTGATAATTAATGCTATTATATACTTGATACATAATATATTGTTTATTTAATTTCGATGTTCCATGAATTTGTTGTTTCATTTTTTAAACAACTTTTTTTTGATATATTTAAATAATACACTCTTATTCCTTCTATATTTTTTTTACACAGAAGTTTCATTTTTTTTTCAAAACACCCCCTACCTAAAATTTAGGTGTTACATCAGATCTCCAATGTATCAATTTGTTAATGCGAGAGTGAAGCAATGCCCATTGTTTAGATTTCATAACGACATCCTAACTCGAGTAATGAGTTCAGATCTCCGACAACTTGAGTTTTTTTATGAGAGTTTATTCGAAGTGTGGTTAACCATAGAAGCATATCATGCATAAGAGGAATCATTGTGAACCAATTTTGTTCTAGTTCTCGTGAATCAACCTCCAACTTCCACCAACAAAGCAAAAGCATCCACGGTCATCAAAACAACACATGAGAGATCTAGCAAGGACCCGACATAAGTTGCGTTCTACGTAATGGCACGATGTGGTGCATGATCAATATATTTCAAAAGACGATCAACTTTCTTATGTTAGCGGCCTAGAACAGTAGAGATATATTGAGCACAAATTCATGAAATCATCATACCCATATTTTGAGTTCATGTCTTCCATCTAGAATTCATATCATCTACAGAGGCCAGTCCAACACATGCCTGTACAATTAATCAAGGCATGTTGGACAAACTATTCACATCCGTCAACAAACACGCAACATAATTGTAATAAAAGGCAAATAGAACATGGTATATAACAAGATTAACATATAAATTGGGGTAAATGTTAATGGGAGTCATCATAACCCAACATAGAAGTTCAGATTTCCATTGTGAAATTGCAAAATCAAAACATGGTGGCATGCATGAAAGAATATTCCCATTTGCATATCATACGTTTGGTAGGCAAGATGAATGCGATTGACAATCGAATAGCGACAATCACATTCAAAAATAGTCCCAAGCATGATGTATTTAAAAAGGAGGAGGACGACGCTTACAAGTAACTCATTGCTAGACGGTCATCACCTTGGAATGCGGAAAGGAAATACCAATAAAGGAGAAGCTTCACTTCTGCAACAAAGTAAAACCTCCAATCCAAGTTGCCTGCCCTCCTCTTCCTTCACACTGGGATCGGAGAAACGAGAGGGGCGTTGGAGCTACAATGGGAAGGCGAGTTCATAACATGTGTGCATAAATGAAACCACATGGTGAGAAGAGATGAGGACATGAGGGCATGATGTGATTTCACACATCAATAGCTACAACCCTCAGGTGATAGAGAGAGATGATTTAATGTATGGACGAGGGTGGAAATAACTCTGCCGTGACTCGGGATCGCTGGAGTAGATGCAATCATGGGTAGGTTGAGCATCTTCATTACTCGAGAAGGAAGAAAAGGGAAAGAGGGTCGAAGACCATTCACTCCATGTGGCGAGAATGAGACGATTTTGTCATTATCTCGCCAAACATGAGGTCTATCAAGTCGTCTTCTCATGGTCAGATGCCTTGATAGTCAAACCACATGGTCGAAGCGAGGAGAGGAGTAAAGTATGAATCCACCTAGCTAATACATAGACTTTGCATGGGTACCCTTCCAATTATCTAAGATATCCTCTCATTGGAACTACTTTAATAGATTTACAAGGGAATAATCATGGATAATGGAGAGGCGTAAAGAAAACATAGCTTGAAAGAAGGAAAAGAATTTTTTACACGAACATCGCCAAAGAGCGGATTCTTTGTAGTACTGCAATATCACAGATCGTTCAAGCCGCTCGATCTTGATCGAGCGGTTCGCTGATCCGTGACATCGGTGCATAGTAGGATCTGCTCTCCCCCACCAAACCCCTTTCTCCCCTCGTCCTTTTTCCTTCCCCCTTCCGAACCCCGTGGGTGCTCCCTAAGAAGATCTCAACCCTCCGACGCCTTTTCCTTCTCAAGGTACACACCCATACTCTCTCTCTCTCTCTCTCCGATTTGCTTTGATATGGTTTCTCCTTCAGATTTAGAGAAAAATTCGTGTATACCCCTGATAAGGTATCTTTTTCGATCTATACGGTGGACGAACTTTTTTTTTGTTAAGTACCCCATGGAAGCCGCCTCTTGAATAGGCGGCTTCTGCCAGAAGAAGCCGCCTTTTCAAGACGCGGCTTCCAGCCAAAGCCGCAACTTGGAAATGCGGCTTCGGGGTAATATTACATCCAGCGCGCGGCCGAGCCCTCCACGCATCCAGAAGCTCGGCCATCGCCTCCCCACCCGCTGCTCCCTCCCAGATCGCCGCCCGTCGCCCCATTTCCCCGCCTCCGTCGCCATCGACTCCTCCGCCTCCTTCCTCTCTTCCATCGGACGGATCCTCCTTGTTCACTCCTCCTCTGGTTTGTCTACATTGTCACATTGACCTAAGGTGAGCCTTTCTTTCATATAACTAACCCTATTTCGAGATTGTGTATAATGTGTTCGTCTCTCGCTACGTATAGGATGTCCATGGATATTTTGTGCTTTTGTCACTTTGGAGGAACGATTAGAACATCCGGGAATGGCACAACATATGAAGGTGGTCGTATGAAACCAATTAAGATAGCTCCTAACATGACGTTTGATGTCTTGTTGGAGAAGATCGTGTCGTTGTTCCGTCTTGATCGTACACGTTCCGTGGATTTGAAGTTGTTTCACAGAATGGAGGCGAATGGCAGTAGTTATGTGGCAAATGTTGAGTACGATGACGACATACAAGATGTTGTTGACTATGCAGGAATGATGGGTTCATCATATCGTCCAATTTTATATGTAACCCATCAAGAGGAGTCATCACCGAATGTCACTCGAGCCTCTACACCAGTCACCCGAGCTTCTTCACCTCTAACTCGTGGTCATGGTGTTGCTACCTTTGATATGAATGACACAATTACTCAGGAAATTGACCGCGTGAGTACCGATGAAGAGTTAGATTTGAATGACACCGAAGATGAAATGGAGAATGCTGAGGAATCTGAGGAACACATTATTTCTGATATACCGTTCTATAATGTCCGTGGTGGTGATGGCTATATCAGAAATGATGAGGGTGCCTACGATGCTGGAGAGGGACTTAGTCTTGCAGAGGAGTTGAGGAACGGGATGACCTTTAAGTCGAAAGCTGACTTGGTCTATTCTGTGAAGATGTTTCACATCAAGCGTCATTACAATTTTCATGTGCACGAGTCAGATAAGTCAGTTTGGGTTGTCCACTGCAGCGAGAAAGAAAGAGGTTGTAAATGGTGTTTGCGAGGTCACCGACGTCCACTAGATGGTCAATTTGTGATTTCTATGGTGGATGCGCCCCACACTTGTTTGCATCGTGTGGCTAATCAAGATCATCCTCAACTTGATTGTAATTTCATGGTCCAAAAGTTTCTTAACCAGATAAAAATTTCACCATCCGTAAGAGTCGTAGTTTTGCAGGGCATGATTTCTGAGGATTACGGCTACATGGTCAGCCGCAGAAGGGTCTGGGATGCTAGACGCAAAGGAATAGAGATTGTCTATGGGGACTGGGCCAAGTCCTACAATGAATTGCCGTACCTTTTCAGGGCATTTGAAACTTCCATTCCAGGTACTGCTACAGATTTGGATACTACAGCCGTTGATTCTGGCCTTGTGTTCGAGAGGGCCTTCTGGGCGTTTGGACCTTGTATCAATGCCTTCAGGCACTGTAAGCCTGTAGTTAGTGTTGATGGGACTCACATGTACGGAAGGTACAAGCAGAAGGTTCTTATTGCATGTGGATGTGATGCCGCCAATCACATTGTTCCTCTAGCTTTTGCATTTGTCAACGAGGAAGATGAACCTAGTTGGGCGTGGTTCTTGGAGAGACTGCGGGTTCATGTTTTTAGGGATCGTCCAAGGCCTATTTGTTTGTTATCTGATCGTGCACCTAGTATTCGTGCAGCCCTACGTAATGATGCTGTGCAGTTTCGTCCTCCATATGTGTATTGGAGGTTTTGCCTACGTCACGTTGCGAGCAACTTCAATGACGTATTTAAGAATCAAATGATGAAGAAGATGATCAAGCGGGCAGGTAGTGTATACTCGCAGTCTAAGTGGCATATGTACATGGATAAGTTGAAGGAATGGAAAGAAGATGCTCCAAAGTGGTTTGATACACATGCTTGTCCAAAAGAGCAATGGACCATAGCGTTTGACGGTGGATACCGATTTGGTTATACCACTACGAACTTTTCCGAGAGCTACAATGCTGTGTTGAAAGATGCAAGGTGTTTGCCAGTTGCCGCCCTTGTGCTGAAAACATATTACAATTGCATTGGTTACTTCTACGAACGACAGTCGGAGGCATTGGCTATGATAGCGAAAGGTGGAAGATTCACAAAATTTGCCATGAATAAGTTGAAAGCATGGGTGGACCGTAGCAACAGTCATTGCATTACTCGAATACGGGGTGCTCCACTACATCTTTATGAGGTTATCACGGGGCAGAGTTTGACGTTCGTTGTGGCGCGGTACTCCACTAGGTTGTCGCTGGAGAGCAGAGTTTGACGTCACATCAGAGCCTACCCATGTTGTACGACCTTACAGGGATGCATTTGATCTCCAGACTCCTGAGCAGGTAGCATATTAACTAGAACTTTCTATCTTATTTAATTTTTGTCATGACACTACTTATGGAACCTTTATGTGACAGGTTATATGGGAGCCATATACCACTGAGATCATGAGCTCTCTCCCTGCATATTGCCTAGAAGGGCAGGATCTATACACTGCCAGGGTACCACTCATTCATTTCTGTATCGTGGAGTTGTACGTGCCAGATAGAGTCCTGCGTCAATTTGGTTCTTTCCAAGAGATCCCAGTGTTATGTGACATATCAACACATCTTCACAGCATTGATCTCCGAGGGAAGACATCCGTTGATTGGGTGCAATACCATGCAAACTATGTGCAGATGTGGAACAATCGACGTGACTATGTGTTGGCAACAACACCAATTGGCCATGGAGGGCATGATGTATCTGCGGATTATATGGCTTGGTACAATCGCATCACACGACGATTTATAGGGAGACATGGATGCGTTCTCGATTTGGTGGTATGTTAGCGTCATTTCCTTTGATAAATTTTTTGTATAGTGAAGATGTTGACTATATTTTTCCTTTTGCAGGCGACACGACTAGATGAGATTGTTCACCTTGTGGGACCTAATGAGGATGTGATCCGATTGGTGACAGACACTCGTCGCCTTCTCGATGACTCTATCCAGCGACAATTCAGGGATGGAGTCCATGAAGATGAAGAGGATGAGGAGGGACAAACGACAGATGGCGCATCTTCACAGCATCAAGGACGAGGTAGACGACATGGACGTGTACGCAGAACTCGAGGAGGGCGAACACACCCCCATGTCGAGGACGTACAAGCTTCGGGGGTGAAATATCAAACTCCAGCTGTTGAACGTGAGACAGAAGGAATCCAACACACTCCACCTGCACCGATGAGAGATAGACATCATAGCGAGGCTGGACCATCGCATCGTCATTCCCCATTACCTCCATTGGATTATGATGTAATGGTTGACGAAGAAATCTCACAAATTGAGCACATTGATCGTGCCAATCTATTGTCTGCCTTCTCAGTTGAGCCCAGTACATCACTTCCTCGACAAGCCCCATTACAGCGTCATTACACACGAAGGAGGCGAAACATTTGATGTTATATGACTTGTACTGTAGAATAGTTCTTGTTTCATGTTGATGTAAATAATGTAACTTTTAAGCATTTGTGATGAATGTTAGACTTATGATGTTACATGTAGTATATTTCTTGTTTCATGTGATGTTTCATGTTGACTTGTTTCATGTTCATGTTGAATTTTTCTCCACATGGTACATATTTAGCTAGCAAAACAGCAAGCCACGGACTGTGGCTTGTTGTTTCTGGCTACTGCCTAGGAAGCCGCATTTCCAAGTAGCGGCTTTGGCTGGAAGCCGCATTTCCAAGTTGCGGCTTTGGCTGGAAGCCGCGTCTTGAAAAGGCGGCTTCCTCTGGCAGAAGCCGCCTATTCAAGGGGCGGCTTCCATGGGGTACTTAACAAAAAAAAAGTTCCCCCACCGTATAGGTCGAAAAAAATACCTTATCAGAGGTATACGCGAATTTCTCTCTTCAGATTTGGATCGATCATCTCCATTTCATCGATTTTTTTGCTTTCCTTTTGGTTAGATTTCATCGAAGACTGTCTCGCAAGTCATGGATTCCAAGAGAAACGGGCGGATATTCTCCGCCCTTCTCATCGCGGGATTCGCCGTGCTCGCTTACCGCTACACGACGTCACCGCCTTCAAGCCCCGAAGGTCTGCCCGATTCCATCTACGACATCACCGTGAAGGACATCCGCGGCGACGACGTCAACCTCGGGAAGTTCCGGGGCAAGGTCCTCCTCATCGTCAACGTCGCCTCCAAGTGCGGGCTCACGCATTCGAACTACCGCGAACTGAACGTCCTGTACGAGAGATACAGAAACGACGGGCTCGAGATACTGGCGTTCCCCTGCAACCAGTTCGGGGGGCAAGAACCGGGAGGCAGCGAGGAGATCCGGGAGAGGTGCTCGACGTTCAGGGCGGAGTTCCCGGTCTTCGACAAGGTCGAGGTGAACGGGAGCAACGCCACGTCGCTGTACAGGTTCTTGAAGGCGCAGAAGGGCGGCCTGTTCGGGGATGCCATCAAGTGGAACTTTACCAAGTTCCTCGTGGGCAGGGACGGCGCGGTCCTCAAGAGGTACGCACCGACGTCCTCCCCCTTGAGTCTCGAGGGAGACGTGAGAAGGATCTTGGGTGTTTAACGTAGAATTTCTCTGGTTGAGAGTGCTTGTTCCACACTAATCTTGATCTGTACAGTGGGAGCAACTCCATTTGGTTATACTTGTTCCCTGTTTTAGTGTATGTAGAAGGACGCAATTGCTTATGGGTATGAAATATCCACCGTGTTATTATTCTTGTAAGCAGAGATATTGATGTTGAATATATTTATCTCTATGTGATTTCAAGAAGTTTCTTACAGAGAGATTGATGTATGCATCCTTTCCCATTTTTGTGGGTGCAACGTTAAACTGGTGTGCAGTTGTTGTGGAGTGATATTTGACAGTTGTTGAAGATGGTTTCTTTATTCCATAATGTGATTGATTGGAGGCAGATGGTTGTATATTCATATCATCATATGTGCTACTAGCAATGGTATAACCAGTATCTGTGTCATTTAGGCAATTCAATAAGTCCTTTTATCCCCTTGGGATGTGAATTACAATGGAGTTCTTCTTATCTGTAAGTCTTGCGTTTCAGATTTAACTCAGCTTATTTTCTGTCTTTTTTGCGGATGTTTTAATACTGCAATGATCAGTAATTTCTCTTTGTTGGAGATTCATGATAAGTGTTTGGAAAGAATCGTCGATGGATTAGGTGCATGGGATTCCCGTGCGATATATCCTCACAGCTATAACCTGCAAAAATGTGAACAAGATTACCGAACCCGAAATAACTTCCTTATTAAACACATCCACAACTCAGAAGTATAATGCAAAGATCTGTAACATTAAAATTGGAGAGTTATATCCAGGTCACTAAAAAGAGAGTCCATCCTTGAGCAGGGACTCTAAACTAGGATTACAGATTCTGAATGCAGGCATAAGAAACTAAGATTTTATTTCGCACATAAACAATATATCATTAACATAATATTGCACAATGGCCAGTGATGAATTGAATGGTCACAGAGTTGGGGACTGCATTCGAGAGTGGGTGCGCGTGTTTTCCAAGCTGCAGGACCTGTACTGTAAAAACCTGATTCAATTTGGTTTTCTTATACAGAGAGGATGGAGGAGAGGAGTAGCCTTCCTACATAGTGTTAACTAGTGAGTGATTAGTAGGAGAGCTCGAGGGTAATTCGTTAGCAGTAAGCACCAGTTTTTGGCCTCTTATTCAACAAAGAGATGTGAGGAGACCTTCTAAAAAAGGACTGATAGGAAGGGGTGATTTTTATTCCTTTCTAGGATCCTTGTAGTAATGATTAGCTCCTAACGGCCTTGCGAAGCGAGGCCATGTAGCTGCAAGAGTTAGGTGGTCAGTCAGAGCAGGGGAGGAACCAGACTTCTTTTATTCCTTCTGTTCCTTTTGATCAGGTCAACCTTCTTTTCCTTCTCCGATCTTTGTTTCTGCGTGATTGCATCTTCTCCTCTCTTGTGTTGAACTCTAAGCATGGGCTCAAATTTCCTCGAAATCCGATTGAATTCAGCCGAAATTTCTATTTCTCTAGGTTGATGAAATTGAAACGATGCCTTATTTCTTTTTCCAGGATTTTAGCTAAATTTCACCACAATCAAATGTCGTTTCAGTGACACGACAAAAATACGGGAATCTAACTTTTGCTTTCATCGAAATTCACCTATGTTGGTGAAATTACGGTCATTTCTCTGTTGATGTATTGGGTTTTTAAAAAACTTTATATTGTGTGAATAAACTTCTTTAGTTAGTTCTGAATTTATACTCTAAATCTAAATTAAATTAGTTCGATATAAGCTCCAAGTATTGAATTCATTTTTCGAGATATATTGTATTTTTGTTCTTAGTATCTTTTGAATATATGTTTTTTAATGTTGTTATTTCCTGTTACTCCATTCTTGTTGAAGAAGTATATCTCATGGCCAATGTTGTTATTTCATGTGTCACTCCATTCTTGATGAAGAGGTGAATCTTATGGCTTCTACTTTCGATTCAGTCTGAGCAGCATGTTGATATTTACATATCAGCATGTCCAGTGATTATGATGATAATACTTCTTAAAAACTTATATTATATCTTTATTTTAAAAACAAGTGTGTGTTTCTATCTTATTTATTGATTTGAAAAATCGGAAACTTATTTATGAAGGGAAATTTATTTCAACGATTTCCAATGAGTTCAGCAAACTTCTCTGAAATTTCTCTTTCTGCACAGGGTGAAAAGAAATCGAAATCCGAGCTTTATGGCTTTGACTTTGAGTAAGGCGATCATGGCTAGTGTTCATGAAAGTTCTTGACATTAGCAAAAGTTCGAACATGTTACTATGTTTTTTGATGGATCTTTTATTCATTATATACAAGAACTGCTAACTCTATTTATTTACAAGTGCCAACAATATCTATTTGCATTTCTTAAAGTGCAATCTGTGCAGCTTATCTATGCTTTTTTGAATGTTATTTACTTAGGTATTGAGAACGAGGTTGGAATCCTAGAATCTCAGCAACGGTCGACATCTCATTTTGCTTACTAAACGGAAGCCTCACATCCGCTTTAGGGAGATAGTGCGAGATGGAGGAAAAAACAGTTGCATAGGGTGTTCGGTTCGGGTATAAGCAGGAATAAGGAGAATAAGGATCTATACTCTTTTCGGCTAAAAAGATAGGAATAAGGAGAATAAAGTGGAATAAATGTAGGTAATGTTGAATAAAAATAAGAATAATGGTGGAAATGAGATGTGGATGGGAATAGCCGTACTCCTAAAAATTAATTTCAAATTAAGTGAGGCACGCATGTGTTAACTAGATAGATATGCTAACGCTAATGGTCGACGTTTGATTCAAACGTTGATATATTGTACACCAGCAGGCCCTATCATCAAGATCCAATTGTTAGTTTGACTTTGAAAATTGAAACGTATAAAAATTTAAGACCATGTTTACTTGTGAAATAATGAAAGACAACTCGGTTGTTCTCCCTTGAATCTGGATTTTTCTTATTGCCGAAATAGTCATTTCCTTTCCTTAATCCAATGGTTATTCATGAAATAACTATTCCCCCTCCTTAAAGCAACGGTACTATTTATCTCTCATTCATATTTTTTCTACAATAACTACCTCTTATTCGTCATTCTAACAACAAGAAACAAACATACAACAATAATAACTCCTCTTATTCCACATTTATTCCACTAATACAAAAATCGTGGATAGAGAGAGAGAATAGACCCTCTTATTCTCTATCCCACCTACCTTATTCCTTAAGTAACATGTTGTGGACTAGCTCATGGGAAATAGATTGGTTGGCCTAATGACTTTCAAGCTCCTCTTAATGAAGTGAGATTGGATCGTCTATTGTAGCCATTGCTGCAGCAGAGTCAGTTGTAGGGGATGGAGCCGCTTGATCTTGATCGAGCTGTTCCCACGAATTCACACTTTGTGTGAGTCCGGATCATGCGAATTCGTGGGAACCGTTCGATCAAGATTGAGCGGCTCCAGTCCCTACAGACGACTCTGTTGCAGCAAGAGCTACAACAGACGATCCATCTCATAATGAAGTTGCCCTCCCTAAAGCCTCGCATAATGATGGGGAAGTGGGAGTTTCTCTTTTCTGCCTTTGCAACTCGATAACACTCCTTCACCAAGCTCAGCTAAAAGTGAAATGGATGTAAGCACAACTATGAGGATTCAGTTCCATATTTTTAGATCTTAAAACAAGTATTCTTAAAGCCCTATTTTGTACCATAAAGATCTTTATCGCATAAGACTAGGCGTCGACTTGGCGCTTCATACAAAAGCGTTTGTATACCTTGTCAATTGGTAGGTGCAAGCTATCAAACCCAAACTTGTCATGTTTGTATGCAGGCTATTTCTCTCATCCCATGCTAAAGGGACTTTAACCTACGACTGTTTGTCCAAGGATAACTAGTCATATTATGAGTGCCTCATATGTTATGTCTCTATCTATAGTATTATCCCTTTCTTATCTCTCAAATCTAACAAACAAGAACACTGTATATGCCTCACTTTATCATTATCCCACCTCATTTTTTATCTGTCGTATAAACAAACCAATAGTGACTAGTTTAGTTTGCGATGACAAAACTGACCTTGCATAAATGCTTTGAGGTCTTTAGACCTCGACTTGGAGATATCCTTTGCCGGAAGCTCACCTCATAGCCTTTCGACCACTTTTGAGCACTCATACCTTTAGCCTCTCCACCACAAGTGCCCTCATCTCTCATGTATAGACACTCCCATTATTGTATTCCTTTTAACCATAGAAACCCTTCAATTAGGTTCCCTCCACATGCAGATACCACTAGCATTGATAATGTCTCTGTCCTTGGTGTCCATCTTATTCCTGCTCCTCTTTCTCCACTAAAATTATACCAATACAATACGGGATATGTTATCTTGGTGTAATAATTTTACTGGCACCGATAGAATTAATGAAAGGCTGAATAAATGCTTGCATAAATGCAATTTTTTCACAAATATCGGAACAAATTTTGAACATAGAATTCTATCTGATCTTGCTCATGAATATCAGGATCGAACGAGAGTTCACGATGTGCCCAGAACAAATAGGAGGTATGGACCACATGCCGCACATAAGCTATTGAGTTGCACAATAGAAGGACACATAACATAAATGTTAAGATTTGTATGTTCAATGTGAATCTTCATGTTTACGTTTTAGTAGTAGTGATAAATCCACGATTTATCATATTATTATCTTTTTATTATCCCTCTTACTTAAATTAATCAATAAGATTCTTTATTGAATATCTGACATTAACATCTTATACTTTGTATATAATTAACCCTAATTAATGTACATAAATGATCTTATTATTGTACTTCTATTTTTTGTATTTTCTTAGTATTAAAATCCCATAAAAATTAGAGTAATAGTGTACATATTTGTTTTTGACATTATTCATAGATCAAAAATATAAAAAATAAAAAGATATTAAATAAGTATTTTTTAAATAATTAAAAATACTTACAAAAATACTATCGTGTACATATGTTACATTTCCATTTTGAGTTCTACATAAAACTTGTAGATCTCAATAAAACCTACAGCTTTCATGTTGAACGCTTTTTTATTTGAAGCTTCTAAGTATTTTATTTTGATTTTTTTCTTATTTGTCTAATTTATCTTTTTTTCTCATTTGGTCATGTAGCTCTCTCTAGAGATCCCATGTGGCCCAACCCTTCTCCACCTTCCGCACGTGCTCCCAATCATTGGATCATGTATGATCTAACGACTGCGCCCGCTCCTCCTTCCAGCCGTCTAATCAGATCATCTGATCTTATTAGAACCCACTGTGCGTGCCTCTTTCTCAGCCATTGGATGTGCATCTTCCAATTGTTGGGGCATCGTCTCCCACTTGCCAACCGCTCTGTTGAGCAACGTCAAAACCAGCAACCACCCTATCTTCTCCCTTTTACCCTAGCCTCTCCAGT
Organism: Ottelia alismoides; assembly: GCA_037367405.1. Classification (NCBI taxonomy): domain Eukaryota; kingdom Viridiplantae; phylum Streptophyta; class Magnoliopsida; order Alismatales; family Hydrocharitaceae; genus Ottelia; species Ottelia alismoides. The sequence goes on from JAZKJV010006722.1 coordinate 372,889, forward strand.
TAACCTCTCTGTCAACTAACCGACCCACGATATAGCCATAACCTCCCCAATCCACGTCATGTATTCAAACCTCCAAGATGTGACCTCAATCACAACCTAACAGATGTTGAAGTTCATCGAAAATCACCTTTAAACTGCACTTCTTCCTCTTCAAATACTCTATATCCATCCATTCTTGCAGTTATCTGCTCGTGTGTGAGAGAACCTTGAGCCAACCTCCACCTACTGTGATAGGGTTTGTGTGAGATTATTCAACGAAGATGGAGAGAACCTCACAGGCATGATCCTCGATCCTCCGACCAAGTTACAGCCCCATCTCGAAGTTGTTCGAGCTCAGACCCTTGCTAAGGCTTAGAGCAATGACCGAGAGCTTCCAGCTCCATTCCCTGGGACTATCTCCGCCTCCTAGTTCATCCTCGTAGTCACCATTCTCCTCCATGTAAAGTCCTAATTTCTTCTTCCTATTTCTCGGATTTTTCCTTACACACACACACTTCGTCTCTGTCCTCTGATCACACATTGAGCAACTCCGTCACTGTGTCGACCTCACACGCCATTCTTCTTCTTCTTTCCACTTCTCCATCACCTCCTCCACCTCAATTTTTCATGGCTCTCGCAAAGGCGTTGTGAACCCATTTAGGGATCAATTCCTCCACTACATCAAATCCCCAATTCCTCGTTAATTTACATCAAACAATATTCCCTTACTTCTGCTATAGACCGCTAACCATGCAAGATTCAATGGTCATAATCAAGGCACCTTCTCTGATCTTGGATTTATGTGTCAATAAGCAGTGATCGTAGAGTCCGTCCAGGTAGAGGACATCCTCGTTCGATGCTCCATCATCTTCATGACACCTTCACGAAGGTGTCAAGACCTTCAGACAGAGCAACGAAGTGTGGAGGGGGAAGAGATTCGTCGTCGGAGCTCCATTTGCACCGTCGAGCTGCGATTAAGGGAGGAGGCGACCTTGACGAGCAGATATCGTTAGATTGTGATGAAGCGCTAAATGCATAAGTTAATATGGATCTGTTGTAGCATGGACACTTAGCGTATCATGCGGAACCGAATGAATGATATCCGTGAGGAGGATTCAGCTTTTAATTTATAACCTGAGAAGTCCAGGGTCGAACACAAGGACACGAGCCATAATATGATTATTCAGGTGTTTAGCTCTCTAGGTTGAGTGATCAATAAATTATCTAAGTCAAAACTAACAAAAACAATGCAGTCAATCAACACAAGATGATGCACCTCTGGGGAAGCTATTGACTATCTAGGAGAGCACCCATCTTGCTTGGGGTGGGCTTTGACTTCTCCTGACTCGATACGGTTATCGCCTCCTGCCCGGTGGCTTCTAAGAGGAAGGCGAGGCAAAGGAGGCTCGAGGGCTTGTTAAGGAAGGCCACAAATGCATGCATGAATGAGATGAAATGTGATTTAAAATATTTTCATGCATGTTAGAATTAATGAGATCCTGTTCTGGATGGAAAAATAGTCAACATAAAATTTGTAGATCTCAATGAGATCCCGTTCTGGATCCAAAACAAAATATGTCATCTGTAGAAAATATAAATTTTAAAAGTATTATATATAATACCCAAATTTGTTTTGTATTTTTATCTTTGATTTTTTTCAAAATAATATATCTATATAATATTTTTATAAATCATAGATAACTAATTATACATAAATATAATTTTTGTTTTTTATTGATTAAGAAATATATATGATAAACTAATATAGATAATAATATACAAATGTTAGTTCATTATATACAATGTTAGAGTGAATATTTTTCTTGCTTTTCTGGATTTTTTTGGTTTTTAATATTTTTGTGATTAATTTGATTGTAACTCAAATAAAAGAATGAAAAATGAAGAAATTAATAATAGTTTGTTATGTACATAAAACGATAAGTACATGATAGTTAGTTTTATACAATATGCAACTTGATCCCAAAACCCATGTTTCATATATGCAGTCCGATTACTTTGAATTTGGCCTTGTTTTATAGAGAATTTGGTGTACATCAATTCAAAAGTAAATAAAGCTTCCTCGGACACTATATGTGAAAGTTGTTTGGCGTTATAGCTTTCTGTCCTCAGAATTAGGATTTGAGTTTCATTGCCATATTTACAAGTTAGTATTTGTTACGATTTTCTGATGAACGGCGTTAGTAATATGTAAACATGAGTTGGTTTCATGTCAATTAGGGTATGAATTTATTTAAAATATCAGAAGATTGTACTACATACACAAATCACGATTTTCACATTTCAGCTCAGGTTTCTCTTCATTTTGTCTGTTTTTCTTCTAGATTTTCTTGATGAGTTAGTTTCCTCAAATCAATCCATTTTTATTGCATGAGACTATTTTGTAATTTTATTATTTTTAAGTTGATTTGTTGTATTTTGCCTAGGAACTTAGGATGAAGGTTAAGAATAAAAGCGATGAATTGCAGGTTCATCACTTGCAAATTGAAGTTTGTGCACATATAGTAAGCTCAAAGGAAAGATAGGAGCACAAAGGCTCTTGATAGCTTGAGTTTGGAGGAAAATGCCATGGTCCCAAGAGTAATTTGGTTAATATGTGTTGTTGTCTAAGCGAACAGACTTCTCAATGGATGAAGGTTCTTCAGAATTCAGAAGGCTACCCTCTCCAGTCAATCGAATAGATACTCTTGAGTCATGATGGTGTAGAGGCAAAAAGGGAATCAATCCCATTTTCCGTAAAATCTTATTTGTTCATTTTTATTTTAATGAAATCCTATATAAAAACACCTGAAAACATTTCAAAATCATAAAAACTATTTTCTATGTTTTATTATACTTTTATCATCGCACAAAATAATTAAAATCATATTTACATCCACTTTATTATAAAGTATAACATTTGATTTATTTCCTCTTTTATTATTTAAAACTAATTAAAATTTTACATATCATTTTAATTTTAAAATTCAAAATTTAAAAAAAATAAAATCGAAGCCCCCTAAAATAATCATATCGCTTGTTGCGTTATTACATTCACATTTATACATCGCATGCATCTTGTATTATGCAAAATGCATTATTTTGTATATCACAATAAGTTGGATTTACTGTTTTTGAATCAAGTCATATCTAAATTCTTACTTGTCTCTTTGAGTTCTACCTTTATACTTGTCCGATTAAAATAAACATAACACCACATGCACGTAATTTGCATGTTTTCTAGTTTTTGATCTTCTCTTTTTATCCATATTATATTACAATTCGACTGTCTTAAAAAGGGTAGAAAGACGATTGCCGCATATATGCATGTTAGGTGAATCTCAGATACATCATGATAAAATCCATTTATTAATCCCAAGCTTAAACAATTCAATAAAAACCACTAATAATTCATTATCATTATTATTAACGTGTATTGTGTTGTATATAAACTGCATATAATTAACCTATATTTGCTAACCTTAATTATTGTATTTAATTACTAAACTTTTTTTAATTTTCTTTTTTTATTAAAAACCCTTAAAAATCGGATTAAAAATCGTCTATATTTATTTTGTTTTTTTTCAAAATAAATTAAAAATATAAAAATCTCAAAATCACAAAAGTAGTGTTTTTAACCATTAAAAATGCTCCCAAAAATGCATCTTTGTACAAATGACCTCTTTTGACTTTTTGTTCAACAAACTTGTAGATCTCATTGAGATCTGCAACTTTCATGTTTTGTCTTTTCCCTAATTCAGTCTCTAACTAATTCTTGTTGAATTTTCTTTGTTTTATTGATATTTGAATTTTATGGAGCAGCCACATGGCGCCCTTTGGGTTGACCACGTGGCCGCCCCTCCTCTGCCAAACGGCCTCTCCATTGGCTGTAGGATGCCCTTTCCCTGCATCCATCCTGACCGTCCCTTGACGCTTCCACCACAGCCATCTGATCAATCTCCCTGATCAGATCTCCACCACTTGTCTCCGCATCCTTCTCAGCCGTATGATCAACACTCCAACCAATGCCTCCCCTCGCTCCACGTCACCCCTTCATTCTCAACCATTGGATCATTTCCCCCCTCCCCCACCTTCATCCCAACCGCTCCACAACGCCTCGATCTCTACCCTTGATCACTGCTCCCAATCTAATGTACATCCTAACCTTAGCTGTTGGATCCTCGGATCCAACAGCTAGGAACTCGTCGCCTACCTCCAGCCCCCCCCCCCTCCAGGCCATTACACCTCATCAACATCTCTCCCCCTTTCCATTTTAGCTCCGCCACCACCACCTCTCTCCGCTCCCTAATGACCGCCCTGCATAGCCCGCTCATCCCTTAACCCCGCGTAACCCCCAACGTCCCCCTCCATGACTCCCAGCCTTCATTCCACTGTTTCAAAACGCCTCGCCACCACCATAACCGACCACCCTTGCCTCTTATATTAAGCACCCCCCGCCTCCGTTCATAATGTCCACCAATCCGAGCCTCAGCCCTAGCCCTCCTCTACCTCCCTGTGACAGGCAGAGGTCGGAGGAGGGACATAATGGCACCTCCGTGCTCCGGTGTTGACCCATGTTCAACTTGGCCATGTCACGGATGGCTCCGCCGTCGTTTAGCTTTGTGCCTTAGGCTGAGCACGATGAGCAAAGACCCCGAGGTTCATTAGAACCTCAACACAAGCCCTCGCATCGCCATCCTTCTTCTTCGATCTCCAAGTATCTCTCCATCTCATTATCTCTCATTTTTCGTTGAATTAATCCCATGCACACAACGCCTCACAACCTCACCTAACCATCCACCTAGCTTCTCCACTCAAACGACATCCACGCCAGTGCCTCCGATCACCTTTCCCCCTTCTCCAGAACCTCCACCACCTCCACCCCCTTCTTCTCTGCTTCGCCAGGGGAGAAGCAATTGGCATCCACCTCCTTTTCCCGATTAGGCCCCCACTCCACTCACAACGCACCCACGCACATCGCTTCGGCTACGCTCACATTGTAGGAGGCTCAATGGTCAGAATCTGCACCGCCTCGCTGATCTTCAGCTCAGGTGCCGATGGTGCTTCATCGGCAGCCACCTCCATCTACCCTCGCGACTTCCCCTCCGGTCAGCTACCTTCGCCAAGTGGTCATGATGCTTCGGCACCCTTCTACAATAACGGAGGCGCCCGGCAGAGCTCTAGCGAGCTTGCTGGAGTCTCATTTACGCCGCCGCTCCCTCGGCGGAGGAGAAGCACATGCGCCGTCAGATGGCGCTTCTCGACGGACATCGAACGACCCTGATGGAACCACGTTGCCCATTCCAGACTTGCAGGCTAGGAGACACCATGCTAGACGCCGAAGCTGCCTGGACACGCCACGTGCCAGCCGAGCCCAAGCCACCTCCCGAGCTTGGTCCCTCGTATGTCAGGCGCGAGAGTGGCTGGGTAAATTACGTGGATGGCCCTAGAATTTTTGAATATTACAATTTGGTCCTCCAGGTGTGTGCCTCACATGAGCTCTTGGGGTATTTTACAGTGAGGCCCAACCAGTTTCTAAATATTGCAAAAAAGCTCATGTGCACAAAGGAAAAATACCATTTAAGGCCTAACTAGTTTTTAGAAATTACAATTAGGTCCCTCTAGGGACCTATTGTGATTATTTATCTTATTTTCATGCATTTTTATTACACTTATGCCTTTGCACTATTTTTAGTATATCTTGAGCATTCTAAGTCCAGATCGAATGATTTCAGTTTCATTTTGATGCTGGTTTTACCTCTATCTAATGGCATTCTTAATTTCATATTTTGACATTGTATTAAATAGGCTCTATTTTATGTGCTCCGTGTCTCATACCTTTTATGCTAAATGTCATTACTCATCATTGTTGCTCGATTTGATTCTGAAATTGACCCTTAATCTATTGCTCATTGATTTGATCTTTTCAGGGCATTTTTGTATATAGCAATTGAGCTTGCATATCATTTACATTGCATACATTCGACTAGCATAAAATCAAATAAAAATTGCATATCTTTCATGCATCATTCTACTATTATTTTATCTGCATATTTTATTTGCATCACATCTGTATGAAGACCTAGAACTAGAAGATACTCAGTCTTGAATTAAATAATAATTTCGATAAATTGATGAAGAGGCTCGTGTCCCTGAGTTTGACCTTGGTATACTTACCACGTAAAATAACTTCCACATATTCGAAGGTGTGGATTTTGCTTGATCCAAATCTGCCTCCTGTATTACGATAATTCCTTGTTATCAAAGAGGCTGATTTGCGGCTCAACAATGTCAAACACGTGTTTTCTCTGTGTAACAAGGATTGCTTACATAGTCATCATATGTAGCCTCAAAAGGACAAGTAATTACCATAACTGTGCCGTCTTAGAATGTATATATGTTCAAGAATAATAACTCTATCACGTGTAGTAAGAAGGTTTTATAGTATCTTTAGATGCTTGTTGCAGCAAGAATCTAGTTGTACATTCTTTTTTCGTACTTTACAATTAAAGTACGATTAACAAATCCTATGAATGAAGAAAAATGATTGAATAAAAATTACTTATCGATGTGATAACTTGACATGTTATATTTGCAAAGCTTATTGACGCAATGCAAATGTTTAGCTTTTTAATTATCAATTAAATGTGATGGCACTTGTAAGTTATATGTACATGTACTTTTGACTGCATCTCTTTACTTGAAACTTTATTAAATGCATATCAATCATTTAATATAATTATGTTGTAATTGTTATTGGTCACTCGTTAAGATATATTCATTGATTTGATCTTTACCCAAACTTTTCACCTTAATATATCCTTATATATTTGTGTGTGTTCCTTGGGCTATTTAGATCACATTTTAATTTATCACCCATGCAAAGGGATTACTCAAGAAAATAAAGTTGGTTAATTTTTGGAGAGCTAGTTATTACTGATCTCGAGGTCTTTAATTGTTTTCACTTCCTAGTGTAATTTGCTTTTGATTTATTTGGGTGTATATTTGACACCATGTAATTAAAGCATGTTTGTTACTTTATTCCCTTTGAGATATTATATATCATGATATCTTATCCCATGTAAATGACTCGTACTTGATGCTGGATGACTTGATTTTCTCGATTTTGAGTTGATCGAGGTACAACCCCCCCTAGAATGTTCAGACATATGATTTAGATCAGCTTGGGACAGGGCTGTTACACCCTTGCGATTGATAAGGATCAAAGTTTTGCCTTCTACCTTGATGTAGTAGTCCGAGGTTTTGATTTAGGGATAAGGCTATTGGATCACTTTTGGATGGTTCTAGTGGCATAACATTGCCTATAGTTAATATCATTTTTCGAATGCAATGTACAAATACAAGTCATGGTCTCTTTATAAAATGAGATAACCAATAAGTTGAGTTGTTATTCCCTAGACAGAGGAGTGCGGACCGATTAGTATTTTTATTTTCATCAAATAAAAGATCAGATAGACATCTTATATTCGTTGGACAATATTTTCAAATAACTTCTAATAAACTATTTTTATTCTAAGATATTGAGAGTCTAAATCAACAATGTTGTATGAAATCCTCTAGGACATCTAACCTTATCATACCACGTTGTATTATTTGCACACTCTATGTAAGATATAGTATCCCATCCCCGATCCAGCCTACTTCTTATCCACCCATTATGGCATCTACACATCTCTATTGAAAACACTACTAAGAATCACGCAAGGCCTTAAATGTCAGTGTCGGTCACCATATCGGTAACTGGTCCAAATGAAATTTCCGTGAAAAATCGGTTGTGTCGAAATTTTGGCCATTTCAGTCACCAATGCGTCTATTGGCAACGCCTTAAAGATTGAAATTTCAGCTATTTTGGTCATATTTTGTCACTTGTCAAAATTAAAATTCGATCGAATGCCTATGAAATTTGATGCAATGGAATCATGTATGTCCGCCTTCTTAACCATGATACTAGAAATACCTATTAAAATGTTCGTGATAATCATGTGGTGTTACTTCACTTGATCGGCAAGAAAGAGATTAGTTCCTAAAGAAATACACTGTGCAGATGGTCCCATCAAAGAAAGGCAGAGTTTATTAGCGTAGATGGCAAAAGAGGCCTTAGAAGAGCATGCAGAGGGAGTAGGGATGAAAACGATTGTGAATATATTCGTATCCGATCTGCTATCGTATTCGTTTTATACATATTTTGACATTCATATTCGTATTCGTTTTAAAATAGATGTGGATATGGATATCACTTTGACATTCGTTAATATTCGCATTCATATTCGTATATTCGTTTTCGTACATAAGTAAGTGGTAAATTTATCTATGATTATGCATAACAATAATTTATGATTGCATTCACCATTGGGATATAATTGTTATGAAATTACTATATATGTTATATCTATTTTATGTATAAACCATCCTAAACATGTATTTTTTAGTTAATCTATTTAATATTGCTATTATTATTCGTATCCGGTTTATATTCGTTTTACATTCGTATTCATTTCTTAAGGATATGGTAACACATTTTCTACATCCGTCAATATTCGTATCCGCATTTGTATTCGTATTTTAAAATGTATAAGGATATGATTATACCTATATTCGTATCCGTATTAGACCGTTTTCATCCCTGAGAGGAAGGCTCCAAGGAGATGATGCTGATAGAGGGGATGACCGAGGAGGAGAGTGCGGTCGATGGCTAGGGGAGGGTTGATGTTCAGAGAACCACAATAGAGATAAAGGGCATGCAAGACAAAGAGCACATTGGAGGTAAATGACGAAATTCACCTTCGTTCGTTGTTCACTACTCTACCAAATACTAATATCCATTATATGGCTCTTTGCAAGTGAAAACAAAACAAAGAGCTCCTAAATCTAAGGCATTTTTACTCAAATTTCTTCATTAGAGATGATTGTAGGATCACCATCAACTTTAAGGGCCCGTTCCGTAGGAGAATAAGCAGGAATAAGGATGGGGAATAAGGAGAATAAGGGTCTATTCTCCGTTCGGCTGGAGGATAGGAATAAGGAGAATAAGGTGAAATAACGGTAGGTAAAGTGGGATAAAGATAGGAATAAGAGTGAAATAAGATGAAATAATGGGGAATAGTCGTACCACGGGGAACCGTGTTGGAGGCTTATTCCCCTTATTCCATTCCCCCTTATCCTCCAAACGAACAAGGCCTACGTTAATCGCCGTCTCATGGTCAAGAAGCACATTCTAACCATTTTTGTTGGTTCCCCACACATGCTACAAATATCTACTTCATTTCCTTTGACACATAACAAACACATTCGGTAATCAACAATGAATAGATTAATTTGGTTAACCATTTACGATGATCGATCAACTCACCGTCACCGTTCATATATTGTCATTTGCGATGGTCATAACAACCGCCATATATACATCTCGTAATTTAATAGCATATCTACTTGAGCAAAATACTACAAATTACTTATATACCATCTTATAAGGATTTTTTATGGAATTTTACTTATACCATCTTATAAATATTTTAATGTAATATATACATCCATGATTTTTCATATAAGATAATGTACATGTTTTCTAATACAAGAGTTGAACTGAATATAATATTATTATAACAAACAATATCAATAATGACCATCATATTTATCCTTCTAATAAGATTATGTGTAGATATGGTATATCTAGTTGTTGCATGTTTTGTCAGTATCTCTCTATCGGGGTTTTTGATACATGATAAGTAACTATTTTGCATTTATGTTCATTTACATAATGCTTTCATGTAGATGATCCATATAAATATAAATATCTATATATATATGCGTCTCTAGGTGGGATTTCTCGCATTACTAATAAAAAAATACCATATATTATACACAATTTCCATTCCATATGGGCCTGTTTGGATACTGGGTTGGAGTGGGTTGGGTTATCCCCCACCTGCCTGGGATGGGGATGTGGATATCCTGATTGTAATAGTAGGTGTTTGGTTGCAGGGGTGGGTTGGGGTATTTTCCAGTTACTGCCCTGTTCCAAATTTGTATTAGTTTTTTAGCCCTTAAACTTTCAGCAGTCATTGAAAAAGGCCTGACACTCACGCTTTAGCCCCTTTACAAACGTTTTTTTAACATAATGGCCCTTCCACGTGTCCCCTCGTGTGGATATCCACCTGATTAGAGTTCCAATTTGCGGACCTAGAGCGAATGTGATCTCTTTCCCGTAAACTGACGAATTGGAGGGAACCCTTGAGAGTTTTCATAATACGTTTTTTGTCCACCGAATAGTCAATATATTGTCACTGATGTCCTTGTCGTTTACAAGTGCGACATAAACTTGAGAGGACATGAATATAACAACCATCAATTTATGTTGTAAATGACGTGGAAAAATGTATAGAAGCCCATCACAGCTGGGATTGCCAGTTAAATCCGTTTTTTGCCATAAACAGGAACCATTCTTATGCCATCACCAATACAATACGATAAGTTCATAAAAACATAACAGACATACTCCTCTCAGACGATGTGTTTGTCAACAAAACGATCATCCACAGTGTCAATGGCCACATGTCCCAGTTGGATGCGAAGTGTATCCACCTTGTCTTTCAGCGATGTCGTTGCGTCCTCAGCCTCGTCCAGCTCCGAGTAAACGAATGCAAGCTCGCAGTCCTTGTCCTCTATCGTTGTCTTAGCACTTTCAAGTTGTCGTTTTAGTACAGCATTCTCACGCTCGGCCGCCCACAAAAGTCGGGCAACAAAGGATAACTCATTGGCGTTACTGTCCGCTGTCCTAGGAGCATCTGCGTAAGGCAGGCGAAAGCCACAACGACTTGTGGAGCATACATAGAAAAGGCGCCTCAAGGGGTTCTGTTCGCCCTGTTCGTAGCCCAATGTCATAGGGATTCCGCATCTACAAATTGCAGTACGGTCCATTACCTGATACGTAGAAAATACAGCAAATTTGAGGAACATAAAATCATCAATTCCAAGAAGCATCAAAATAATAGTTCTAACAGCAACAACACGTAACAACAACTTTCGCATACAACATTGCACGACTTGTGAAACACTCGTTCTGGCCTTTCGATCACTGGGTGTATTTACTCATCTCTCCTCCTCCTGTTATTCCACATTGCGCGGGCTATCCTGTCACGTAGGACCTCGCCGCGTCTTATGTCTTCCCGAAGAATGCCAACCTCACGTAGCTGTTCTTCGTCCACCGCCTCGGGCAACATGTCCTCCTCGCCCTCTTCGTCGGATACTGAATCTCCACCATTTAATCGAACGAAGTTGTGTATGATACACGTCGCTCTAACTACATCCCTCTGCACTTCAAATGGATATGAGGGCATATGTCAAAGGCAAGAGAACCTGTTCTTCCACACCCCAAACGTGCGCTCCACCACGTTTCGCAATTTCGCGTGACGATGATTGAAGAGGTCCTTGTGGTTATCATATACACATCCACGTGCCCGCCATGCTGGCAGATGATATAGCGATCCGCGGTATGGAGCGATGAAAGTGTCCGTATTTGCGTAGCCGCAATCGACTAGGTATTTGCATCCATCTTGCACAAGTAGGGACCCGCTCTCGACGGAGTCACGGAGGACAGTCATGTCGGCACACGATCCCTCCCATCCAGTCACGACGTACGTGAAGCATAGGTTGAAGTCCACGGCGGCCATTACGTTCTGTGCTGGATATTGTTTCCTACACCGATACGCTCCTTGCATCTCCGGATCGACATGTGCTGGGATGTATGTCCCATCTATTGCTCCAATCACTCCCTGTGTCATAAAGAGAAGATTTAGAACCAAACTCCACGATTTGAACTAGTATGATGATCATCCTTACTTTGAAATACGGGTAAAACCGAGGATCTGTAGTTATCCTAGCTGCGGTGACCGGAGGAGCCAATCGTATATACTCCTGTTCCAATGTCAGTATCTTGGATAGGACATTTCTAATATGACGTGAGATTGTCTCGGCACTGTGCTGGAATGATTCTTGGATTGTCCTATTTGAGTGGCCATTAGCAAACGCGTAGAGGAACATGCAGACCTGCTCGTCCACATCCATATACCTTGTCGGCGTCAGCCCACGCTCCGATAATAAACGCACAAATCTCCTGAGCATAGCGGGCCTCATCCTGAAATTCTGAAATGCCCTGTCGCCGTGACCGTCTAGCATCTCCTTAATCCAATCACGACCCGTGAGTGGACGGGTGTGTAGTGGACGTGGAATTCGTCGAACACGGGAGTCCCACTCGTGTATTGCAATAACTCCTACTACAGCAGCGCACGCTATAAGGACCTGTTCCTCGATATCACCGAAAGGATTGTAGCCCCGTAATGCCATATCTTAGCCACGACCCTGGCAATCTGTAATTTTGTGATATACTTAAATATATAAGATATGAAATTCTTTGATGTATGTAACGGATAAATTCCTAGAAATGCTCTGCCTTACGAAACTAGGGTAGCATTGAAATCATGATCCTGTAATATGGTGATATATTCATTTCGCATGATGTAAATCTGCAATAAAATTTGCAAACAAACAGTATGAAGTTTAGAAATTATGACTGATCTAGTTATGGAATCATACCGACAACACAACCTGCAATAAAGTGTTAGTCTAACATTCGAAAAACATATAAATATAACCAACAAGCATGTAATTAAAACCTGCAATACACATGTAAATATATCCTGCAATAAACATGTAAATATATCCTGCAATAAATATGTAAATATAACAAGCAAAAATGTAAATATAACCTGCAAGCATGTTAATATAACCTGCAAACAGCATCTAAATAAAACCTGCGAACAAGTAAATATAACCTAGATTAGACATAGATTAAATATAACCTGCAAGTACGCAAGGAAATTGTCAAGTCTAGCAACACATGGAACATAACATACATTGTCCAACGTCCCAGAATCTAAACTAGATTAGACATAGTCCGTAATTCCTATGAGCAATTAAAGAGCAAAGTCCATAATTAGCGCCCGATAATCCTATCAATCCAGGCGTGCAGCTTCACGGGGTCAGCCTTCACATGGTAGTATACATTTCGACCGCTGGTTGTCGCCAACTTCTCAGCAATCCTTTCAAACTCCTCGCTATCAAGGTCGGGTCGCAACTGACTTATTTCCCTGCATGCGTCGTTAGCAAGTTTGTCCGGGTCCTCCCTAGCATCAGCGACGATTTGGGGAGGCTGCTGAGGACTTCTCCAACAAATCCTGACCAGTTGCGCTCAATCCGGCCGCACTCCTTGCTTTCTTGCTACATGACCGTTTCCCTGCAAGTCTCTTTTTCCGAGAAGAGGGCGTTATTGTACTGCGTCGCTTTCCTCCGCATCATCACCGGGGTCCTGGCATACACTCGTCCACATTGTCGTCAAAATCCAACTCCCGACGAGTCGAAGCAGTAACGTGGAAGTACTTTCCTCCATGCCTCTCCCTTCCAGGCCGGGCTCGATGTGGCGTGCGCACAGGTGGCAATGTCTTTAACCAAGAACCGTTGGATCTCACCAAAGTAAAGGAATGGCTTGTTGCGGTATTTGCGGTATCTGTCTGGCACCTGGTAGTTCAGAAATAAATATATTATGAAGGGATGGAGATAGGTCATTGATACGTAATTTAAAAGAAACTTGTAACTTATAACATACCTCAAACCATGCACTATCAGATGGTGGAATTGGCTTGTTGTACACACTATCCCAACCCCATCCTGATTTGTTGCGTAGATAGAGATAGGGAGGAGTAGTCTTTTTTCAGGTTCTTCCAGCGATACTGCAGTTGGATCTTCGTATACCCCTTTCCCGCAACTTCGTTGAAACCTTTTCACGATCGAATGCCAACCCGGAAGGGTGAAGGTGCCTGCTGCCCACGAACTCTCGTGCTCTAGCATGATGTCCACGAAAATTTTATCTAGCGCGGTATTCCAATTGAGCATTTTGAGCACTTGCTGCGATGGGTGCATCAGAAAGGACTGCCATCGGTCGTGCCCACGGAGTCGGACATATCTCTTCATAATGGTCAATAACATATCGGGTAATCTTAATTAAGCATAATGCACAGGGAAATCCACTTCGCATCAAACTGGCAACATCAATTTAATACAACAGTAATGGGGAACCCACGATAGATGTCAACAAGTTCCATCGTTTTCAAGCAGCCGTTTTTCAAGAACCCATCCCAAATGAAAATATCAAACACATTACCATAGGCCAATGAAACACCACTAGACTGTAATGGATAGGCAAAATACCTTGCAGTTGAAGAGTAAACTCCATCTCAAATTGAAATGAGCATCCTTTGCAGTTGAAGACTAAACTCCATCTCAAATGAACACCATCTCAATGAACACCACTAGCCGTTTTTCAACTTGAATGAGCATCCTTTGCAGTTGAAGAGTAAACTCCATCTCAAATGAACACCAAAATCGTAATGGATAGCAAAATACCTTGCAGTTGAAGGCCACACTCCATCTCAATTGAGCACCCAAAATCCAAACTAACACCAAAATCCAAATGGATTAAGACAACAAGAAAAACCCAAATCCCCCCAAAAAAGGTATAGACGCCCTCTCAAATGAATATATATCACACACACCATGTTAACACCTCTCCTACATTCAAGCAACCAGTTCAGATAAACATATTATCCAAAAATGATGATATATGTTGCTAGAGGCAAGAACACCTTAACCACCCAGTACAGAGAAACACCCAATCATAATTATCCAAGATCAGAACACCCAAGCAACCAGTATGTACAGAGAAGAAGATTATCCAGAATGATGAGATATGGTCTTACAGACGTTGCTATGGAAATGAGTAATCCTAGACCCTATTAAAGCATATATTATCCTACATCCTAGCACCGGTGCAGATGAAGATATTATCCAAAATGATGATATATGTTGCTAGAGACAAGAACACGTTAACCACGCAGTACAGAGAACACACCCAATCATTTTATCCAACATCAGAAACACCCAAGCAAACCCGTATGTACAGAGAAGAAGATTATCCAGAATGATGCGATATGGTTTTACAGACGGTGCTATGGAAATGAGTAATCCTAGACCCTATTAAGCATATATAATCCAAACTGACAGCATGATTGGATGAAAATTAGTTTATTTATTCAACCATATCGCAACATGCAGTTAGTGGCAACATGCTTGAATCGATCATTAACACCCAAAGCCTTCTAATTCTTATCTTAAAACCTAATGGACAACATGAGCTTCCTCCAGACCCGAGACATGCTTGAATCGATGAAAAACAAAGTGACTGCAGAAAGTGGCAACATGCTTGAATCGATGAAAACAAAGTGACTGCAGAAAGTGGCAACATGCTTGAATCGATCATTAACACCCAAAGTCTTCTAATCTTATCTTAAAACCTAATGGACAACATGAGCTTCCTCCAGACCCGATGACATGCTTGAATCGGATGAGAACAAAATGACTGCAGAAAGTGGCAACATGCTTTGAATCGATGAAACAAAGTGACTGCAGAAAGTGGCAACATGCTTGAATCGATCATTAACACCCAAAGCCTTCTAATTCTTATCTTAAGACCTAATGACAACATGAGCTTCCTCCAGACCCGATGACATCTACCCGAAGACAACAAATACCCACAAGCAAGAAGTAGAAATTGGGTGAGTTCCACAAAGTCGATAGAGGATTGAATCGGGCAAAAACACCCAAACCAACAGTACTCACAATCATATGGAAGTGGAACTAGATCACAAAAACAACCCAAGCAACCAGTATATTCTTTGATCGCATACATGGAATTGAAGGCTGATCGACCAAGACGAAGACCCAAACACCCAACTTCAGTCCATATAACTTGTAATGCGTGACAAGAATAAACATTAACCATCGTAAGGCATGTCGACATACCTTCCTAACAGCAACGCCAGGGCAACGCGTAATGCCACCCAACTTCTCTGCTCCGAGGATGACTCCGGCTGAGGCGAGTGCGTGGAGGGCAACGACGACGGTCGCGGCCAATTTATAGGGGTAGATCTCCTCTTCTACCCTCAGTGACCTTCTTCCCCTCTCAATGGATTTGGAGAAATCGGTGGAGCTGACGACTCGCACGACTGCGCGTGATGGCTAGACATCACTCCCTGTTGAGATGGAGGTGGACATGGCCGAACCCTACTCTTCACACCCGCAGATGCTTCCTCCGAGGCGGACATAACTCTGACGACTTCCTGGGCGACGCAGCCTGCTCTCAGGACGCCATTGACCATTGCGTGTCCTCAAGCGGCAGCAAAGCACCGGGAATCCTGCGCAGGTGAGTGATGGCGGTGGGTTGGGAGAAGGACGAAGGCAAACGACGATGGGGACGCAGCCCAAAACCCTCTATCGCACGCGAGAGATGCATTGTTCACTTTTGCGAAAAACATCTACGACCTTCTCCCCAACCCAATCCCCCACACCGCCTCCCGATGCCGCAACCCCTCCACACCACTATCCAAACGCGGGTTGGGTCGCCCCAACCCGCCCCACACCACTATCCAAACGGGCCCTATGAGTTCCTTTCTAATGGCATGCAAGTAACTTAATTTCCATTCCATATGAGATTTCCTTCATAATAGACATGCAAGTAACTGGCATAATAAGGATTTTTTTTATCAAATCAAGCTAACAATTTGTGCTAAATTCAAACACTTTATTAAAGATTTCTATTCTAGGGGTCAATCTTATAATATTTCACGGCTTACAAACATAGTGTATAAATCCAATATTTTATGACTGACCCTTCCATTGTTTAAGATAACATGTTCTATATAAATACATTTTCTTATAATCAACACTCAAACACTTCGAATAAATATCTATTTAATATATGAACAATGAGCATATATCAGCAATTGAGGGCTTCATATTAGGGATGCAAATGGTTACGGATATATCCGTATCCGATCCTTTTACCGTATCCGTTTTGATACGTTTTTGACATCTGGTATCCGTATCTGTTTTAAAATGGATACATATATGCATATAATTTCAATTTCGTAAACATCTGTATCCGTATTTGTATATCCGTTTTCGCATATAAATATAGTCATAAATTTATTTATAACCATATATAGCATAATTCTATACCTACTTTTACTATATTTGTATAATTTTATTGATAATGACACATTTATATAATTATATATCATGTGTTTTTCCATTCAATTCGTATATATTTAAGTTGTTTCTATAGAGTATTTCTAACATTACTCATATGCGATCAATATCCGTTTTACATCCGTATCCGTTTTTGAAAGATATGGTAAGATAGTTTTAAATATCCATCAATATCCACATCCGCATTCGTATTCAAAAATATTAAGGATACGGTAATACCTATATACGTATCCGTATCCGACCGTTTGCATCCCTACTTCATATGCCCCTCCACGAGGTATTGGCGTATAGATGGACATACAAATATCAAATATCAGGTGGACATACAAATATCAAATATCACATATAAGAGATAGTTTTACAAGAATTTTCACTATCCTTTATCATATCTGTAGACATTTAAAAGGTGGTTTTGCATAATGATGCCTATATATTTCATGTGCACATTCCTACTAATTTAAGACCTTTTAAGGCACACACAAAAGAAAGGTACAAGTCGAGCAGAATATCTGAGAGCATTATCCCATTGATGTTAATCAATAAAAAGTTCAATGCTAAGTTTTAGTATCACCATTTTTTGCAAAATCACCTCTATGAACCGACTTAATAATCACCACTTTCAAGTGTTGAGCAGAATAGAAGTCCCCGCGGCACCGCTTCTTCCAAACCCCAAGTTCTCTCGATTTCGACCTTAGCCATGGCAATCCCGGCGGAGCCCCCAAACCGGCGGAGGCGACCTCGCCTCCACACCCAACGGCGAACGCGCTACCCGTCGCCGCTGGCGCGAAGGTGAAGAGTCGCGAGGCCGAGCGCCGCCGCCGGAGGCGGAAGCAGAAGAAGAACAAGAAGGCGGCGTCTGCGCAGCAGGGCGGAGGTGACGACAGCGAGGCCGAGAACGACGAGGGAGACACGAAGGAGGACGCCTCTAGTCGCCCGAAGGTCGATCTACGAACTTTGTCGGTTCCGGTTGTTGTATGATTTATCCGAAGTCGATTTCATTTGTTATCTATGAGAATAGGGTTGGCTTCTTCTATAATTTGATTAGAAGCTCTAGTTCAGCGTATACTATCCGTTGTTCGCTGGTGGCGCACAAGCACCTGCGCGGAAGGTGGCGAGTTGCCCACCAGTTATCACGGGCCCTAGCGAAGAAGTTCCATTCTCCACAGAGAGAGATTGTTACAGCGAATACATTCTGAAATCTGTTAGTTCTTA